>VDFB02353493.1:88193169-88380429 GCA_007258455.2 Sequoia sempervirens | reverse complement strand
AGACAACTAATATTAAATGACTTAGGACACAAGCATTAAATGATAAAAGATAAACTAAGATCTAATGTCAACTAAGACTTCTAGAAAGATTCCTATGACCTAAGTAAACTTAACATGTGAATAGGACCTACTAGGAAAACTAGCTAGGTTAGATACCTTATTCACACCAACAATCTACAACTTAAGCATGTGTAACCATCTCCCTAGAAAATGAAAGTTTAATCCCTTCAATTTTCTTCTACTATTCTCCTCAATAATAGTTCTCCCAAGTGTACCTACCCTAATGATAAAAAGAAAGGGAAAAAGGTCTTTGTCCATGTAACCATATCCCTAAAAGAGGAAAGCTTAATCCCTTGAATGTTTCTTCTCCTATCCTCCTAAACAATAGTTATCCCAAGTGCATCTACCCTAATGAAAAATAAATAAAGGGAGAAAGAGGGTTTGTCCCCTAGAGAAGGAAAGCTTGATCCCTTGAATGTTTCTTCTCCTATGATCATCAATAATAGTCCTCCCAAGTCCATCTACCCTAATAATGAAAAGAATGATAGAAATAGGGTCTCCCCCTAGAATAGGAAATCTTGATCCCTTAAATATTTCTTCTCCTATGCTCATCAACAATAGTTCTCCCAAGTGCATCTACCTAATGATGAAAACAAGAGAAAGAGGGTCTCCCCCTAGAAGAGGAAAGCTTGATCCTTTAAATGTTTCTTCTCCTATGTTGATCAAAAATAGTTCTCCCAAGTGCATCTACCTAATAATGAAACAAAAGGGAGAAAAAGGGTCTCCTCCCAAGTGCATCTACACTAATGATGAAAATAAATGGAGAGAAAGGGTCTCCTCAATAGAGACCCTTGGTGGAAGTAAAGAATCCTTGGAGCACCTCACTCACTAAGAGAAAACATTGGGGTAGAGTAGTATTGATTCATCCAAGCACTTAAATAGCCAAATTTATCCAAAATCCTATCCAAGAAGGCCCAATTCACTTTATTGCATGCCTTTGAAATATCATTTGAATATAAGGAAATTTTTACCCATATTACAATAGAGAAATAATTTGTGAATGATATAAATTCCATTCATTAAATTCATTTGTCTTATGAATAAATGGAGTCTTTAAAATTGTATTTTATAGTCATCTCTTTGTTATGATAAATTGGAGTATTTTATAATTATTTTCATTTGTTCAAGATAAACTAGTGCAATCTCCATGTTTCGATGGAATTTTTTGTCATAATTTCTTTAAAATTTATTCTTCCATTTCTCACATCACCTCCTAGATTCCTAGTTCATATAGGCAATTCCAAGTTTTTAAGTTTACGAACCTTTGACAAAGCAATTTGAGCACAGCTTGTAATTGACAACATTTGATGATCATGTATTAACTACCCTTTTATTACTACTAATTTTTTTTATTTTAATTTTTTGCAATTTACAAGTACTAACTTAATTGACCAAACATCTTCTATCTAACTTAGAATTTCCAACTTCAAAACTTGGTTAACCACAATCATGGTGACAACTCTACACCACCACTCAAATACTCACAATGGAATGTGATAAGCTCCCAAAGGATCATTCTTAAACCCAAACCTAATCCCCAATGGTTCATTTGTGATGACCCTATCTACATATCTCTCTTGGGAATCAACGACCATGTAGTTTGTACATCATCCTCCCCTCTTGTATGAGATCTCCAATCTCACTTTCAAATCACAACTATTCATTAAGATTTTGATTTTAATTTAATTCAATTACAATAAAATAATAATGAGCACATTCCAATCAAGTGTTGGTTTCATGCCACTCCTTAGTGTACAATTACACAAAACCACATAAGGACCATATCATTCCAACCTCCCATGTTTACATGGTGATTGAATCAAGCATAAATCATTTATACACAACGTGGCTAGCTCCTACTTGTGTCACATACACATAGATGATCAACTCTTATACACCTCAAAGGTATACATGGGGTTAGCTCAAGCATACATCACTTGTACATAGGGTGACTAACTCATACCTACATCACAAGCAAACCCAATGACAAGCATCCAATGCATATACACATTGTGAGGAACTTGACAACCTCACAAGTACATGTAGTGACCATATAGAAAAAGGAAGTAGTTTTAGCCTTATTACAAGCATTGATTTTTTTTCTTGTCTCACTAACACATAAACCCATAACTACATCCCATCCAAAAAGGGAAATGTTGGTGCATCCCTTACTACTTGTTATCACAAACAACAAAATAAGTACAACAACGTGCACAATACCTTAGGCCATTTTACACAAGTACACCATAATGGATTCACAAATACATAGTGACCAACTAGCAACAAGAAGTGTATGTGACACCACTATATGCATCTTCCATTAATTGGTTCACTAACACTTACCATTTTAGTGCATCCTAGCCAGAAAGGAATGTAGGTGCCTCCCATACTACACCAAGGATCCCATCATTTTCTCGAGTTCTCTACACTAATTTTGATAATGGGAAAGCATTTCATACTACTTGTGATCATCATTGTATAAGGTGTAAGCATAACAACACATATCACCTAAATTAAGTAATACGATTTCCACAACTCATTAATCATCTATGTCATCATAGAAATATGTGATTTGAATCATCAAGATGTATCATAGTCTTACCACAAACCCAAGATTAGTGCTTGACTTTCAATCACTTGGACTAAGTTAAAAATCAAAACCATGAAACCATACCTTAGGTAGAAACAACATAAGAGAGACACACATTTCTTTTGATACACCAATGCCAATGTTAAACTCCTAATACAAGTAGATCTTGGCATCCATCACTTGCATGCCACTATTGAAAGCCTATTTGAATCCTATGAAATTAAGTAGCTCCTAGCATATATCGCATGCATGTTATTGGTGAAAGATAACTAACCTTGTAATATGGTTGATTACTTCCTTTTAGCAGAGCATGGTTCATGACTCTTGTCACGTTGGAGCAATAATAATCTTATCTATAAGCGGGTCATAGGTTTTACAATTTTGGTGATCACTTCAAGATGAGTGGGACAAGCTACATTAAGAGTACGATTATCATCTACCTATGCTCTTGTAGAGTCTCATGCTCAACCCTAGTTGTGATTCCAAGAATTCAACTCCTATATTGATCTCAAGTTAACATTGTGACATTAGAGGGTACAAGAACATTGATTTCAACATAGTATCTAAAGAGTTTACACCCTAGTCTAGTTAATCCAATTGCACTATCCCAAAGGGATCCATTACACTAAACATTGTCTTATAGGTCTTGGGGTCAATTTATCAACACATAAGTAACATATTAGACCCACATAATATTGCCTCAATCCAACTCTATAGTGTTGTATATTGCATACCCTTACAATTTCACACTATGTTTTATGCCCACTTTGGTATCCATTCCACTGGTGCTTATGTAGGCTCATTTCAACCCTTGCATCTGCCTTTCTTCCTCTCAGGGTGCTCAAGTCTTCTTTATCATTCCTCTTTCCTCCTATTGTTTTCTAGTGTAAATCATTTGGACACTAGCGCCTAGCACAGGTGTCTGCGCGTAGCATTAGCGTCCCATGACATTTTTTCATTCAAAGGCTCATTTTGAGCGTTTCAACACTTGTCACCTTCCAGGTTAATGGAAATTATTCAAAATGATTTGTAACAACTTGTTGATCTCTTTCTCTTCCCTCCTCTTCTTACTTTTGAATCTAACCTTTAATTTTTGAAGAAACTCTCTAGGCTCTCACAGCTCTCAAGTTTTACACAACATTATCATATAGCTCTCTCAAGCTATTTTACAACATTCTTTTAGCTCTCTTGTTTTCTATTTGGCTTCCTCAAGCCTTGCTAGTAATATCATTCATTTTATCTTGTGTCTCTAAGAATCTTGGTGATTTATCACATCCCTTATAAAATCATTCATTTTATCAAATCATTTATCATTTTATCTATCTATTTATCTTTTCATCTATTTATCTCGGTTGTCGTGGAGGTGGAAACACCAAAGCAAGGATTTGATTGAGGCAAACTCCCAAACACCCCAAACATTTTTCTCATCTTCTATCTGTGTAGTTTAGGCATATTCTGGAACTCAAACCATGTATTCTAAGATCTTTTGCTCTTTTTTGGTACAAGACAACAACGTGACGCGAGGACGTCCAAGCAGTGTGTTGGTGTATGAGACAAAGACTCAAATTTAAACCATAAGTCCCCTATCATTTGCATTTTCAATTTCTACAATTATTAGATTTTATTTCTTTTTGTGAGTATATATTTTAATAAATTCATTCATTTTAATCATTTTAACTAAGTAATCTAATCTCATGCATGTAGTGGAATTTAATCTAAAAGGAACTTAGTCTTCCTCTTATCAGAGTCAAATTTCCTACATTACGAACACATGTATAAACCAATACAAACTCGTAAAGAATCAAAGTTTGTTCAGTTCATTCAATTGTTATTTGGAAATACATTATTTAATAAATAAGATTAAATCCATAGATATAATGTTCAACAATATTCTACTTCCAAGTACATACATTTTGGGTATATTCCAATTGTAAGACTTAGCACACAATTATCCACCAACAAACGTAAAGACAAAATGTCATACCATATTGGTAATACTTACCATTAATTGTTCATAGTCTACAAAGGCCATCCTAAGCACTCAACCCTAAACTCAACATGGATCCAAGTACATAATTAGAGCAAGCAAACCATCCATACATACTAAGATTTTTTCACACTCTAAAATCATAATGGCTTAAGTCGACATCATCACTAAATGCAAGTTAGTAGGTTTCCATAACTCATTCATAGCCAAATTATGACCAAGTTTATCATGCCCTTATTTCTTGGAGAATAGACCACACTAGGTCTAGAGGATAACCTATAACTTCCCATACTCCTCACTAATCCAAGACACAGGGCCATAGGGCTCAATACACAAACATTGATTGTTTCAGTTCATATAAGATTAGAGGCATTCTCCCACATTCACCACAATGACAATGACTCTAAAAGTTCATCCAAGGTGGAAGTAGGTCTTGGAAAGCCAAACACCCTAAACCTCACAATAGATAAGCTTGATGATGATGGATTACCTTCCATTAGCTCAAACCTATATAGTGGGAACATATTAATTGGAAAGCAAAATTACTACCATCTAATGTAAATTTAGCCCCAAACTAAGGCATATTAAAGAGAGAGATAGTCAATTTTAGGAGCAAACCAAAACCTTGGAGTTATCCCCCAAACCCTCCACTATGGACTTGGGTCACAAGGGCTTCCTTCACCCAAGGATTGCCTAATTACTCACTTCCAAACAAGATCAAAATCCCATGTAGTTCTCCTCACAATATCTCTTTCAAGGTACACATGGATTCCTAAACTAGGGTTTCCTAACCATTCTAGTGGCACTACTCATGAGAGTGAAATAGAAAGATTACTATAGAAGGAAATCCATGCAAGGGTTTAAGATAAAGCAATGTAATAATTTACTATTTGTCAATACCCGGTCCTAAACAAGCCACAACTCACCAAGTTTATTGATTAATTGCAAACTCCAATTTCCAAGTTTACTACTTCAATCCCCAACAAGTTCCTTTAACTAATTCCCAACAATTAATAATGCTTAATTATATGCGGGGAAAGCTAACCAAGTTCCCAATTTAGCAAACCAATACTCCAAAACTTCCATCCAAGAACATTGAGATCTCAAATTAGACCTTGTCACCCTTAGGCACATTGTCACAAGGTTTTGTCCCTTATTGCTCTAATTAAGCATAGGTTTCATGTGCTAGAAGGTATCATTTACACCATGACACTCTACAATCACAAACCATTCACAAGGGATGTATCATTAGTAGTGTGTAGATAATGGTGATGAAATAATATTATTATTTTAGCGAGTCTACATCTCATATTAATTTACAAACTATTTATATGGCAAGTAATTTAATCCAAAGACTAACAAAACATAACCATGAAACACACAACATTCATAAGGGTTAGAATAACCTATTTCAACTATCATTGCGCTTACTTCGACTAGGCTCAATGGCTATTCAATAACCTTATTTTGTGTCATGGATATTGCTTTTACAACACAAAACAGTCTTGATACTTTAGCAAGGAAATAGGCAACAACCACAACTCACCAAATAAATAGATTGGTGTCAAATGTTAAAAGTAGAACTTGTCATAGCTTAATAAGATATGTAGATCTTTACCTAATCATCAACATGATGTAGGATGCAATGACATACATGGTATTTACACCATATACCATCAAGGGTCTCAACAAGTAAATGGTGTCATAAAAATCACTAATCATAACCCCCTATTTCTAATAATAGACCAATGCATTTACATAATTGTTCAAACAAGCTTGGGATGTCATTGGAATCCTTGACCATTCATTTATTTCACGGGCTATTACCAATATAGATATAAGCATTGGTAATAATAAATTGTCGTAGAGTTAATATCATAGATTTCACTAATATACATTACTCATACAAAATCACTATACCAAGTGATGTGCTACATGTTTCTACTAGCATAAAAATGTTTGAGGATCTCTTATGAGACGTCTAGCTAAGCTTAGACATAGCAAGTGAACTCTTTGACACAATGTCACCAAGAAATGTGAATCATGCACAAGGTTGAGGATAATACCCAAATCACTAAAATAAAGAAAAACCCAAGTAGTTCTTCACTGCAAACTACCATGAATTGTGAAACTGTAATTAACATCAAAATTAAAAGTCAATAACTCCTCTTTTAGCCTAGATAGAACCTAGATTATACATGATATTTAACTACCAACTACAAGGTGCACAATGCATTTACAACAATGAGCTAGTAGCTATAATTTGGGTTTTGGAGAAATTATCCCTAACAAGTATGACAAACATTTTGTAGCATGTTCAATGATATAATGTCGCAATGAAAGAACATAGTTTACATGTAATCAAGGTTGTGTGTGTGAACACATGTATGTATGCACATATAAACACAATCATGCACCCATTTGGAAATCGAACAAACTCTATATTGCATTCTCTACCAATAGATCTGCATTGTGAAGCTTAAATAGATAACCATTCTCTAACAACCTTGGAAGACCATCATTAGCATATTCTCGTACCTTGCTTTTGGGATTCACACATCATCTCTAAGAAAGTTGCTTTATAAAGCCAATATCCATGCTTATATTTGTTAAATACCTTTTTCTATATGAACAAGTTCCACAATTTTTCTTATTCTATAGATTTTATAGATTCCTTCTCACATTATAAATAAAACTATAAATTTTCCATTTTTTCTTGCCAAAAAGAAAATCACTACTAGCAAAACATACTAATAACCAACTATTATAGCATAATTAACTAATAGATGAAATTAGATAAATTTCTTGCCACGATTGCCTACTAGAAGATGAATTCTTCATGGAGGGGTAGATGTTGTAACATCAATAGGCAAATTATATTTTCCTACTCTCTAAAATCTTCTTTTATAATTCATTGGTATCCTCATTTTATTATTACTCAAACAATAATGTAGGATAATGGAGTATATTCTCCCTATTCTAAAGAGGCATCATTCTCTTTGATTGTCAAATGCAATGGTGGTTGTTGTTCCACAATTTTGGGAAAGCATGGCCCTTGTCCACTTGCATTCCTATCATGTTCCATGTGTCAACTATGCATATTGCGCATTATGAGGAAATACACCCTCCCTTCATATTTGCAATAGCATCCCCTCTTCTTACAAAAATCTATTATCCTTAATTCTTTGATGGGCATCTATAACCCATTCCAAAGCTCTCATTTTGGCACAAGCAAGAAGGATGTCAACAAAGGTTGTGGAGTCTTGCTTACACCTATCAACTGCATTTGCTTGAAAGTTTCTAAAGCCTTTTCAACAAAGCAGTTTTGTGCAAATCCTGCAACCATGGTATTCCATGAAGTCATATTTCCTTGAGGTATTTCATCCAAGACAACTTTTCATGTATTATTTGTGCTTCTACCTTTTGCACACATCTACCAAGGCTATTGCACTATTCTTTCAATGAAATTCCCCTATCCTTTATGTCATGATGGATGTCCACTACCTACTCCACCATTTCCACTTGACTTCTACCTTATTCAATCTTTTTAATGCCCACAACTACAAGCCCATATCATAGTTAATGGACTATAAGCCCTTGTTTTTCATTCTACAAGGCCCATGCATCATAAATTTGCAAACTCCATGCCTCCTTCCACCCACTTCTTTCACATTACCCATACCTCATCGAAATTTTCTTTCAACTCTGATAGATGTCCTTATCGTGCCTAAGATGGGAATGTGATAGATCAAAGTGGTTTGAATCATAATTAGCTTCAACACTTCAACTCATCATCTTTTTCATTGGGAGAGGTGTCATTAAGAGGAGATATTAGTGTAATGTCACAATTATTTTATGATACCTTTCACTAAAGTACAAGGCAGTCTCCAATGCACATGTGCTCCAAATCCTTAAAAGGAACTTTTCTTTTAGAAGGGACATTGGTCAAAAGGTTTGACAAGTAAATGCAACTTCCATGGTTCTTTAAGAGCTAATATTTTGAATATTTGAGTTTGGCAAGTGTCACATTCCTTTGGATGCTCTAAGTTGTGCCTTAAGAGGGAGATTAAGAGTTATAAAACCCATCTTATAAGGCCTAGCAGTTACCAATATGGCAGTGTGCCCTTGAGATTTATATTGGTATACTAATTTACAGTGTTGACACTCCTTGCCCATCTCATAAATAGTTACATAAATAGAGGGCTTTCCTCACCTATACCCATTTCATATTCATATATAGTTACATAAATAGAGGGCTTTCCTCACCTATATCCATATTGTATCATGTATTTGTTCCAAAGCTTATATTGAATATAGTTTATTTAAGGTGCCACAACGACATCATATCTTGGTGTTTTGGTGCTTTGGTTTATTTATGCCCATTTCATATATAGTTACATAAATAGAGGGCTTTCCTCACCTATATCCATATTGTATCATGTATTTGTCGCAAAGCTTATATTGAATATAGTTTATTTAATGTGCCATAAGGGTAACAACCATGTCTTGGTGTTTTGGTGCTTTGGTTTATTTATGGGTGGGTTTTCTTTTGTGGATAATAAGGAGCTACACTTAATTCATACATCTTGGATATTTAATAAAACTACATGGTACATTATCGATAAGTGATTTACTAGAGGCCCCATTTTGTATTGACATTTATTGAAAAGCTCCAATTAATTCAATTTAGAATATATTGTAATAAATCTGCATCATTGAAAGATTTTGGAGACACGCTGATGTGTATAAAACAATTCATTGATGCTCATATGTCAGAAGCATCCAATCAACTAAAGGTGAATGTTTATTTTACCATTTTACCAAAAGATACAAAGCCCTTACATAGGATCGAAACAAATGAAATACTATATATATAGCTAGCTTTAAGTAGGTTTCGTGAAGCTACAGCAAGGGGGAACTGATTGAGAATATTATAGTAACGACACTGCTCAATAAAACATCAACTTCAAACATGGTTGCACTGTACCTTAACTGGTCTGCTACTAGGTTTTATTATGTGCTATTATGCATTCCTTGTATAACATCAAAAAATTATGTCAATTCATATACTCATAAAGCATGGAGCCTCTGCCAGTAAACTTTAAAATATTGAAAAATTTAATGAGATTTAAAATTAAATAAAAAAGGAAATACAATGACTCGATGACAAGCATGCATGTTTAATCTACAATGTGTTGATAAATATTTGGAGCTGCGTGCACTGCACATTTACAAAAATTTGGCAGCATGCTGAGATTTTGCTGATTCCTTTAAAATGGCACCTACAATGGCAGCCTTCTCAATATTTCCTGCCCTGTTTAGGGCATCAAGGAGTATGATACAACTCTTAGCACTTATTCTACACCCTTTCAATCGGGTTTCTTCAAAAATATCGTATGCTTCCATTTCTCTGTTTGCATTGCTCAGACCAGTTATAAGGGAATTGTAACAAACTGAATCAGGCTTTTGACCTCTTGCCTTCAATTTTATGAACAAGTCATGTGCTTCGGCTATATTCCCAGCCATAGCCAAACCAGAAATCATAGTAGTGTATGTAATAACATCAGGAAAGTGACCAAACTTTTGCATTTCTTGCCAAAACACAAAAGCTTTGTTAAATTTCCTTACTCTACATAGACCATTTATGAGAATACCGTAAGTAACAACATTTGGAGAACATTTCAATTCTTTCATTGAGCGGAAGCAAACTAAAGCCTCATTTATTTCCTCCGCCTTGACAAGAGCATCAAGTAGACAATTCCATGTGTAAACGTTTGGGTTCAACCCTTTCTGCATCATTTCCTCCATAATCAAGTATGCTTCATCTATTCTGCCTACTTTTCCAAACCCATCTATAAGACTGCTATAAACAACTACATTCAAAACTATGCCTTTTGATTTTGCTTCTTCAAAGAGCATATATGCTTCATCTAGTCTATCAATCTTTGCAAGTCCATCAATAACAGATCCATAAGAAATTACCGTAGGAGGATAACCCTTTAGCCTCATTTCTTCAAGGAGTTGATAAGCTTTGTTCACTTGTCCCGACTTGCAAAAACCATGAATGGTAATGTTATATGCATGAGTATCAAGTTCACAACCTTGTTCCTTCATAGCATAATACAACTTGTAGGTCTCGCGTGCTTCACCAGCCTTTATGAGACCATGCATTAGAATAGAATACGTTCTAACATCTGGAGCATACCCATACTCTTTCATCTCCTCAAATATTTCACGGCCCTTCTTAATGTCCCCTTTGCTAAGAACACAATCCATATATATATTATAAAGTGTTAGATCTGGTTTGCATCCTCTACGGATCATGTCTTTAAAGATCTTATGACCATCGTCTTTCCTACCACATTTAAAAAAGTTCTTGATAAGCGATGTGTATACAACAGCATTTGGTGCATGACCTTTGTCTAGCATCTTTTCAAAAAGTATGTATGCTTCATCAATCCTGCCCTGCCGGCCTAATCCATCAATCAAAGATGAATATGTTACAGAATCTGGAGTACAACCCTTGGCTCTCAAACTCTCAAAAAGTTTGCAGGCTTCGTCTAACTTCTTACCCTTACACAACCTGTCAATCATGATGTTCATTGTCATCACATTTGGAAACAGGCCTGCCCGTGCCATTAAGCCTTGTACTTTGTAAGCCTCATCTAGCATGTCTGCCTTACATAGGATATCAATGATGATATTGTAGGTTGAGAAATTTGGTTCAGCATCTTTCTTCATCTCATCAAAAAGCTTATAAGCTTCAACCACCCTTCCTTTTTTTCCGAGGCAAGTAAGAATAGAGTTGTATGTTATGACATCTGGTTTGCATCCCTTCTCTCTCATTCTGTCAAGTAATTTATATGCTTCATCAAACTTTCCAGTATTTCCAAAGCCCATAACCAACGTGTTATAGGTATAAACGCATGGCACCCTTCTAGTGAGTTCCATGGTCTCAAACAGATCAACTGCTTCATCTAATCTATTTCCCTTGCAAAGTACACGAATCAGTGTTGTATATGTCACATCATCTGGCATGATGTTTTGTGCCTTCATTTCATGGAAGAATTTCCAGGCCATATCTATTTTACCTACCTTTCCAAAACAATATATGCA
The DNA here is from genome assembly GCA_007258455.2 of Sequoia sempervirens. NCBI lineage: Eukaryota > Viridiplantae > Streptophyta > Pinopsida > Cupressales > Cupressaceae > Sequoia > Sequoia sempervirens. Next base: position 88,368,676 of record VDFB02353493.1, on the reverse strand, counting down.
GGCATTATATAAAACAGTGTCTGCATTCAAGGCATTGCTTCTCATTTCCTCCAACAATGATAATGCAGCATCAAGCTTACTTTCTCTGGCAAATGCACATACCAAGGTAGTAAATAGGTGGATACTCACTTCATATCCTATCTCCTGCATTTCTTTGAACATTAAAAGTGCCATGTCTGGCTCACGAGCTTCTCCAAGTGCACCAATGAGAGTTGTATAAGCTGAAAATGCAGGCTGAAATTTAAGCCTTCTCATAGCCAGAAGCATCTCCACAGCCTCTTTCAGCATCCTAGAATTGATACAGCTATTTACCAGTTTAACAGAAGTAGTGAATTGTGGCTCAAATCCAGCTATACGCATCACTTCAAAAACATCTTGCAGCTTATCATACTGTTTGCTCTTAGCAATGATCATTAGAAGTGCATCATACATTTCTGGTCTGTTTAGATTCCGATTTTTCTTTTGGAGCCATCTGTAATAATTCAGTGCAATGTCCACATTCTTCTGCCTCTTTAATACCTCCGCAACATGTCCAGGATGAGATTTATCATTCATTCGTTCAAGAGCTTCCTCCACATGTGGCCCCCATGTATCTTTACCTAGAATGTTGCAGATTTCATTTACCTCATTGTCTATATTTTCTTGTTCCCTGGTATTGTTGTGCTCCCCTCCACATCCAACTGGCTTCCTTTGGCCAAATGATTCTGAACTTCCATTTGAGAAGGAAGAAAATTTCCTCAACTTCAATAAGCATCGGGTAATGGAAGGGCCATATTGCTGATACAGAATCAGACCTGCATTAAAACATTTAATTAAATTACATGTGCATTTTCATTATGATGATCCTAACCTCTGAGCTAAAGAATTGGAATTCAAGGCATTAATGAAAAGAAAAATGAAGGCTAACAAGGCTAACAGAGAGGGTTATAATCCTAATAGTTGAATTGATGGTTTGAATAATGAGTATCCAAGTTAAACACTTAAAATTTTCATTACAAAAGAGCTCTTTAAAGAAGAAATTGAGATCAAGATATATCACAAGTATGCTTGTTCTTAAAAACATTAACAGAAAAATAAAAACACCAGAATTGAGATCTAAAACTAAATGACAAACCAAAATGCTTGAATATTACTTGTTGACCTCCTAGCTGGCTGTAATGGCAAATGGCAGTAAAAAATCAACAAACCGACCAAAGGCAGTAAAAAATAATCAAGAATTCAAAATCAGTTACTTCAGTCAAAACAAAAAGACTGCTTCTTCAAATGTAGTTTTAAGTGTTTATGCCTACCATAGGGAGAACTTTCACTATCTTTAAGTAAAAAAAATTCAAAACCAAATTCAGTTTTCCTTGTTCTTCTCTCTTTTGTTTCAAATTTCATGTTTACAGAAACATATTCATCTCAATCCATCAGCTTATTATCACTCTTCTATGCATCCTCTAATAAGAATTTTCCTTATAGTCCCACATCTTAGCTCATTCTCATTTTGGTGAAACTCAGGAAAAATCCAAATTTACTTCATATCATTGCATACGTAGGCACTCTCTATTTTCTGTATACTACATATCAATAATACTAATACTGTATTTTGTTGAATGGAATGCGCTCATGTGGTAAAGCATTGGGGCTTCCAAAGTGAAGCACTAGTTTGAAAGCCCAGGAGACATCATAGTGTTTAAATTAAGTAAAATACCACATTTTGATCGCTGCTTATGGCACATTCCAATGGACAAGACCAGGTGCATGCACCCCACAAATTTGATGGAAGACATACCCAGCAGTTGTTATCTAAGCCAAAGGTCACTTCCCAAGAGGAATACACCAAATCAAACAAAAGAAAATACGACATAAATTATTTTATCCCTAATCAAATTGATAGATACGTGAACTAACAATAAATCTAACTAAAAATATCTCACATCATAAATGCAGTACCAGCAGAGTGAATGGAGCCTAACAGCATTATATTATGGTAGCTTAAAAAGGCAATGTTTTAGGTGCATATCTCTATGTCTCTAAGCTTTAAAACGCTAATAAGAAAATTCATGATGTAGAATATAGAGTGAACTCCAATGGGAAGGAAAAAGACTAAGGCCAGTTGAAGGCATGCCTCCAAGTGTTGAAAGCAGTATTCCTTGACATATGTGGTGGCTAGTGTATTATTATAGTATTGTAACTATTGTTTACAACATCTACAGATCTGTATACTGTAATGAATTAGTAGAGTATGCAAGTATTATTTTTTATGATATTTTCTTAATTAAAGGATTCTGGGTAGGCAAGGCTACACTTTGGCGTCAAATTGTTCAAACCTGGTTTAAAGAATGGAAAAAAAAAGAAATATGAAAGTGGACTGATTATTTCATTGTTGCTGGCAAAATTTCAGAACATGAAAGTCTGGATTCATCGTAGAAATATCACTCAAACAAATTTATAGCATAGGGATCATAGAAATAGTCTAAACAGTAAAATTAAAGCAAGGATATCACTTCAGATATCGAGGGACTAATTTTTGGTCAAACTACATTCTTATGAAGTAGCAAAGGATAGAAAAAATGTATTGTAGAACAGCAGTAATTGATAAATCAGTACAAGATAATAGTCCTGTGAAATGCATTAGCATAGAAAGTAACAGTTTTTCTGAGTTTCTGGGATGGGAGGACACGGTTTGAGGGACAGCAGGGGACGGCTAACAAGGTAAAATTAAAAATAGTTATACCTAAAATCTAAAATTAAATACAGCTTCAAGTAATGAAAAGAAGAGATCCAATAATCCATTTGATAATCATAGAGAAAAAATTATTGATAATAATCATAATATGATTTTTCAATTATGTATTTATATCAATGAAAGATTGAGAGAATCACAATTGCAGTTTACAAGTGACAACATCAAAATGACAATGGAAATGCTGGAAAAAATACACATAGCTGGTTTCCATTTGAGCAACATGTTAAAAAATTAGAGAAATCATCTACCAAATATCTTGAAAACTCCTTCTAGAACTGTTGGAATGAATTGTATCCTCATCCTGCAATGTGATCCCAACAATCCCAACTATACATCCTGCTCCTCATCAACTGGTTGCAGTGCCTCAAGCTATACATCCAATTGTGTCACTAAGCTTTGTTTGCATTTAGGTGTGTTGCAATTAATGAGATACAAAACACTCTCTAAGACAAAAAACACTTCATCTCTCATTGACGTAAGTTTATTCCTCTTAAGAGAGTAGATGAAGTTATATTTGGACTGATTCCTCTCAATAGTAGAGGAACTGTAAAATTTGAGGGCAGGCAAATGGCAAGTGTGCACAACAATTGTGGAGGTACGAAGCCAATTGAGTCTCAACTGGTGTGAGGAATTTCTTTCTTGCAAAGAACCAAAACAATGCCGATAAGTGTGATGGTTGCAAATGAAAATATGCACTTCCTTTGCATCCACCACAACCTTTTTGACCCACTCTATGTTTTCGAATGTTTTTGAGTGCATTGTTCATGGCATGCACACAAGGGGTCCAATAGACATACCTATGGGTGGACCAAGTCACTAAATTAATTAGTCTATTGGCCTACACAAATATGTAGCATCAATAATCCCCCGCACTGCAGTTTGAAGACCACCCTCAATGGCAAATCTTAGGATCTAAAACTAAAACTCAACATCCTTGTGTTTTCCAGAGTGATCAATTACCCCAAGGACATAAAGTTCATCCTTAAATGTAACTATGATGTTGATGAGTGAACAATGTGTAATGTCCATCCACCAATCCATGATTATACTGCAGCCATGTGATATACATTTGGTCTTCCTCTTCTCCATCGATAGGTTAACCTTGGAATAACACTTTATAAAGATTGTGGTTGTCAATTTGTCTCGACAAGAGGCACATAACTACTACTATCTTTTTCTACCTCAGTCATAGCCTCCTTGCAATAAGGAGATCAACCAACAAAGAAAGGAATACCATTAGCAAAAAAAAGTGGTTGCCAATGGCCTGAATGCATCATCTCTAGCTTGGACATTAAGCAAATTTGTAATCAAGTTCAATGATTCTAAACCTATGGCCCTATGTTTCCCCCTTACTTCCACCCCACCTCAAATACCAGTACACGTGATCTAGCTCCTTGTGCAGAAACCTTGGAGGAAGTAGTAGATGTCCCCTAATATAATCTGATCATCTCAACCCTCTCCTCATGTAATGTCCTCTTCTTAGTAGCCACCTGGAGATCGTTTAGCCTTTATTTATTCCCGAAGGCTAAAAGGAGAAATAAGGGAATAATAATTAAATTAATTGTTTATAAAGTTATCTCCATAAATTAAAATTAAAAGGGTAACTTTATTTATAATTAATTTAATTAAAAGTGACTTAAAATAAAATAATAAATCATAAAGTCACTTTGGGAATAAAATAATAATATTTCTAGAAGCTTCTTGGAAGTCATTGAGAAATCTTTATAAGGAGTTGTGGGCTTGGCATTTGGGCATGTCTTGGATTATACTTTTCATACCAGATTGGTAGAAGCTTGAATGCTTGCTTGTCCGAGGGTTTAAAGACTCTAGGATACCAAGTTCGGTTGTGAAAGATCAACCCTAGCTGGAGATTGTGGAGGAATCCATCCTGGGTTTCTATAGGTGCTCATTGCAAGAGTTTGAATTGGTGCAATAGCTGATGTATTATTGCACTTCTAAATAGGAAGTTGATTAAATGCAATAGCTGGTTTATTATTGCATTTTATTGGAGAATTTGCATAGTTGCAGCAGCTGGTTTATTGTTGCAATTTTTATTCCATTTGTGGAAAGAGATTATTTCTTGCAGGTTCAATTATTCCAAAATTTAATGGTCATTGACCAAGTTTTGGAGAAGTATTGTGAATTCCATTATAAGGAGCAAGGAAGTTCGATTTTGTGAAGGTGGTATCGAGGAAATTCTGGAAGATTATTTCAGACATTGGTGAAGTTCGATTTCAGTGGAAGCAAATTGATTTTCTTCTTGAAGGGACAAATTTCATTGCTGGAAAGAAATCGCACCTCTTCGTCTAGTGCAGCAAACTGCGCATTGAAATTATTCTAAAAACATTTAAGATTGATTTCCCTTAAGGAAAAATCGTGGGCAATCAAAGAGCAATAGCGCTGCAAGAAGCAACCAGAACAGAATGACTTTGGTGATACTTGGACAGGGACGTCTTGCTGCGCTAAATTGATTGCAGCAATAAATTTGTGGCTACAGCTTCTAGCAGTCTCAAGGCGGTAACAGGTTCCTCTCTCATTGACAAATTTTGCATTTAAATATCTTGTAGATCGCTGTCATTACAGCCACCCTGTAATTGCATTCACATCATATTTCATCGCTGCTATTAGGACTGAGTTTTAATCTACATTTTGGCATTGTAAATCATTTTTCTTGAGGGAAAACAGTTGAGAGTTCATTGGCTATTATTGTAAACAGTTCTCAATTTCATACTGCAATAATATTTTAGAGTTGGGGTTGCATGCCATATGTTTGTAGAAATGTTCATTGGTTGCACTTACTCATTATAGTTGCATTGTCAAAGGTTTATAATCAGTTTGGAGTCTTTCATCTGCAATACTATATAATATGGAGTTTGGAGTTGCACATAAAGTGTTTGACAAAATGTCTTCTTGCTGTGATTACACATTTGCATGAAATTTCAGTCATCAAGTAGTTTGGAAAATCAGAAATTTACTTTGCATTGCATCCTAAGTTCATTGCAGTCATTTGACATATTTAGTTAAGTCTTTCATGCATCTTATCATCAATCAGAAAGGAAAAACACAAGAAGAAAACATCTACCCGCTGAAAGTAGTTTGCAAGACAACCGTTTGACGGAATTCCTAAGCATTCAAAACTGAAAATTAAGATCAGAATTTGCAAGGGTCTTTACACCTCAAGTCTAAGTTTGCTACATGAGACAACCATTTTACTAGGATTATGAAAGAAGTGTGCACCATGGTAGCATTCCACTCACACAAAATTGACACAGCATGGCAAAAGTGTAAATAGAATTCAATTACTTGGGTTTAAAACAGGAAAAGTCGACAAGAACTTGGGTAGCTAAAAAATGAATATTAAATTCATAAAATAGAAAAAAAAAATGTTATTTCATGTCAAATATAGCACATTGAGATTAGAAATAGACAAAATACATTGAAAAAAATCAATTACAAACAAGTAAAATTTTTAAATAAAATTATTTAAATTTTACCTGAATGGGTTATTGTAAAAAATGTACAGTTGGTTCTAAAATATTAGACAAGTGGTATCATCACCAAACACAACCTGTTATTTTAGGGACAGCCCAAAGTTTTATATTGAACCCTCATTATATATAATTACAAGAAATCTGAGAAACCCTCAATACTGTTTAAAATTTTTAATCAAAAACTAATCTATTAAAAATAAAAGTTAAACTTGAAAAGCATGCCCTAGCCTTAACCCTAAACTTAAAAATTCCAATCTTGCATTTATTTTTCTTCTCGTAAGAGTAAAATGAGCCAAAAAAGAGAAGGTATACATAAAAAAATTATAACCACTTTTCAAAAAACTCAAGAAATGGCACAGCAAATGAGATAAATAGTGATTGCTAAGGGTTAATTTGAGTTTTTGGAGTGTCGTGTTAGAATCTGCAAAACAGACATTAACCCAGAAATTAGTGCAAGTGTTGGAGATTATTGAATTGTTAAATACAAATGATTAATGAAACCAAAATAGCACAACAAAATTAGTTTCTTGAGAGAAAGTGCAAAAGCTCACAATAGCTTCGTCAATGTAAAATAAATGGAAGGGAAGAGTTAAAATATATAACCTCCAAGATTCCAAATCCATGTGAATGAGAAAGAGGCAGCAAACTGAAAAATAAGTGATTGCTTTAAATAAGTTTCCAAATCTACGAGGATAAAGAAAAAAGCAGAATCCTATGAAAAATTGAGAACCTATACAACTCATTATCCTATCCTACCTAAGCAAAAAGAAATTACCTAAGTAAACTTAATAAACAAGTGCAATATCACACTTAGGATAAAACATATCCAAGGTGAATAAAATATTACACTAACACCCCCCTTTAAATGCAAATTAGGAGGAAACAAGAAATAGGTCCTGACAACAAGACCTAATGAGGTACTAATATACATAAAAAACTCTTATAAATGAGAAAAGGGATAAAACCCATAGGAAAAAACTCCCCCAAAAAAGAGAGAAAAGACCCCCTCTAGAGAAACTAAGGAACTATTGCATAACAGCATCCCACTTAGGAATGATTGATGCCTCTCAAAAAGATGAACATATCCACTTGGTGTATGATGGATCCCCAACACAATCGCCTGCAACCTACAATTTCTGTTGAACCCAAAGTGGACTTGAAGTTGAAGAACGAGGAGAATCATCAACCTCTATATGGTGGCTAGGCAAGGAACTGATTCCTCATCATTAGAAATAGAGAAGACTCGACATTAGGAATTTGCCTAGGAGGATCTAAATCCTCATAAGATCTCTCATCAAGCCAATTGACTCCGGTGTGACTATAGAAGGAGGATGAGAAATGTCAGGAATGGAGCATGAAGAGCCCTCCTCAAAGCGCACACTCCTCTCTCAATGAATAGCTCATGTGTAGTAGGGTGGAGCAACTGATAACCCTTAACACCATTTGGATAAACTAAAAATATGCAAGGCCTACTCTACAAACTTATGGCCTTATGTTTCTCTACATTAATGTGGGCCCATGCAAGAGAACCAAAAACTCTAAACTACTTAATTGTTGGTTTTTGACCAATCCAAGCTTCCAATGGAGTGACTTCTTCCAAGGCTCAATGAGGTATGCAAATCTGGATATAACAAGCACAATTTATGGCCTCTACCTAATATTGAGATGCAAGAGATCTAGACTAAACCATACAATTTTGTCATTTCCTTCAAAAAAACTGTTTTTTTTCATTTTGTAATACCATGCTACTAAGGGGTGTATGGAACTATGCGCAGCAAATTAAATCCCCTTTGTGGTGCAAAATTGTTCAAAACAATCATTGGCATACTCGCCACTTTTGTTTGGGTTCAAAACTTGATGACTTTTCCTGACTATTTCTCTACAAAGGTTTTGAAGTCTTGAATGTGCTAAAGACCTCAGAACTCTACTTGTGAAAGTACAGCCAAGTGAAATTAGAAAAGTCATCAATGAATGTCGAGACATATCTCGCCCTACTAAAGGAAGTATGTGGAAATGGCCCAACCAAGTCACTATGAACTAACTCCAGTATCTATGAAGCTCTTCATGCCTTACTTTTGTCAAACTTCTCTTTGGGATGCTTACCAAAAATGCAGCCCTAGCAAACATTGTTAGAAAAGCAAATAGAAGGCAACACTGTAACCATGCTATGCTAGTTGAGCTACTGTATGTAGCAATAGTTAAGATGGTCAAACCATTGATGTCATAACTTACATCTTTAGCATGAGTGAGAAGAACAATTGAAGGAGAATCAAGAACAAAGTGTGAAAAAAGAGAGCCTAGATTGATGATCCACTCTTCCCACTACAACTATAGAACCACTGTGCATCTCACTAATAACCACTAAATCGAGAGTGAAATCAACCCGCTTGCCTAAACTTGTGAGAGTGATCTAATAGATAGAAAGGAGATTAGTTGATAATGGAGGCACACAAAGAACATCTTGAAATGTTCCATCCCCCACATCAATAGACCCTCTCCCACACACCTTAACATGAGTGTCACCACCCATCAAAATAGTTAGTGTAGAACAAGGCTCCAAGATGTAAACTTATATTTTGATGAAGCCATGTGGTGCAAAGCACCCGAATCAAGAACCTAAGTGTTTGGTGGAAGAGCAACTTGTAATGTTCCCTATCCTGAATTGCCCTAGAGTTCGCCTGTTGATCATGAATGTCAACAAGTTAGGGTTAGGGTTTCATTTTAATAAATAAATATCTCTTTTAACGATGTAATCTTGGATTGGAATCCTGCATTCACCACATAAACAATATTCCCAAATATGCATATATATACATTTGTTAGCATTAGCCAATGGCAACACATTTATAGATTATCAATAATGCAACCTATTGTGAACTAAGAGGGGTAACATGGTGGGTCTATCCGAAGCCATATGCCAAGCCTAAGAGGTTGTATACCACAACTCTCCCCCTTGGCAACTTGTACCTGCTTTCCCCGTCCATGTCACAACCTCAGAAGACACTTGCCAACTTGTGGGAATGGGCGGAGGTCACAAGCGGTCTCGGCACTTACCACTCCTCAGGCCCATCCTCACCTTGGGATTGGGCAGAGATCTTGTGTGGGATCTTTAGGCTCTCACCGCTTCCTCAGGCCCTTCATTACCAAATCAAATTCATCTATGGTTTCCTAATTATGCCAAATCAAATTCATACATTTACGCAAGATAGCTACAATCAGACTTTACAGAATCAGGGCTATATATATATTGACCCAAACAGCAATAAGCCGAGTCTACAGATCTAAATCGATATATATAGCACACACGGAATCAGATTTTTGCATAAAGTAACAGCGTATAGAATCAGATCGATGCATGAAGTGACGATTAATAATGCATATAGAATCATATTGATGCATGAAGTAACAGTTGATAATGCATATAAAATCAGATCGATGCTTATGAAGAAAGGAAAATAACCGAATTACACCTGATTATATGAGTCGGCCTATTAATGATCAACGGTGCGGATAATCCCCTGGCTTTCCTCCGCTAGTATCTATCTTCTCCTTTCTTGCTTGATGATATCTTTCTTTTCCTTCCTTGTTTTATGATGTCTCTTTGAATGAATTTGATGTCCTTAATATACCCTTTGATGTGAGCGGTTGTGTCCATTAAATTGTGGTGTCTTTTGGAATGGTTATGACTCTTTGCTAACTAATCCTCTAATCGCTGCCATTAAGCCATATTCTATTCCAAATTTGATTACTTAAGCACTTAACAAATGATGCCTTCTCATGAGGAATCGTGGCCCCTTGTGCTAGCACTAAGGATACCCGATAGACTCTTCTGCAACTAATACAAACTGGGATAAGATGAATGGTGTTGAGTATGCATAGGTGTTGGACAATATTGCCAACTTGAGTGCCCCCAGATCTGTCTTGGTATTTGCCGAATTTTTCTTATTCGAATTTCCTTATATATTTCATCACCCACATAATACATGGTTAATAGTTACCATAATCCTATCGAAGATTCATTTTTGTTATTTCTATTTGGAAGGGCAGAAGAAGGTAATTAATATTAATTTATTTAATTTGTTCATTACACAGACGGGGTATGGCATGGTTGGCCAAGGATAGAGGTTTACTGTGTTTTAAAAGGAAGTCGGCCAATATATATGGTTGGCCTCCTAAATGCAATATTTATTTTCTTGGTCCACTGTTGTAATTTGTGGGGCATGACACAACTACTACAAGGTCCTTGCCCTTTCCTTTCCCTTTGTTGTTATCTTTTGCTTTAGTAGACCCCTCATGTGAACTCTATTTTACTGACTCAAAAACAATGATTTTATTCTTCTCTAGAATGTGTGTCAAGTGATCTACTTGTTTCTTTAAACACTTATGTTCATCATGACTAGGATTTTTACGATAGGCACATGTGACCCTATCTTTCTTAGGCTTATCGCCTTTCGAAGAAAAGGTCTCCAAAGCTACTTTTAAAGTAGTAGGTTTTTTATCCTTTTTCTCCTTGTTGTGGTTATTTTTCTATTTCTTATCCTTATTGTCATATCCCTTTTGTTCCTTTGTGTCTTGGTTGACAACCAAGGCATGTGACAGTGGATTTGAGAGTGCCCATCTAGATGAACTTATCTTGTTCCCTAATGAGAAAGACTTCAAAGCCATCTAGAGATGGCATAGTGAAATGAGTTCCCAAAGCACTCTTCATGGCATGAATGATAGTGTTGTGACCTTTTCACACATCACCCCATTCAAAATGGGGACCCCTAAATTTTTGCTCCATTCTGGTCTTTTGGCTTTGGTTTTCTCTCTTTCTCTCTCATTCTGCTTCTTTTCTGCTATCTGCTTTCCGGGGACGCTCCCGTTTGCGAGCTTAAATCGAAAATTTGGCCAAGTCTGATATTAGGGTTTCACGTCTTTGGGTCACTTTTGGGTCAAATTGAGTTGGTTGGTCAACTTTTGAGCCTAGCAGTGCTATTACAACACTTCCAGCAAGTAACCCCTAAATTTTCACTGAATTCTGCCAACTTTCTATTTTTAATAAGTGTCAGTTTAGGGTTGATTTTCTTGAGATTTTTACATTCCGACAACTTCATTACATTCTGGGCACTTCAAGTTCATTTCCGACAAAATTTGAGCGAAAACAGATGACTTGCTATTTTTAGCAGTCCAGCTTCCAGAGCGAATTCCAGGGTCCACAAGTTACATTTTCTGATGCATGTCCGGAGATTCTTTATGGGTTTTTCGAGACCTTCGCAGTGATATGACATGCAAAGCAGGATGACAACTTTCAGCATTCGGCCTTCGGAGGTCGATATTAGGGTTTGCATGCAGACTTTTTCAGCGCATGTCGGCATATTCTTTCTGGGTTTTCAAAGAGCCGCCCGCGAGTAACATGCAAATGAAACCGATCACTTTTCAGGAACTTACTATTTTTAGCCGGTGCTTGCATGTTGAAGATTTTTGGGTTTTTTTTGAGATTTTCGGGCAGTATGACATGCAAAATCATCGGTGATCGGTTAGCCACTTTTTCGCCACTTTCTATTTTTAGCAGGTACCACTTAGGCAGCTGCCCAGCACTCCAAAATCGCGAACTAATCGCAAAGCAACTGAAACGAGGTCAAACGGAGCTCATTTGAAGAACATGCATAAAATTAGGGTTTCGAGCTTGAGGGCTAAAAATGAGGAATCAGATGACAAAATGCCCCAAAACTGAAGTATCCACTACGGTCAGCATCTTTCAGGGAGTCTGCTGGCAAAATTTGAAGACAATCGGAGCACTTACTATTTTTAGTAAGGTGTTCTCGACACCGGCTATAAATAGAAAGTCAATCTCGGGCACTAGCGCAAACAGGCAAATTCACCAACGAGGAGCACGCTGTCCAAATTTCAAGTCAAATGAAGCTAAGGAAGTCTCAGAAACGAGCACTTACTATAAATAGTAAGTCACTTCAGAAGCAGCTATAAATAGCAGGCCGACATCAAATCTCAGCAGGTACAAGTCAAACATGTGATAAGGGATCCGTGACGCGAATTTCAAGACTAACAGAGTTGCAGAGAATGAGAAATCAGATAATTGCTATTTTTAGTAGCCTGAGACAGAGAAATTAGGGTTTCCTAAAATCAAGGGCAGAACAGGACAGTCAAGCAAAAACAGCATCCAGTTACGATCACCAAGCTTCAGGCATTCAACACATGAAATTTGGAGACTTTCTGAGTAATTTCTATTTTTAGCAGGTTGCTAAAAATAGCAGGTATAAACAGGCATCAGGCATCAACAGAACAAATCAATTGAAATTCAGAGCAGGGCAAAAATCAAGCTTTTTGGAGTCAAAATTCAGTTGACGGCGCGAAATTCAAGGAACTTTCTAAAAATAGAAACTCAGGGCGAATTAGGGTTGACAGAGGAAAATCAACTTAAATCTGGCAGAGGGCATAAAATTTGCTAAAACGGATAAAATTTGGAATCCAGCATTGAAATCCACCTTGACAAGCTGGAAGTAATGGAAATTTGGCTAAGTCCAAATGCGCCCATGGTGAAATCGAAAGTTGCAAGTGTAAAATGCGCCCATGGTGAAATTGAAAGCTCCACTAGCAAAATGCGCCTTAGCAAGTAGGAGACTTGATAAAGTTTCTAAGGCATCAAAAATGAAAGCTCAGCATGTCAAATGCGCCTTGCCTGGTAGGGAGCTTAGAAAAAAGTTTTAAGTGTCGAAACTGAAAATGGCAAGGGTCAAATGCGCCCAAGGATGTTGGAGTAAGACAATTCAGCTAAGTCACTTAAATGGAAGCTCATGGGTCTAGATGCGCCCCTCTTTGAGGATTTAGAAATTTCGCCTAAGTGTCAAAATTGAATGTTGGGGGTCACATTTGCGCTTGGCAGTGTGAAGGTTAATGGCTTGAAATGTGATTAAGGCGTAAGAAATGAAAGTTAGACATATCAAATGCGCCCCAAACTCAAAGCTAACTCTATGATTGGTGCCTAAGGCACTGAAACTGGATGTTACCCATGTAAAATGCACCCAAGCCAAAAATGAAAGCTTGACTTGTCATTTGCGCCTGAAGGTGAATATGAAAATATTCTAAGTCATGGAATTAAAAGTCGATACCCTCATATGCGCCCCTCTTTCAAAGGATTTCAGATTTTGTCTAAGCGCTAAAACTGGAACCTCAGCACACCATTTGCGCCTAAAGAATTTGAGAATTCGCCTAAGTGTTAAAGTTGAGAGTACCACATATCATATGCGCCCATGATGAAACTTGAAGCTCTGAGGGCTATTTGCGCCCCTCTTTGAAGAAAGAGTTAGAAATTTTTTCCAAGTCGTTGAAAGCTAAAAGTTTAGTTTGTCATTTGCACCTGGGAAGAAGGGAGCTGGAGAATACACTAAAATTGAAAACTCCCTTTGCAATATGCGCCTTGAGGAATACCCTTATATGCGCCCTTGGGAATAGAAAACACTTCAAATTTTCTTAAGTCATGAAACTGAAACCTCCATATATGATATGCGCTCAGGAAGATTAGAGAAGATGAGCTTTAAATTTCGAGTTTGGCTAAGTGTTAAGATTGAAAGCTCAACATGGTATATGCGCCTAAAAGCACACATCCACATTTGCGCCCTCCCTGAGCATTGAAGAAATTTTGAAATTTCTCTAAAATGGAAGGACCCCACTCCAAATGCGCCCTCAGCTTAAAGTCTATATGTGATATGCGCCCTTGGAGTGTAAGGAGGATATCAAAATTGAATCTAACCCTTGCAATATGCGCCTTGAAGAATGGAATGTAATTCGCGCCTAGAAGGAAAGAGATGTTTAAAATGAAAGCTCCATATGGCTATTGTGCCCTTGAAAAGAACATTTTGACCAAGGCAAAAAGCTTATGGTATGGAATGCGCCCCCATGAGAAAAGGTTTAAATTTTTTCCAAGTCATCAATCTCTAAGCTAGACGGTATAATATGCGCTAAGGGAAAGAATTATTTGGCGTATGATTTAAAAAGGGAATTTATTTTCTAAGGCAAATCTCAAGGGATTAAAAACACAAAGAGTTAAGTACGCCTAAACTTGAAAATGTTGCTAAGGCGTAGAAAGATTGAAATTGGAGATTTAATGAAAGCTCGACAAAATCGAAATGTGGGGATGAAGATTAAAAGGCGTTGGAAGAAAGAATAATTTCTCCAGGCGATCAATTTTAAAATTTGCCTAAGTCGGAGAAGTTAATTAATTTAATTAATTTAATTATTTTCCTAAGTATTAAATTAAATTCCCCCTTTAATTTTGACCCATGAAATGTTAAAAATTCGGATGATTTTAATCATGGGGAATTTATTTCGGAGTTAATTATGGATGGAAAATAAAATTACGCCTAGCCAATTTAAAGTGTTGATATCGAATTTTTAAAAGGTGTGCTGGTGAAATAATTTAAAATGGCATTTGAATTAAAATTTAATAAATTAAATATGCCATTTTAAAAAGGCAGTTGAGATTATTTCAAATCGGAGTAAAAATGATTTTTCGAAATTACTGAAGGTAACTGGCAGTCGGGAGGGAAGTTTTAAATTTAAATCGAGGAAAGAATCTCCCTAAATAGCAAATTGCTATGACGACTGCAAGACGACTGGAATATTCCCTTTTAAATTTAGCAAATGCGTAAGTCATGATGAAGGGAATAAATGGCATCTGCTAAAATTAGCACCAGCTTTTGGCTATAAAACTCTGAGGATTTTTCATTCTCATCTCACAAAATTCGAAGCTCTGATTTATGCTGGTGAATTGAGAGAAGTTGTTGAGTTGTGAGATTTAATTTGGAGTTGCTGAAAGTGTGTGAAGTTTTGAAGTCGATTTTTCAAGAGATTGAAATTGTTGAGGTCGAAATTCCTTGAAGTTTCGAAGTTGCTGAGTTGATTTCCTGAGTTGCTGAGTTGTGAGGTTGCTGCGATTCGAAATAAAGTTTGAAGTGTAAGTTGCCGAGGTTAAGCATTTTTAATTCTCCAAGTTGCTGAAGGTAAGTATTCGAAGTTGCTGAGACTTAATATTTTGCTGAAAGTTGAAATGTTTTTCGAAGTTGAAAGTTGAAAAAGCTGAAATCATTTAATTATGCTGGAGGTCGAAATTGTTTGAACTCAAAATTGCTTAAGCTTTAAATTTTCTGAAGTTGCTGAATGTTAGAATCAAATCGAATTTAAAATTGTTGAAGCCTTCGAAGTTGCTGATTTATAACTGTCGAAGTGCTGATTTGAGATTGCTGAAACTTTTCGAGGTTGCTGATTTATAACCCTCGAAAAGGTTGATGTGAAATTATTGGAACTTGATGATTTATAACTTCCAAGCTTGCTGATTTAAAATCTTCGAAGTTGCTGATGTATAACTTTTGAAGTTGATAATTTAAAATTTTTAAAAGTTGCCGAAACTTGAAGCATTTGCTGAAGATTGGGATTGCTGGAGATAAATTTATTTTGGCTGCAAGTTGTTGAAGTTCGGAGTTTAAATATACCGAGGTTTGAAGTCGAAGTTTGTTGCTGAAGCTATTAACTTGTATTTATTTTTGCAGCCAACTCCGTTCGCCAGCCGTCTCTCGTGACTTTTTATTTTAAAAGTTTGAAGTGTAATGTTCGCTTCTTGTTTTGCAAATGGCCGATGGATGAAAAGCTGATGTTGTTGGAACTAGCAAAAATGGAGCTAAGGCTGGGAACAACGAAGTTGTTAAAGAAAACGCCTCCAGGCAGGCGATCATCAAAAGTCTGAAGAAGTCCTTCATTCCTGAGTCGAAGATTGTGTCGAAGTTTGGGAACTTGACAGACACCAACCTTGGGCCTTTCAACCTCGAGGCTTTCATGCGTAGAATGTATGGGCAAGGTGGCAATCTTCCAACAGAAGCATCGTGCAACATTGTCAAGAGCGGGTTATATGCAATGGCCGGGTTCCAACCAGCAGTTCGTTGTCCAGAGCTAATCTTGGAATGCACCAACTTTTACAACTCAGATGAACGGACTATCATTTCTCCGGATGGTATGATATTGGCCAACTTTGCACCTGACGCAATTGGCGAAGCATTTGGGATACTGGCTACAGATGGAATGCTGTACAAATCCAAGGCAAAGGCTGACAAGATGTACGCTACGTCCTTCGAAAAGTGCATGAAGAGGATAAACACCACTTGGATGCGAAAGCCGAAGCCTCCTGCTGCAAGGCTGCCAAAGCAGATAATCTCCGAAGAGCTGAAACAAGAGTACTGCGATATAATTATGTTGCTCAGTAGGGTTAACGGCAGCCCGCAGTTGTTTGTGTTCGAGCCATGGATGTTCTTTTACATTAGTGTGGTGCTCGAAGGAAAAGTGCAAGTAAATTGGGCACAGATGATAAGTGACAATATTGATGAACAGTTCCGGAATCTGAAGAGAACGAGAACATTCTACATGAGCTCGTATGTTATTTACATGCTTGCTCGAATGACAAAGTATAGAGGGTTGGCATACCAGGAACCAATTGGCTGTGGTTAATCAATTCAAGATTCACGAATCTTGTAGACAATTGCATCTCACGCACACAGGTGACTTCAAGAGAGTAAACGATGCTTTCACCATGTATATCACAAGGACCCTTCAACGGAGGTTGCAACAGAGGATTTCTGAAGAGGCACAGATGCTGATAGAAGAGTATGGGTTTTGGTTCGTCCAATTCCCGAAGTTTACTTATCTAAGGCTGCCGGGGTACGACTCATACGTCTACAAATTACCTAGGTACCCCACCAACAGGATGATATTGCTTGAGTTGTCTAGGCAATTGGTGGCCTATGACAAAATCATAAGGAGAAAGAAGAAGGGAGGCTTGCATTTTCCCATTGTGTTGGGAAACTCACTTGAAGAATGCCCTACTTTACAGGCAACCAAAGAGGCTGACGATGAATTGAAGTTCTATAAGTTGACTCTTCATACCAGCCGACAGGATTTTGATCCTCGGGGAAAGATTGGAACCGTTCAGGGTCAGGAGTACAGACACAGAGCCCACTTGGAAGATTTTTGGGCGAATGCTGGAAGTGAGGCTGAGATTAGGAAAGAACGTTTTCGAGGTTACCTCTTGTTGACGTGGTTTTTGAGACCGCACCAACACAGAATAAAGTCTCCCAACAGACGCTCTATCCTCTCTTGAACAAAGTATTCAGCATGCTAAGATTGCGAGTAAGATCATGCTTTCAACTCCAAGGTTCCTTAAGTGCGAATAGGCTCAGTTTGGCTCGATGTGATATTGCTGGTATGTCAAGGGGACTTACACAATTGTTCGGCGGTTGACAGCAAACAGCTGACTAAGGGTTTTCATGTAATTCGAATGATTTGGCAGGTGAGCACGGGATTCCTAATACTAATCGGAAATGTGCGGAAAGTAAAAGGGGGTTTAGGGCCTAAGAAACTAACATTCTATTCTAAATGCAGGATATGTGGAGCTTCGTTTCAATAGACTTCAACCGGATTTCACCTAGCCTCCGTCGGACAGCCTCAGTAAAATCGGTGCAATCTTCAATGGAAATAGCAAAGGATGTTCAAATTATGACTTAACATGCATACACCATCACAACGACGCATATAAGCATATAAACCATAACGGAAGTTAAACTCAAGATAATGTCCAGTTGACCACACAAGGCGAACTTATCATCAACAAGCCGCTAGTGTTATGGAATAAAGCGAAGCTATCTCAATAAAACACCACACACCAAAGTAAGCTACTTGCATGAATTTAAGCTACTTGGATACGAAAGGAAGAAGAAACCTTGCTAGCATTTCATGACAAGACGAATTCCATCATCAATGAAAAGATCTATTACCATAAAATGTGTTACACAACAATCTCTTCAAAAGTTTTCAAAGGGAAAACTTTCTTTCTTCTCCAAATGATGCAAAAATGCTCTACAATGCTACACTATCTAGCTCTAATGCTCTCTCAATGTCTACTCTGATTCTAACGCCTCTACTCTAATGAGATTACAAATGAGGGGGACTCCCCCTTTTATAGCTAGCCAAGTCCCAAAAGACGGCTAGGGTTACAATCAATAGAGTGGCCAGAATCGTGCCACCTCAGCCCTAAATAATATTGCCCTAAAACCGCCACAGAAGAGAGTGGGGTAATAAATGCGCCATAATGTCCACCATCATCCTTCTAGAAGATTCCATTTGTAGACGCGTTCACACTGTCTCGATCTTCTTTCTTGGCGTTGTTCTTTGATTTCTTCCACTTGAGGGTCTTCATCCTTCTTTTCATCTTGAGCCTTGAAAATGTTTCTTCAACACTCAGCCATTTTCTTGCAAATTTTCCTCCTTCGAGATTGAAACTTGTAACTTTATCTTCCTTCGAAGGTTGTGATATCATCGTGCTTCACCACTTCCCGACATCGTGCTCTGGCTTCAACGTTCCTCCTGCAAAGCAAGCGAGGAGAAGAGGTATTAGAATACTTCATGATATAAACTTAACTTATTGTCAATGTCCCCATCCTATCGCCTGAGTTGGCGACCAGTTAGTATCATTTGATCCCTCATGGTGACGGGGTGTCGGAGGGATCCTTTTAGCAGTTACTCAGTGTTGTTGCTCAGTTGCGTTGGGTTTGGGCCATGAGAATCTTCAGAGAGTCTTTTCAGAGAACTTTCTATTTTTAGAAAGTTAGGTCAGACGGAAGCTGCTATTTCGGGCAGGGCACCTGGTGCAGTGATTTAGCTCAGATTCGACCTGGTTCAGTAATTGTTTGATTTGACGGAGAAATAAGGAGTAATTACTGAGTTATGAAATATTTAATAATTTGACTTTATTATAAAGTCACTTTATTGAAATATTAAAATATTTAATTATTTGGCTAAGTTATAAAGTATTTAATTATACTTTATATTATATTATTAAAATGTGATTTAATGAGTATTTAATGCTCATTAAAAAGGGACGCCAATAATTAAATAAATTCTCCTAAGTCCAAAGTGAAAATTAAATCATTAATTTAAATGATTATTTTAATGGAGAATTAGGTCGAACTTTTCATAGAAGAATATATTGTTCTTCCCAAGGCAAAATCGAACTATCAAGTTTATTATTCAATTTTGTCTTCTGAGCATCTGAGCTTTGGAGTTTGCAAACCCTAGGGTTTCTGGCAAACATCGTTTCTGGAGAACGTAACCTCTTCAGAGATCAGGCATACTGAGGCTGTGAGATACCAGCTGAAGATTGCACTTGGTGATTTCATCCAGAAGTCACAGATTGAGCATAATCAGTTAATCAGACAGAGATTCATCGAGTTCAGCAGAGATATTTACCACCTTTCAGAGGCGACTTCATCCATCATCATCCATCATTGTTTTGGCACAAATTTCAAGAAGCCGTACATATCAGTTATTGCTGTACTTGGCCGTACCAGCAAGGCCGTACTTTCTTGTATCAGGAGAAACGTCTCTTATCTTCAGTTACTGGTGAATGGAATATGGGCGCAGTGATCATTGAAGACTTTTGCATTGGGTTTTGAGCTCGAGTTTCCCTCCATTAATTCTGGCCGTACTTTTCTGTCCTGCTGCAGCCGCCACTTTAAATTTCAGGTTTTTATCTAATAAAATTCCAAAAATTGCTTATATGTTCAGATTCTTATATTGTATGTTCTGGAATAAGTTGAAATAAAGGAACGCCTTCCATTTTGAGCAAATTCTATACAATTCTGAGTTAGTGTGAATTTTATATGATTTTTTATCAATTTCAAGAGAAATCGCATTTTTCTATTTTGCCTGTGAAAAACCTCAAAACACAAAAAATTGAAAACTTTGCAAAAACAACACAAAACACATCAGGGTTTGTTTCAGAGAACCACCAGGGTTCTGACAGTGGTATCAGAGCACAGATCTCCTGCCATCCTGTGCTTTTTCAGTGATTATTCAGAATACAGTGCATTTCTGGGTTGCCTTTTATGAACCAAGACATTATTCAGTATACCAGAGGTGTAGGGACAGGCAAAGACGAAGACTGGACAGGTCCTCCGATTCCGATTCCAGAAGGTCAGACAGTATCAGGAGTGCTTGGTTTTCACAGATCCGCCTAGACGAGGAAAAATAAAGGTTGCAAACCTTAATGGCGACGACTTTAGGACTGCAGGATCCAGGAAGGCAAGTACATGCAGGGTGGACATTACCGATGAGGAGTTTAGGACGGAGACACGCATAACATGATGGATATGGTTTTACCGATGGGTAATTTATTAGGGCGGGAAGCAATCCCTTCATTTCCATACGATTGACAGACGAGCCGGACTAATTCTGGATCAGCGATACATCACCAAAGTGCCGCACGATCTTATCAGATGAGGTCAGCCAAATTCTACTTTCTTACCTGCAGATACTCCACCTCGTGACACCGGGCAAGCAAGAGCATCGTGTGCATCATCAGACTTCCACCCACGTAACGCATGCTCTGCGGCGTAATTTGACGCAGATTTCTCATGGCGAAAGTATTACGTCTTTAGCGCCGAGATCCGCAGCACTTTGATGCTTCATGAGTTTATAGATGTCTATAAACCTGCAGGAGGAGTGTGTAGATTTGATCAGAGACCCCTACCATCAACAAGCAGCACCTGCTGTGAATAGAGATTTACAGTATGCTGTGAGCAAGATTACACTGCCGTATTTTGACGGGTCCAAAAAGACATCAGCTAGGTCATGGGTCCAGAAATTGGACAACTATCTGTCACTTAGACCTATGCAGGAGGATGAGGCAATTAAATTTGCCACTTTACATCTGGACGGAGTCGCGCATGATTGGTGGCACCACGGCATGTACACATTAGGCCATCATGCGGTTAATACCTATCAGGAGTTCACGAGCAGATTGATAGAAAGATTTGATAGGAAGGATCCAGAGTTGTATTTCAGAGAGTTGGCTCAGCTCAGACAGACTGGTAGTCTGGAAGCATACATTGGCGAGTTTCAGAGAGTGGCAGTCATGGTGACTGGCATTTCGGAGAGGAGACTCATTATATTATTTGTTGAGGGTTTGACAGAACCCATGAGAGGTTGGGTCAAGGCTTTTGACCCTCCCACACTTCAGGAGGCCATGCGGAAGGCACGCAGCATGGAACTTGCCGCACCTCGCAGCAAGTTCAATTCAGGGTCCACTCCATACACGAGACCCAACAGGCCTTTCGATAGAAACAATGACAGAAATAGACCCTTTGACAGGAGGAAGGATCAACAGGATCCGAAGAGACAGAACGCACCACCGTTTGACAGAGAAACATTGAATGAATTACGCAAGAAAAAGTTGTGTTTTTGGTGCAAGGCACCCTATGATGAAAAACACATATGCCCACTTCGTCCGAAAGTCAAAAATAACCAAATGGAGTGGTATTATGAGGGCGAAGAGCAATCTGATCTGTCAGACCAGCAAGCTGATTCCGAGCCTTCAGATGATGAGAAGTCCGAAAATGAGAATGAACATGAAGGTGGAAGGAAGCTACAGGAAGCCCATTTGACTAGTCTTCAGAGAGATGGTTCATTTCGACTCCGTGGGCTCTTAGCAGGTCAGAAGGTGATTACTTTGTTGGATACGGGTGCGACACATAATTTTATTGATGCACGTCTAGTGGAGAGGCGTGGTATCCAGACAGAGGCTTTCGAGGGTATCCGAGTTAAGGTGGCTGACGGATATACTCTCAGGTGCGACAGAAAGATTACTGATCTTCCGATGAGATTGAACAACTATGAATTCAAGACTGAATTCTATGTTGTTAATATGGGTGATACAGATGTGGTATTGGGGATGGCATGGTTGCATGATTTGGGTGAGTTCACGCTCAACCTACGGGACATGGAGATGAAATTTAAGGTTGACGGAAGATCACATGTCATCAAGGCAATACGGGACAGTAATCTTAGGATGGTTTCATTCAGGCGGATGGAGAGGCTCATTCGTCATGATATGGTTGACTGGGCAGCTGAGTGCATGTTGATGCCAGCCCAGCAGGAGCCGCAGAAGGGTGAGTACCACCCTGACATACAGATTCTGAGGACTAAACACTCCAAAGTGTTTAGTGATATTCCACCTGGTAGGCCTCCAGATAGAGGTACAGAGCACATTATTGAGTTGGAGGAGGGCGCAAAGCCCGTTATGATTACTCCCTACCGACATCCGAAACGACTCAAAGATGAAATAGAAAAGACCATTAATGAGTTGTTGGCTATGGGTCATATCAGACCTAGCAAATCCCCTTTTGCTTCATCGGTTGTATTGGTGAAGAAGAAGGATGGATCCCTTCGGATGTGCATCGATTACAGGCAGCTCAACAAAAGAACCATCAAGAATAGGTACCCCATTCCGCGCATTGATGAGCTGATAGATGAGTTGCATGGTGCAGTCTTCTTTACGAAGATTGATTTGAGATCAGGGTACCATCAGATACAGATGAGGGAGCAGGACATTGAGAAAACCGCTTTCCGGTGTCATTGCGGTCACTTCGAGTTCTTGGTTATGCCCTTCGGGTTAACCAATGCACCTGCCACCTTTCAGGCAACTATGAACAGGGTTTTCAGTGCTCAGTTGAGGAGATTTGTGTTAGTCTTCTTCGACGACATTTTGGTTTATAGCAGGTCATGGGAGGAGCATCTGGCTCATTTGGACACAGTCTTGGGTATCTTAGCAGATGAGTCTTTCTATGCTAAGGAATCCAAGTGCGAGCTTGGCATGGAGGAGTTGTTATATCTGGGGCACATCATCAGTGCCAAGGGAGTGAGTATGGACCTTGAAAAGGTCCGAGCTATTGTTGACTGGCCGGTACCTGAGAACCTTACGCAGCTCAGAGGCTTCATTGGGTTGTGTGCATTCTACAGGAGATTTGTTAGCGGGTTCTCACGTCACGCCGCACCCCTTACTGACTTGACGAAGAAGGGGGCTTTTCTTTGGTCACCACAGGCGCAGGAGTGCTTTGACAAGTTTAAGGTGATCATGACTTCATGTCCGGTGCTAGCATTGCCTGACTTTTCGAAGTCATTTGATTTATTCTGTGATGCTTCAGGGGAGGGCATTGGTGCCGTTTTGATGCAGGAGCGTCATCCGATTGCATTTGAGAGCAGGAAACTCAGGGGTCCTGAGAGATTTTACAGTATATATGACAAGGAGATGTTAGCCATTATGCATGCATTGGCTAAGTTTAGGCAGTACCTGGTAGGCAGCAAATTCAGTGTTCGTACAGATCATAACAGCCTAAAACATTTCCTTGGACAGCGAGACTTGAACGAGAGGCAGCAGAAATGGGTTAGTAAACTGCAGTCATATGACTTCGACATTACTTTCATTAAGGGGAAGCAGAATATAGTAGCTGACGCCTTGTCTCGTAGACCCCAGTTGAATGCCTTAGCACAGATTACGGAGGATTGGAGGCATCGGATCATTGCAGAGTATGCTAAGAACCCATGGGCTTCTAGCATCGTTGACAGGACAGAGCAGGACGACAGGTATACAGTTGTAGATGACTTGATCATTTACAAGGGGCGGATTCTTTTGGTTCCTGACTCTGAGTTACGGACTACAGCTTTGAGAGCCTTTCACGACCTTCCTATGGCGGGCCATCCTGGATACTACAAGACTTACAAAATGGTTCGGGAACGGTTTACTTGGAAAGGGCTGAAAACTGATGTTTTGCAGTATGTCCGTGAGTGTTCTGTGTGCCAACAGAACAAGTAGGAGCACACTTATCCTGCTGGATTACTCCAGCCACTTCCGGGACATAATTCGAGCAGGGAAGTGGGCGTTTATCTGCTGACTTTATCAATGGCTTTGGCCGGGCTGGCCCACGGTAAAGATTGCATTTATGTAGGGTGGCCGATCGGTCGACTCAAGTACCATTTCTTTCCCCGACACGGCTCACTTCACAAAGACGCATCGCAGAGTTGTTCTCCTTCAGAGGTTTTCCGATCGCATGGATTGTTCTGCGACGAGAAGCTCTACCGGGAGTAGAGATGCACTCGGGTTCATGAGCAACTTTTGGCGGAGTTGTTCAAAGCTTTGTGGGACCGAAATACACCTAGGCACCAAGTACCATCCGCAGACCGATGGGCAGACAGAGATTGTCAATAAGTGGGTGGAGGGTTATTTGCGCAATTATATAGCTGGTCAGCAGAGAGCTTGGGTGAGATGGATTTACTTGTGCGAGTATTGTTATAACTCGACTCACCATATGACGATACAGATGACCCCTTTCATGGCTTTGTACGGGTATGAGGCGCCCAATCTTCTGGATTTGATTTTAAGCGATAGCAGAGTGCCGAGTGCAGGTGATATGATGCAGAGTCACAGATGATCCGAGGTCTCTTCGGTGACAATATCCAAAGAAAGTACGTAATCGCGATAAGCGAGATAGCCGACCGTAAGAGTGGCTGAGCGCCAGCTTTGAGGTGTGGGTGATATGGTACCCTGCGCTGTTCGTGATCAGCCAGCCTACTCAAGGAAGAGGGGCGAGAAACTAAACCTCGCTACTATGGTCCATTTCCGTGTTGTCGACGAAAGGGCTTAGGGTTAAGCTTATGAGTTGACTTGCCACCGATAGCAAGGTCCAACGTGATTTCACGCCACCAAGAAGGCATTGGGTCAACATGTTGTTCCCTCTCCAGTTTTGCCACCCCTTGATGATGAAGGGAAACTGATACTAGTACCTGAGGCCATCCTTGATATGAGAGAGAGACACCTTCGGAGGCGTGTGATCAGGGAATATCTGGTCAAGTGGAGAGATTTGCCAGTCGAGGATGCTACATGGGAGTCAGAGGCGATTTTACAGCATCCAGAGTTGAGATTGCTTGAGGACAAGCAATTCTCGGAGGGCGGACTGCCATGTCCCCATCCTAGTCACATGCTTGGTGACGCAGGTTAGCCTATCATTTGATCCCTCGTAGGGTCGGCTGTGAGTGTTCGTGAGGATCCTTGGCAGCTTGCCTGCTGGTTGGGGCCCAAAATTTGCAGCAGGTAACAGTTTGGGCCTTCGCAGAATCTTCCAGAGAGTCTTTTCAGAGAACTTTCTATTTTAGAAAGTTAGGTCAGACGGAAGCTGCTATTTCGGGCAGGGGACCTGGTGCAGTGATTTAGCTCAGATTCGACCCGGTTCAGTAATTGTTTGATTTGACGGAGAAATAAGGAGTAATTACTGAGTTATGAAATATTTAATAATTTGACTTTGTTATAAAGTCACTTTATTGAAATATTAAAATATTTAATTATTTGGCTAAGTTATAAAGTATTTAATTATACTTTATATTATATTATTAAAATGTGATTTAATGAGTATTTAATGCTCATTAAAAAGGGACGCCAATAATTAAATAAATTCTCCTAAGTCCAAAGTGAAAATTAAATCATTAATTTAAATGATTATTTTAATGGAGAATTAGGTCGAACTTTCCAAAGAAGAATATATTGTTCTTCCCAAGGCAAAATCGAACTATCAAGTTTATTATTCAATTTTGTCTTCTGAGCATCTGAGCTTTGGAGTTTGCAAACCCTAGGGTTTCTGGCAAACATCGTTTCTGGAGAACGTAACCTCTTCAGAGATCAGGCATACTGAGGCTGTGAGATACCAGCTGAAGATTGCACTTGGTGATTTCATCCAGAAGTCACAGATTGAGCATAATCAGTTAATCAGACAGAGATTCATTGAGTTCAGCAGAGATATTTACCACCTTTCAGAGGCGACTTCATCCATCATCATCCATCATTGTTTTGGCACAAATTTCAAGAAGCCGTACATATCAGTTATTGCTGTACTTGGCCGTACCAGCAAGGCCGTACTTTCTTGTATCAGGAGAAACGTCTCTTATCTTCAGTTACTGGTGAATGGAATATGAGCGCAGTGATCATTGAAGACTTTTGCATTGGTTTTTGAGCTCGAGTTTCCCTCCATTAATTCTGGCCGTACTTTTCTGTCCTGCTGCAGCCGCCATTTTAATTCCAGGTTTTTATCTAATAAAATTCCAAAAATTGCTTATATGTTCAGATTCTTATATTGTATGTTCGGGAATAAGCTGAAATAAAGGAACGCCTTCCATTTTGAGCAAATTCTATACAATTCTGAGTTAGTGTGAATTTTATATGATTTTTTATCAATTTCAAGAGAAATCGCATTTTTCTATTTTGCCTGTGAAAAACCTCAAAAACACAAAAAATTGAAAACTTTGCAAAAACAACACAAAACACATCAGGGTTTGTTTCAGAGAACCACCAGGGTTCTGACACTTACTTACCTGATTTTCATGCTTTGATCTCCAAGCGTTCATCACCAACTTTGTGTTCAAGTTCATGCCTTAGACAAATTTCATCATCCTCGAGGACGCATCATCTTCAACTGCATCTTCAAGAAACTCATTTCACCTGCTGGAGCTCTGGCAACTTTGATTTTGTTCATCTCTAGCTCAAGAAAACTATCTTCACGAAGGATTGAAGCAAATTCACCTAGGCAGTCTCTTTCAAATTCGTCGTCTGGAAGATTTCACCTTGAAAACACATTTTCTTCATTTTTGCCTTAGAAAATTTTCAAATTTCCCTTAGGAAATTCATTAACCTGGCGCCAATCACAAATATCCATCCTGAAGGCCGTAGCAAAGCATGGAAGGCTTTAAAATCAACTCCTCATCGACAATCTTCGATACCCAGAAGAAAATTTTCTCCAGAACGCGTCGAATCCATGGGTACCCAACGAACGGGTTCATTTAATTTTCTCTGAATTTTGAACCTTAGAAAATTATTCTCTGTGAAATTTAAATTCGTTCTTCACATCTGTGGAGATTTCTTGTTGCTCTGACTTGGAAAATTTTTATTGTTCCTGCACTGCCAGCATCTTTATCTTCGACAAATTTTACTCATCACATGAAATTCTTATCTCAGAGTCTAGGCGCATTTTCCGGAGGAAGAAAATAATTTGCCTTAGAAAATTTTATTTGACTCCTCAATCACTCTGCCTGTGGTGGAGAAAATTTTATTTTGCTTCACTGGGAAAATTTTCCTCGCAAGCACAACATATTTTATTTTTTACCTGGCAACTTCCAACGCCTAGGCAAATTCTCCAACACTTTAAAAAAAATATTTTATTCTTACTTGAGGCGCCTAGCACACTTAGCATTTTATTCTCAACACCTCACACATATCACTCACCACGCCTAAGGAAATTACTCACTTCACACGCCTTAGAAATATTTTCTAACACTTCACACGCCTTCATCACCCTTGGCGCATTGAGAGGAAATTCAAAAATTCCGTCCAATACTGATCTTCACCATCTCACACGCCTAGCAAAAAAATCCTCTAAGACATCACCTTAGGCGCGTTTTAGGCCAGGAGAAGAATAACGCCTAGCATTTACCACCTTTCACCATGTCTAGGCAATATTTTCATCTCATTTACCACCCTCAGTTACCTTTTTACCATCCCAACTTGGGCGCATTTCAGCATGTCAAGAGGATGACTCTTCAGCTTCCGTTTTTTTTTCTTCACATGGCATGATTTGGGCGCATTTTGCCCCTTGAGGAGGATGAGAAGCTTTGACTTGTTGACTCCCTTGCATTTTGGGCGCATTTCCACCTATGTGCAGGATGAAACATGTTGACTTGTTGACTTCTTTGGGCGCATTTGCACATGCATGAAGGATGGCGCATTTAGGGGGTGGTGGAGGATATCTTTCATGCCTTAGAAATTTATTTTTTTTGCTATCAACCTTGAGCTGGGCGCATTTTGCTATAGGAGCAGGATGATATTCGTTGACCTCTTTGACCTTTTATCACCTTTGGGCGCATTTTGTATAGGCAGGAGAACAAGAACTCATGCCTTAGAATTTTTTATGCTTCCACCTCACCAGCTTGGGCGCATTTTGGGGTGGCAGGAGGATGAACTCATTCCACAGAATATTTTTCAAATACCTTGCACCAACTCTTCCTTGGGCGCATTTTAGCATGGGAGGAGGATAAAATTCTTTGACTTAGCTATTTTTCCTCGTCCTTGCCAGTTCCTGCACGCCTTACTATTTATAGTAAGTCTTTTGATTTTGCGTCTCTGAAGCTCGGAATGTCTTGAAACTTTGCACACTGCATCCCCACGACCTCGTGGTCCTGTTGACACTGCCATTTTTAGCTGACCTGCTATTTTTAGCCCATTTCCGGAGGTGGTTTACTATAAATAGTAAGCTCTTGTTTCTGATAGCTCCCAAGCTTTGATTGAGTTGAAATTTGAATGAGGCGATCCTCACCACGTGACCTGTCGGCTGGCACTGACGCATGCGCTTGATTTACTATTTTTAGCCAGTTTCCAATTTGACTTACTATAAATAGTAAGTGCTCCGTTTGTCCTGAAATTTCACCAGCAGATAGCCTGAAGGACGCTGATCGGAGTGGTTTACATCGGATTTTGAAGATTTTGACTTTTGATGCCTATTTTTAGGCTCCGAAGCTGGAAACCCTAATTTGCATTGCATGCGTATCAAAAGATCTCCGTTTACAGCCGTTTAGCGACTGCCGACTCATTAGTCTGGCTTCTTGGAGCGGCGGTAGCGGGACACACACCTTGCTAAAATAGCAAGTTCCTTCTTGGTGAGAATCTCGTTTAGCCATCACACCATCGCGAAGCTCTCGAAAAACCCATCAAAATCACGACATGCAAAAGAAATTTGACATGCAAACCCTAAAATAGCCTGAATCACGAAAAGGTCAGTCGCCTTGTCTTTGCATATTACTCGTTGGCCAGAGGTCTCGAAAAACCCAGAAGGAATATCCAGACATGCAAAGAAAAACTCTGCATCTGAACCCTGAAATCTGCCTCGGAAGCCGGACTGCTAAAAATAGTAAGTTGTTTGTTTTTGCTCAAATTTTGCACGCGAACAGTCCGATGTACTCTGAATGCCGTGTGATGATCAGAATCTCAACATAGCTGACAAATCGCCTGTAATCTCACACTTACTAAAAATAGTAAGTACCTCGGAATCTGATAAATTTTTGCTGAGAGCCTGCTGGAAGCACACTGACAAGAACGTTAAGCTCAAATTTCAAGTTATTCACTTTATTTGACCCTGAATTGACCAGAAAAGTTCAAAACCCTAATTTTCAAACTTGGCCAAAATTTTTGCATTTTAAGCTCGACGGCAGAGGAATCCCGGGAAGTAGACCATAGAACAGAGACAGACGGAGAGAGAGACCAAAAACCAAAGCCAAAAAGACCAGAATGGAGCAAAAATTAGGGGTCCCCATCTTGAATGGGGCGATGTGTGAAAAGGTCACAACATCTGGCATCCCCACGGGAAAGTGTTGAAAAACACTTTAAGAATTGAACTTTGATTAATCTTCCTCAAACCATCATACAGGAAACACTTACTCAAAAAGGGAGAAGAATCCGATATTGGATCAAAACACTTTCATCTAAAACCCTGTGAGTGTGTGCATTCGTTCCATCTCTAAACCAAATCGACTTCCGGAATCGACCGTGGCAGGTTATATAAATACCTTAACTTTAAAAGCATCCTGGACATTGCCTCGCTGCCAGTCAGGCGTCTATAGCCCCGACGAGGTTGTCACTACAATTCTCACGAATATTGCTCCACTGCCGGCCGGGCGTCCATAGCCCCGGTGGAGTTACTCGTATGCTCCCAAAACCAATATTTCACAATATTTTCTTTCATTTTCCATTTCTCATTTCTTTTCAGATATTTCTTTTAAACACATTTTCTTTTCATCATTTGATTTCTCCGTCAATTCCTTGATTGGCTGGCAGGCGATGAAGCCTCCAATGGGTTTGAGAATTGCAGTGGCGCTGAAGCAAGATGTAAAATTTTCACCTGCCAAAACCTTTCCCAAGAAACCAAAATGACTTAGAGTGGAGATAGGTAAGATTTTTAAGGTCTTTAGACTCGTGTGTTGAGATACAATAACGGATTAACCTCCCGAGACGAGTTCAATCTCTAACTGGATGATAACAAGAGGAAAACAATCTTAGTCCTTTTCAAAAATTTATGCAAATTCCAGTGAAAGGAACCACGTTGTGAAAGTTAAAACATCATCACCTCATCGCAACGGGAAAACCCTAAAATCCTTGCCCATTCCCAAACCAAAACCACTTGAGCGGACAACTCAAGGGACGGGAACGCCAAACCAAAAACCCAAAGGGTAACAAACCAAAACCAAAACAAAGGAAAACAGAAAAGCAAACGGAAAGCAAACAAACGGGAAAGCAAATCTAATCTAACTATATTACAAGGTAGGCTCTCGGAGAGAACCTAGGGTTGGAAATAATGCCTGAGAAATCTCCCATCACCCAGCAATGGGATATCCCCTCCTGTTCTTGTTCGTAACTTAAATGCATCATTTCCCAGGATCTCAGAATTTTGACCAGGGTCCAACCATGATTTGTCGATCCATCCGTTCATGACCCTTTGATGTATGGTGAAACTTCCCAGAGTTTCATCTCTTTTCTCTTCCAAGCGCGTCGGCTAGGAATACCTAGTTTGAACCCAATCTTCTTTCTTATGGACTTCTCCACATTCTTCTTCTAAAGTGACTTGTTGAATCATCTCCGGGACTTGTTCTGAGGAGGTCTTACCCATGGCACTTGTGTTCTCTGAATAGAAAGCTTCGTAAATGGGTAACGATAAGTCTCTGATGGGGGCACTTTCTGCATCTTGCTCTACATCTTTTAACATAGAATCTTTGAACGTCTCTTCATTCTCATTCCTACTTGAATCATTTTCAATCAACACTTCGGTGAAGGCAGGGGTATCCCCTGAAAACCTCTCTCCCTCCGGGCTTTGCAGTGTGAGGACTTCTTTCTTAACAGGCTTGTACGTACCCAAATCAGTTTCCATGAATAAAACATCACTATTTTCACCACATTCTGTAATCATTAATTTGAGCCGTGGTGTACTTTCGATCTTTATCTGATTCGGAACTCCCTTCCAAGGCAACCACATGTGGGAGAAGTCAGTCGCAATGTATCCATTCAATTTTCTGGACCAATCTCTGCTTAATAGCATGCCATAACCATCTGGTATATCCACAACTGATATGTCGATGCGACTCTGAATTCTGGGATCCGCCGCTAGCTGCATATGAATACCATTTAATTCCCCTACAACTGGAACTTCAGTCTTATCCAGCTGAGTCACCTTCTTGTTGGTTTTGAGCGGGATTATACCCAACGCCTGACATACCTTCAAAGGCATGACATTACTTGATGCACCGGAGTCGATCAAACAATTATGCAATAGCCTTCCAAAAATTCTGACTGAAACCAGAAATGGGGCTGGCTCACCCTTCCCCTGATAAAATATGACTGGCTTCCTCTTTTCCTCTACTGAAGCATTCTTCTTTTCATCTTTTCTGTCCACTGAAATTTGATTGTCTTGAACAACCTGCCTTGGATTCTGCGTTTGCTCTTGTTTTTGCTTCTGCTCCGCAGGAATATTGAACCGTTTCTTTTTATCTTCGATCCATGACTTTTCAGGAGCGTTCAAAGAACCTTGTACCATACCTATGAAGTTCTGAGGTTGTTGTGGAGCTTCCCAAGTGTCAAATGGTGCATGAGGCACTTCTTCTACCATATTCGTGTTTTGTGCAGGACGAGACTGTGTGTTCACAGGAGGATTCCTTGATGGACTAGATATTTCTTGGGAAGTACTCGCAATGGGCGTTTCATACACACTTCTCAGAATTGTATCTCTGACCTCTGAAATCTTCATTAACTCATGTAGAGGAAGACTAACCTTCATCCTTTTGAACTCTTCTAACACATAAGAGCCAAGTCTTTTCACGTCCTCTCTAGGAAGACTTTCCTTTTGTTTCTGCTCAGCTTGATGAATTGGCTGTTGAATGACTGGTTGTCCTCCTCCGCCTTGCATTGCATTCTGCCGCCTGTACTCTGGAGAATCTCTAGGTAAACCTGGATTATTGCTTGCGTTGGGATGTGGCGGAGTTGTAAAATTATTAGGAGGTATTGATAATGTAAGTGGCTCTTTCTGATGATAATTCCTTTGATACACTTTAGGAGCTTCACCTCTAGTAGTTTGAAAAGCTTGTACCTCCCTACTTCCTTCCACCAACACGCTGTTGTTGAGAGGTGGAAAAATATAACCATCTCTATAAAGAGACTCTTCTGGTGAAACATATGTGGCATGAACTTCTGATGGTATTTGAAACTCTGGCATCCCCACGGGAGCGTTTGCTGAAGCTGATGGAAATTGGTGATTAACTGGTGGGGGCGTGTAACTCTGAAATTCAGGTGGGAAATTGCAATCTTCTATTATCAATGCCTGATCATATCTGGGCGCTGGGACTAATTCATATCCTGTAATTGGAGGGTTTTCTGTGAACTCTGTATTCCTTGTTTCACTTTTGAGAATACCAGCCACGACTTGGAATTCACGGCACTGAAGCTCAGAATGCTGGTTCGTGTTATGTAACCTACACCATCCTGACGAGGTAGTTTCGGCCATATAAATTCTATCTGCAGGACGGTTTTCAGGAGGTGGCGGATTGTCCAATGGTGACGGGACACCTCCGTTGTTGGGCCCAGTATTCCAGGACCTCCTCTGGAATCCTTGATTGTTATTTCTATACCCATGACTGTTTTCATAACTATATCCTTGATGGGTATCTTGATGACTTGGAGGATTATGCTGATATCCTCGGTTAGCACCTTGGTGTGCCTGATAATTTCGTGGCATAGCTTGTGTCTGATTATTTTGATTTTTGAGGTGAGTCACCTCAGCTGACAGCCTCTTCACTTGTTCTATCAAATCTTTCATTTCATCTTTCTCCTCTGAAGTTTTCACTGGTGGCACTGTGTTTTGGAGATAAACAGGCTGTGTGACTTGCGTCTGGGACAAAGGCATCCCAGGATGGAGAACTAATTGATTTGATGGTGCTTGCACTTGATAAGCTGGTTGTGGAATTGCATTTAATGCTGGAACTTGTTGATTCCGTGTTGAGCTGAACATTGGCATTTGATTGTTTGTCGTAGCCAGGCCGGTGTAGAGTACGGGCCCAGTTATATTCTGTCCTAAACCTTGACTTACTTCAACAGCTTTAGCGTAAGCTTGATTTATATTTGCTGGAGTGGGGTGAGATCTTACGAACATTGCAGTGAAAGGATCAAGTGCTGAATAGTAGCTTTCTCGAGCGTCAGCAACGACATAAGGAGTGCGTAACCTATTGAGGGCCTTTTGGAATCTATTGTTGAATGCATGAATGGGCTCTTTGTCTTGTCTTCTCACTTCTGCAAATTGACGATAAAGCTCTACAGGGGTGGCAGGTATACCAAACTTTCCGATGAAGGCCTCCTTCATCTGCTCCCATGTCGTTATAGACCCTACTGGTAGGTGAATGAACCAAAAATGAGCCTCTTCTCCCAAAGAATATGGAAATAGGCAGCAAGCCACGTCTGCATATCCAATCTGCCTATTGCGTAGGTGACCCTCAAACATCTTGATATGGTCCTCAGCCGTGTAGTTAACATCATTAGCAATGAACTTAGTACAAAAATTTTCAGGATTCTTTGGCATCTCATGGTAGTCTTGAAACTCTAGCGGAGATGGGTTGGTAACCAACCATGTAGCACCGTTTGGAGCGGGTTGACCTCCTTGCTGACCTCCTGGTTGACCTCCTGGTTGAGCCATTGCTTGATTTGGTAGTCGCCTTTGATATACAATCACTTGGGCTGGCTGCTGTACAACAGCTTGAACTTGTTTCGGCTGAGCAAACCTCGAAGCACTAGGTGGAGTTCTGAATAAACTTGAAATTTCTTCTCCGCTTTCTTCGCTTGATTGAACTTCTTCGTTTGATAAAAATTCTTCACTTGACTTGACTTCTTTGCTTGAATGAACTTCTTTCTTCTTCCCTGATCTTGTAGGTAGCTCTAACTCCACAAAATCTTTATATGAACTGGGCGTAGACCTCAAGATTCTCTTCAACTTGTCTGGTGAAAACGAACTGATACGATCCAGGATGTAAATGCTTGTTCAACTCTGAAAGAACACCATCTTGACTTACGATAATCTTCTCCAACAGAACTTTTCGTACTTCAAACCCTTTCCACTTCAACACAACTGTATGTTGTCGCTGTTATTCGCATTCGCCCTCCTTCTAGCGCCAATTCTGTTGACGTGGTTTTTGAGACCGCACCAACACAGAATAAAGTCTCCCAACGGACGCTCTATCCTCTCTTGAACAAAGTATTCAGCATGCTAAGATTGCGAGTAAGATCATGGCCAACCTAAGGTTCCTAAGTGCTAATAGGTCAGCTTGGTTCGATGTGATATTGCTGG
Organism: Sequoia sempervirens; assembly: GCA_007258455.2. NCBI lineage: Eukaryota > Viridiplantae > Streptophyta > Pinopsida > Cupressales > Cupressaceae > Sequoia > Sequoia sempervirens. The sequence continues at coordinate 88,334,168 of VDFB02353493.1, read as the reverse complement.
TATGTCAAGGGGACTTACACAATTGTTCGGCGGTTGACAGCAGACAGCGGACTAAGGGTTTTCATGTAATTCGAATGATTTGGCAGGTGAGCACGGGATTCCTAATACTAATCGGAAATGTGCGGAAAGTAAAAGGGGGTTTAGGGCCTAAGAAACTAACATTCTATTCTAAATGCAGGATATGTGGAGCTTCGTTTCAATAGACTTCAACCGGATTTCACCTAGCCTCCGTCGGACATCCTCAGTAAAATCGGTGCAATCTTCAATGGAAATAGCAAAGGATGTTCAAATTATGACTTAACATGCATACACCATCACAACGATGCATATAAGCATATAAATCACAACCGAAGTTAAACTCAATGTAATGTCCAGTTGACCACACAAGGCTAACTTATCATCAACAAGTCACTAGTGGTATGGAATAAAGCTAAGCCATTCCAATAAAACACCACACACCAAAGTAAGCTACTTGGTATTTAATTTAAGCTACTTGATACGAAGGAAGAAGAAATCCCATAGCATTTCATGACAAGATCTAATTCCATCATCAATGAAAAGATCTATTATCATAAAATGTGTTACACAATATCTCTTCAAAAGCCAAAGGGAAACTTTCTTTCTTCTCCAAATGATGCAAAAATGCCTCTACAATGCTACACTATCTAGCTCCCACGCTCTCTCCTCAATGTCTACTATGATTCTAACGCCTCTTACTCTAATGATTACAAATGAGGGGGACTCCTCTTTTATAGCTAGCCAAGTCCCAAAAAGACGCTAGGGTTACAATCAATAGAGTGGGCTTAATCGCGGCCACCTCAGCCTAAATAATATTGCCTAAAACCGCCCGCGGAGAGTGGAAGATAATAAATGCATGCATAATGTCCACCATCATCCTTCTAGAAGATTCCATTTGTAGACGCGTTCACATTGTCCTTGATCTTCCTTCTTGGCGTTGTTCTTTGATTTCTTCCACTTGAGGGTCTTCATCCTTCTTTTCATCTTGAGCCTTGAAAATGTTTCTTCAACACTCAGCCATTTTCTTGCAAATTTTCCTCCTTCGAGATTGAAACTTGTAACTTTATCTTCCTTCGAAGGTTGTGATATCATCGTGCTTCACCACTTCCCGACATCGTGCTCTGGCTTCAACGTTCCTCCTGCAAAGCAAGCGAGGAGAAGAGGTATTAGAATACTTCATGATATAAACTTAACTTACTTACCTGATTTTCATGCTTTGATCTCCAAGCGTTCATCGCCAACTTTGTGTTCAAGTTCATGCCTTAGACAAATTTCATCATCCTCGAGGACGCATCATCTTCAACTGCATCTTCAAGAAACTCATTTCACCTGCTGGAGCTCTGGCAACTTTGATTTTGTTCATCTCTAGCTCAAGAAAACTATCTTCACGAAGGATTGAAGCAAATTCACCTAGGCAGTCTCTTTCAAATTCGTCGTCTGGAAGATTTCACCTTGAAAACACATTTTCTTCATTTTTGCCTTAGAAAATTTTCAAATTTCCCTTAGGAAATTCATCAACCTGGCGCCAATCACAAATATCCATCCTGAAGGCCGTAGCAAAGCATGGAAGGCTTTAAAATCAACTCCTCATCGACAATCTTCGATACCCAGAAGAAAATTTTCTCCAGAACGCGTCGAATCCATGGGTACCCAACGAACGGTTTCATTTAATTTTCTCTGAATTTTGAACCTTAGAAAATTATTCTCTATGAAATTTAAATTCGTTCTTCACATCTGTGGAGATTTCTTGTTGCTCTGACTTGGAAAATTTTTATTGTTCCTGCACTGCCAGCATCTTTATCTTCGACAAATTTTACTCATCACATGAAATTCTTATCATCTCAGAGTCTAGGCGCATTTTCCGGAGGAAGAAAATAATTTGCCTTAGAAAATTTTATTTGACTCCTCAATCACTCTGCCTGTGGTGGAGAAAATTTTATTTTGCTTCACTGGGAAAATTTTCCTCGCAAGCACAACATATTTTATTTTTTACCTGGCAACTTCCAACGCCTAGGCAAATTCTCCAACACTTTAAAAAAAATATTTTATTCTTACTTGAGGCGCCTAGCACACTTAGCATTTTATTCTCAACACCTCACACATATCACTCACCACGCCTAAGGAAATTACTCACTTCACACGCCTTAGAAATATTTTCTAACACTTCACACGCCTTCATCACCCTTGGCGCATTGAGAGGAAATTCAAAAATTCCGTCCAATACTGATCTTCACCATCTCACACGCCTAGCAAAAAAATCCTCTAAGACATCACCTTAGGCGCGTTTTAGGCCAGGAGAAGAATAACGCCTAGCATTTACCACCTTTCACCATGTCTAGGCAATATTTTCATCTCATTTACCACCCTCAGTTACCTTTTTACCATCCCAACTTGGGCGCATTTCAGCATGTCAAGAGGATGACTCTTCAGCTTCCGTTTTTTTGTCTTCACATGGCATGATTTGGGCGCATTTTGCCCCTTGAGGAGGATGAGAAGCTTTGACTTGTTGACTCCCTTGCATTTTGGGCGCATTTCCACCTATGTGCAGGATGAAACATGTTGACTTGTTGACTTCTTTGGGCGCATTTGCACATGCATGAAGGATGGCGCATTTAGGGGGTGGTGGAGGATATCTTTCATGCCTTAGAAATTTATTTTTTTTGCTATCAACCTTGAGCTGGGCGCATTTTGCTATAGGAGCAGGATGATATTCGTTGACCTCTTTGACCTTTTATCACCTTTGGGCGCATTTTGTATAGGCAGGAGAACAAGAACTCATGCCTTAGAATTTTTTATGCTTCCACCTCACCAGCTTGGGCGCATTTTGGGGTGGCAGGAGGATGAACTCATTCCACAGAATATTTTTCAAATACCTTGCACCAACTCTTCCTTGGGCGCATTTTAGCATGGGAGGAGGATAAAATTCTTTGACTTAGCTATTTTTCCTCGTCCTTGCCAGTTCCTGCACGCCTTACTATTTATAGTAAGTCTTTTGATTTTGCGTCTCTGAAGCTCGGAATGTCTTGAAACTTTGCACACTGCATCCCCACGACCTCGTGGTCCTGTTGACACTGCCATTTTTAGCTGACCTGCTATTTTTAGCCCATTTCCGGAGGTGGTTTACTATAAATAGTAAGCTCTTGTTTCTGATAGCTCCCAAGCTTTGATTGAGTTGAAATTTGAATGAGGCGATCCTCACCACGTGACCTGTCGGCTGGCACTGACGCATGCGCTTGATTTACTATTTTTAGCCAGTTTCCAATTTGACTTACTATAAATAGTAAGTGCTCCGTTTGTCCTGAAATTTCACCAGCAGATAGCCTGAAGGACGCTGATCGGAGTGGTTTACATCGGATTTTGAAGATTTTGACTTTTGATGCCTATTTTTAGGCTCCGAAGCTGGAAACCCTAATTTGCATTGCATGCGTATCAAAAGATCTCCGTTTACCTTCGTTTCTGCGACACTGCGATCAGCTCGTGAATCTGACTATTTGGGTGGCAATTTCGCAGGACACACACAACTAAAATAGCAAGTTCCTTCTTGAGTGAGAATCTCGTTTGCATGTCACACCATCGCGAAGCTCTCGAAAAACCCATCAGGAATCACCTGACATGCAAAAGAAATTTCGACATGCAAACCCTAAAAATAGCCTCGGAAGGCTGAATCCTGAAAGTGGTCGCCTTGTCTTGCATGTTATATCGTTGCGAAGGTCTCAAAAAACCCAGAAGGAATATCCAGACATGCAAAGAAAATCTCTGCATCTGGACCCTGAAATTCGTGCCGGAAGCCGGACTGCTAAAAATAGTAAGTTGTTTGTTTTTGCTCAAATTTTGCACGCGAACAGTCCGATGTACTCTGAATGCCGTGTGATGATCAGAATCTCAAAATAGCTGACAAATCGCCTGTAATCTCACACTTACTAAAAATAGTAAGTACCTCGGAATCTGATAAATTTTTGCTGAGAGCCTGCTGGAAGCACACTGACAAGAACGTTAAGCTCAAATTTCAAGTTATTCACTTTATTTGACCCTGAATTGACCAGAAAAGTTCAAAACCCTAATTTTCAAACTTGGCCAAAATTTTTGCATTTTAAGCTCGACGGCAGAGGAATCCCGGGAAGTAGACCATAGAACAGAGACAGACGGAGAGAGAGACCAAAAACCAAAGCCAAAAAGACCAGAATGGAGCAAAATTTAGGGGTCCCCATCTTGAATGGGGCGATGTGTGAAAAGGTCACAACACCTCTCAAATTGATCAGAGAATGTGAAGTGATCCAAGTACCGGACCAAGTTGAAGAAGATACCAGGCTGATCCATCCGGATTATGAAGCAGTAAAGAACACACCGATTCCACCAATAGATTGGGTTGAGCCGGAGATCACGGATTTAGACACCTTGTCCATTCCCTTCCTGACATTCACAAGGGCTTGGGTAGAAGAGCGCGTTCATAGATTAAGGAGGAGGTCAATTGCTTTGACGTACGACCTCATGGGGGACAAAAGGCCACCAGTGTTGGCGAAGAGAAAGAAACAAATTGCCCAGCCTCCAGAGCCACAACCACAGCAAGAGGAACCTGTTCAGCCAGAGCCTCAAGGATCGGAGGACACATCATCCACTCAGTTGGTAACCCATTCCTCCAGTGTGCGCGAAGTTTCACTATTTGCAAATCAGAGGACTCGAGGGAATGAAGAGCCAGAGGTTGGAGAGGTTAACCAGCCAATGCCGAGGGAGTTGGATACTCAAAGTGTCAATGATCCTGAAGGTGCCAATAGGCCAGATGAAGGGGAAGAAACGGAGACGGACACCCACTTTGATTATGCCTTCGAAGATGAAGACGTTGGAGCTCACGAGGAGAGTGATCAAAACGTTGAAATAATTGAACCTCAACAAGATACTGCTCGAGAGGAGGTTCGGGAAGTGGAGGCAACTGAAGAGTAGCCCCTTATCATTTATGACATTTAGCGCAATTGGCTCTCACAGGCAATCAGGAGGGACCAGGATGATGATGCTGATCTGGCAGTTGAAATGGAGGAGCTCTTGAACAGAACAAGTAAGTCGCCTAAGAGGAAGAGAGCCAGGAAGTATACAAGGATGGAGACTAATGAGGCCGGTTCACGCAGCCTCCATATTACTGTTCCAAGAGAAGATTATAATTTAAGTGATGCAATGCCGGAAAATTACACGATCACCACAGTTGAATTGGGACGTCCTTCTGGAGTGCAAGTGGTGGAGGAAGCTGAAAGTTCCTTCCAGGCGTTGAAGGACAGGATGGTGAAAAAGGAAGGGAAGTACAAAAGATTGAAGAAGGAGCACAAGGCATTGGTCCAATATGTGCAACATCTGGCACATCCAGTTGCTCAAGAGAATCCAGTGGTAGAACTTCCGCCTGAGCTACCACGAGAGCCAATCAGTGGGCTTGAGGAGATAAGGAGAGCTGTACGAGAAGGAGACAAGTGGATAAGCGGTGTCCGCACTGAGGCAGAAAAATTCATGGCCGATCTTGTCTCAGCATTTCAGAGTGCATCTGGCATCCTTTCACGCCTGGATGACGTCGAGCAAGCTTGGGGGGACACCCATATTTTTCAAGACAAAACTATTCCCCGCCTTGCTGTTTTGATGCGTGTGCCCACGCAAACCTTGGTGAATGAAGGGTTGATACAGGCAGGCGATAGGTATGATTTTCGTGGGTGGCACTCAGCGGCATTCACTGGAAAGAGCTTCTTTGACACGGCAGCTATGGAGTCCAGCAAGATCAAGAAAGCAATGAGAAATATTCACGAGGGTATCCTCAACACTTTGGATGCTTTGTTCGCAAAGAGGCTAACTCATGAGGAGGTAGAGGTGGAAGGATTAAGGGCAAGATTGCAGCCTTTCTTTTCTAAGATGAGGACATTTTCCCAGCTTGACTTTGAAAACATTTCTACGTTTTCAACAATTATTCAGAGTACACAAGATTCTATTGAGACTTGGGGAAAATCTTGTGAAAAGCATGAGCAAATGGTGGCAATCCTGGAATATCAGCTTAATCTTACTCCAGCAATTTCTGAGGAGGAGGTCGATGAGGTGCTGGCCCGATTCGTAGCATACACGGTCAGAGAGAAGAGCAAAGGAATCCAAGTCATGGACGAGAATCTTCTAGAAGGGTAGTGGGCATTAATTGCTCATGATGGTCAAGGAGGAATCTGCTATTTTTGGGAGCATTTATGACACCACTCCACCTTTTGGCGGTTTTTAGGGAAAACTTGTCTAGGGCTGAGGTGGCTAGATCTGAGCCCTCCGTTGTAATCCAATTTGGACCGTCCATTGGACTTGGCCAGCTATATAAGGGGGAGTCCCCCTTCATTTGTAATAGTTAGAATCAGAGAGTAGTCAGCATAGTGGATTTTGAAGTAGAATAGAGAGTAGATACTTTTGAGTTGGAGTAGTTTTCATTGCATTGTTGAAGAAGAAGGGGAATTCTCCCTTTGAGAATTTTGTAAGAGATTGTCACAAACGCTAATCATAATAAAGCATTTCATTGATGGTGAATTCAAACTTTGTTGTGAGTAGTTCGTGAGGTTTCTTCATCCTTTGACTTCAACTAGGACTTAATTTCATGCTAATAGTTAGATATGGATGCTTATGTTTGATGTAAGTGAGCTTCTTTTATCCATACCACTAACAATCTTACTGATGGTAAGCTTGTCTTGCGTGGTCAACTGGAACACTTTATACTTAACTTCGATCAAGGTTCATGTGTAGTTATGCATCGTTGTGATGGTAGTTGCATTATTGAATCGTGATTTGAACATCTTTCTTATCCTTTGAAGATTGCACTTACTTTGTTGAAGCTGTCCAACAGGAGGCTAAACAATGTTTGTTGAAGTTCATTGAAATTGAGCATAACACCCTTGCATTTAGGTTAGAATTTAGAATTTAGAAATCTCTGCAGCCATTCAAATTCCGCATAATTTCGGTTAGTTTTAGGAAACTTGCACTCAAAAGCCAAATCATTCGCGCAAATCCCTTTCAAAAGCATATATTGGTTGTTACTGCACATATTCTGAACAATTGCGTAAGTCCCCTCGTAAGAACACAGCAAATACACATCAACCAACTGGGTCTATTCGCATTAAAGGAACCTTGGAGTTGAAAGCGTGATCTCACTCGCAATCTTAGCACACTGAATACTTTGTTCAAGAGAGGATAAGGTATCCGTTGGGAAACTTTGTTCTGCTGATTGGTGCGGTCATAAAAATCACATCAACAGATAGAAACAAAGACTAAATAGTCAAAACCAAGCTTTGAAAGAATACTAAGGACCAATTGTTCATCTTCACTTTCAATTCCACAGCATTCTTAGTGATTAGAGTTTGGTGAAGAAGTCTTGAATAGTGTCAAAGTTGCCCAAGCTCGAACTAATTAGCTCATTCTATGAGCTCTTGTGGAATCTTGAGTCCCAAACAAAGTTGCCAATTTGGTGCAAATTTCATTTGGAGAATCCAAGGATTCAATGTAAAAGAGTAAATGAAGAGATACAAACAAACAGAATTTTCCATAAGGTCTCATTACGTCTATTATTATTGTGTTACGTAGGGACACATCCCCACCCCTCAAACCCCCGTCCTCATCCCCTAAGGCGATTTGAAGACAACGGGACATTGGGGGACATCTTGTGGTCATCCCCCCAAGAAAATGCAGAAACGTCCCAAAACGCGTCCCTAAAATTGGGAACAATAGGAAACGCATTGGGGATGCCTAGTCATCCTTGAAGCGATTGGGGCTGTCTCAAACGTCCCTTGACTGTCCCGAGGATGGCCAAGTATCCCCTACAGAAAAGCAATTTTTTTTTATGTTTAAAAAAAATTGTTCATAACATTAAAAAAATACTATTAAATATATAATGACAACATTATAACAACGATATAACATGACAGCATTATAACAGCAGCAATAAATATATCATGACAAGAGTATAACAGCAAATAATTACTCATTACAGCAGTGACAGCAACAACTGTGGTATAAAAGCAATAAATATATCATGATTCAGATTCATAGTTACAGTTAACACTAACAGCAATAATTTGCATTTCTGATTTCATTGTTCAAATAAGTCTCAAACTTCAAAACTTTTGATATGGTATTACAGTCAATTATTATTGTCAGTTGCAAAAGAGATTAAAGGTGCATTTTCCATGGTCTGGTACAATGTGGAATTGTGTGAGAAATACAAATAAACAATTTCTTTCTTGAATGCGGTTGGCATGCAGGCTTCTATAGACATCATCCACATCATTTTAACATTGTTATGTTATATTGTTGCTGTTATACTACTGTTCATTAACTTGTAGGAATCTCTCTCTCTCTCTCTATTTTGAGAGAGAGAGAGAGAGATTAAAAAAAATCATATATATTGCCATTCCCCTACCATCTCCAAAAAATGGCCCTTGGACTGCCGTCCCTGAAACGCATCCCCTGTCGTCCTATTGTCCCCATCCTAGAAATGCCATCGAACATGGCTCTTATACCATTTAAGGTTTTCTACAAGCAATGTTGGCTCAAGTTCTTTCCCCATAGTGATTCTATGAAAACCCACAATTCTTATATATATTACCATTTTTTATTTTCAGTCATAGTAGTTAAACGGTGTAAAAAGAATAAGTGAACTTTGATCCATGATGTAGAAAACTTAAAATGCAAAAACAAATTGTGTGTTTTTATTTTCAGTCATAGTAGTTAAATGGTGTAAAAAGAGGAATTGAATTTTGATTCATGATGTAGAAAACTTAAAATGCAAAAAACAGATTGCGTGGAAAAAGAACACAAGTACACCCCTATTACTAGTCATTGAAATAACCTCCCTAGCAAGAATAATGTTTGGCACTTTATTTTAGTGTGATTATAATGCAACTTTCTATAATTACTCAAGTTTTACAAGGCCCACAACTGGCCAAAATGCTGAAATGTGCTTACAAGATGTGAATTCAAAAATTACACCATTGCGTAAAGCTTAAAAAAATACCAGCTTTCAAAAAGAATAGCACCCAAAAAAAACACAGCCAAGCAACAAAATCTCTGAGAAAACTAAAATTTTAAAAAACAAGAGCATCAAAGCAAAAAACCCACTTACACCACTATGGAGAAAGTGAAATTCTACTCCAAACCAAAAAAATTGCTTCGAAAAAGACCCTGTATGGCTAAGAATGAGTCTTCAGAAGTTCACCTATCAAACTGAAACTGCTCAATGGAAGAAGGGGCAGAAATTGATAGTGGCCTAGTCATCTATGGGCATTGAACCAATGTTGCCACCATCCAAGGTACCACACAGGGAATGAGAGGGCAGCCAAGTACGGCACTAAGGGTCAGGCCACTCAAGTGGCAACACAACGAGCTGAGGGAGTTGTTGGTGATGACGATGCAGCAAAACTTGGCAAATTAAAAAAAAAAACTCAAATTCATTAACTTGGAAATCCGAAAAACTCAGCATCAGGCGAGTTTTCAGCACAGACTCACCAAGTATTAGCAGTGACCTGCAACTCGCCTGAGAGTAAAGGGGTGACTTACTGATCACCCTCTGCAATACATGACAACTCACAATTTTCTGGGAGTTTTCAACAAGTTTTAAAACACTGTCCCAACCAAAATTTGTTTGATTGACTATATGTTTATGTTTCAACAATGAAATTACCTGTCGGATAGCCTTCAGGAACACTGTTGATTATTCTCCCTAGTAATGTTCTTGAGAATTTGTAAATTTCATAAAAAAATTATATAAATGAAAATAGTCTATTCTGTGAGTAATTCTTTCTGTGTATTTTTTCTGGTTTGGTTGCAACATTAGTTAATATTTACCATACTACAGTCAGTTGTCAGGCAATGAAATAGTTGATCAATTTAAAAGTTGTCACTTGTTCTTCAAAAAAATCAGACAACACTCTGAAAATATTAGATAATGATATGACCTGCGGACTGGTTATTGTGGCAGACAATGACTTTTTCAGAATACTGACACCTACAAATGCATTTTCACATCAAAACGAATGTCACACAAATGAGTATCATGGGTATCACCAAAGGTGCCAAAAAAAGGCCCAATTCAGTATTGTGATACATTGGACATCATGGTAGAAACCTATTTTTTATCATTATAGTAAGAAATATTCAATTACTAGCATTAAGGGGAATGATTTCAAATCCCTTCCTATATTCAATGACAACTCGGGCATTCTATGTACATTTTTGCACCAAATTGAGATGCATTTTTTTATTCTTACTACTACTAATCTTTTAGAATAAAAAATCACAACGTATATCAGTTCCATACGTGTATCAATAAACACCATGCACATAAATACAAAGACAGGAACCACATAAATTAATATTAAAAAGAAAAAGGGTAGGTAGACCTGCAGGACTAATAGAAAAACATAAATCTGAGGGCAGATTTAACTAAAGTCCATGTTGCCAGATCCGCCTGCGGGCAGGCCGGATCCAGGTCTGGTTCAAACCAGATCTGGGTTCCCGTTCGGTCCACCTGTGGATCCCAACAGGGCTCGATAGAATGGTGCCCAATTCGGCTGGGACAAGCCCAGGATGAACCTGGGGGAACCCAGGGCGAACCCTTCATACCTTTGCAGAATTTTTATTTGACTTTGACTTTGACTTTGACTTTCACCTGGGTGTCCTAGAATTGATTCTGAACCCTAAAAGTCACTTCTAAAACACATCAAATACCAAAACAGGTTCATTTCAGTTCATTTCTATTGCAAAAAACAAATATCATTCCAAGAAGTTGAACATTCATTTTTGCTTGTTGAATCAACAAAGGAAGTTGAAGATTGATCTTTGAAGGTTCTACAACAATTGCATTGTCATTCCTACGTATTTACAAGTGTCCATTGTGTCCATTGACTGCCAAGAAGATCATAGAAGGATATTTTTACAAAGAGGTAAGTTTTTTCTTCTTCTTTTCATCCATTTTTGTTTTACAAACTCTTCGCTTTGTTTTTCTAAGTTCTTTTTATTTTTCTACGAATGTATCAAAAAAGATAGGTTTTATATATCTTTTTTTTTTCAAATTTTTTTGTTTTGTTTTGAATGTATTGTTTACAAAATTTATTTCCATAGGAATCACAATGGCAGCTAGTTCTAACTCCACAACTCGAACTAAATTCAAAACAAATCAAAGTTCTTCTCTATGAATGTATGTTGATATGATACAACCAGTTCCAAGTGGTGGGGGTTATATTTGGATTTGCCAAGGACATAATGTTAGATGTTCTAGTTCATATAGTCAGGCGAAAGCCCATTTGTATGGAATATTTGGACAAGGCATCAAGAATTTGCCCTGGAAAGGATGGTGTACTTGTGCCACTGGAGAAAGTGATAGGATATATTATGAAGGATGAACAAGCAAATGAACTAGTAGGCCATAAATCAAATCACTCCTTAATAAAAAAAAGATCAAAGGGAATGAAGCCCCCAATGCCCCCATCTAATCCTAGTGTTGTGGTAGAGAACCACCCATTTTTGGCCACTTCTAAAAGTGAAGAACCCACTACAAACAAAAGACCAAAAGGACCTTTGAAAACTATGTTTCAAAATGAGAGCCGAGACATTGCTGACTAACACATAGCAAGATGTATTTATGCAAACGACTTGGCTTTCATTGTTGTCCACTCACTATACTGGAAAGAGATGGTGAAAAAAATTAATGAGGCTCCAAAAGGGTACAAAGGCCTAGGTTATGAGGTGTGTGGCACCTTATTGAAAAAGAGGCAAAGCTCGTAGAAGATTCTTCGAAGCCCATAAAGGATACATGGGTTGATACAAGCATGTCCATTGCTTTTGATGGGTGGAAAAATGCAAAAAATTGGCCCTTGATCATTGTCATAGCAATGTCCCCTAAAGGCGCAATGTTTTTGAGAGTCGTGGATTGCAAGGGGCAAGTGAAAGATGGCCAATTTATTGTTGATATTCTCATTGCAAATATTGAGGAATTAGGACCTCGTAACATTGTTCAAGTAATAATGGACAATACAAAGAATTGTAGACCTATTGGGTTGTTGGTTAAGGAACACTATTCACATATCTTCTAGGTCTGCCTTGTGTGGTCCACTCTCTCAATCTTATGCTACAAAAGATTGAGAATAAAATTGATTAGATCAAAGAGTTGTATGCAGAGGTTGAGGACATCCAAATGTTCATCACCAACCACCACATGTCGCAAGGTATTTTTAGATCATTTTCAAAATTGGAACTATTGAAGATAAGTGAAGTAATATAGAATTTTACATTTTCATAATTTGATTGTATTCTAATTCTTCTTTATGTTGATGTTTATGATACAACTTCAGTCGCATTCTTCCAGCCATCATTTGATAAATTAAATTATAGCCCAGAGGACTATTTAATTTATCGAGCATCAAGAGGCGTCATTTATTAATGATGATTTATATTCGTTTATTGAAGAGGAACGATTTAATGAGAAGTCACATGTTAATGAGGCCGACCTCATTCCTCCTTGGGACGCAATTTATCTGAGAGGCTCGAGTTCTTATGAAGCCGACTTATCTTTTTAGATGCGTCTCTATGAAAGGGTTCATCTTTCTATGTTGGTCGACCTGATGGTGAAGAGGCACGTCCTCCTCTTATCATTGTATATATATTCGTTGATTCTCTCATTTGTAAATCATCCAACAATTAGCATTTCAGTTCATTCATATCAAGATCGAATTCTTCAAGTGCGAGTTTGTGCAAAGAGCAGATTGTGATATGAGTAAAAGGCAGAGATAACTATTGGCAATTTATATTACTCAGTTCTGTACTAGCATCAGATTGTGATACTGTGTATTGGCCTTCTTATTGGCCTATTGTAAAGGAGACATTCTTATTGTGATTCAATAATATAAGAGATATTATTGGCTGGCTTTTTCTCCCTCAAGAGGAGGGCTATCCTAGGGTATTTGTTGTGTACTGTGTTGTTTTTGAATTAATTTTTGTGTCTCTAATGTAATCATTAACATTTAACATGGTATCAGAGCGTGTCTGAGAAGATCATGATCAGATTTGTCCTTACAGCGATACTCTATTCTCTTCGTGATATTTATTTGTCTATCTCTACCTTAGTCAAGATGGTGAACAATTTGAAGATTGAGGATAGACTCGAGGGAGCATCCAACTATACATCATGGAGGTTTAGAATCATGCTCACATTGGAAGAGAATGATTTGGCTGAGTTTGTGGAAACCAAAGTTCCCGAACCAGAAGAGGAGGAAGAGAAGTTGCAATGGAGGAAGAAAGACATCAAGGCGAAGAAGTTGTTGGTTGATTCCGTCAAAGACCATATTGTTCCGATTGTCTCCAAGTTGAAGACGGCAAGGGATATGTTCAAAACATTGGAGGAGATGTACGAAATCAACAACACAAGTCGAGCACTTGCACTGAAGCAACAACTACACTATGTGAAGATGGTGAAAGGAGAAACAGTGATTGCCTATTTCATGAGGATTTCGGAATTGAGAGATCAACTCTCTACAATTGGTCATGTGGTCGATGATAAAGATTTGACAATGCTTGCTCTCAATGGTCTTCCATTATCATGGGAGTCCTACATTCAAGGAATTAGTGCAAGATCCAAACTTCCTAAGTTTGATCGCTTGAGGGCTGATTGCATTCAAGAGGAGTCAAGATTGGTGGCTAGAGGCGTTGGTCAAAGTTCATCTAATGAAGATATTCATGTTCTCGCCTCCCAAACTTCGAAGAAGAAAGGAAAAGATGGAACGAAAGGATTCTTCAAGAGGAATCGAGATAAGGGAAATGATGGTGCTCCCCCTTCGAAGAAAAAGAGAGACTTGTCCAAGATCCAATGCTTTAGGTGTGATAAGTTTGGCCACTTTGCTAAGCATTGTCCAACTAGACCTAAGCAACAAGCCACTGTTGCAGATGTTGATGATGCTTCTCCGCAAAAGGATACATGTGAATATTTATTCTACTCGGCATTGTCAAGCAATGTACCTACAGACACCAACACTTGGCTGATCGACAGTGGAGCTTTTCAACACATCACAGGTTTTAAGGAACACTTATCAAGCTTGGTGGAGAAGGAGTCTTCTGAACAAGTCATTATTGGAGATGATGCAAGCTACTCCGTGAAAGGGATTGGGACTTCTACTCTTCATTTGGATTCCGGCATCACACTTCAGTTGAGCAATGTTCTTTATGTTCCAGGAATCAAACGCAATCTCATTTCAATTTCAGCCTTAGAAGATAAAGGATATCAAGTTGCCTTCTCCAAAGGCAAAGTACTTATGTGGATGGAGAATTCCAGCTTCAAAGATGCTCAAGTAATTGGAGTTAGACATGAAAGTCTCTATAGACTTTGTACGCGTCCACTGCAAGCATTAGTTCATGATTCTTCAAGTTTATGTGATCTTTGGCATCGAAGATTGGCTCACCTTCACTTCCGAGCCTTACCTATCATGGAGAAGATGGTTACGGGTCTTCCTAAGTTCAATCAGGAGCATGAAGGAACTTGCAAGGGTTGTGCATTGGGTAAGAATACAAAAGCTCCTTTCCATAGTAAAGAAAATAGATCTAAGTGTATTTTAGACCTTATTCATTCTGATTTATGTGGACCTATGTCTGTTCCGTCTTCGAGTGGATTTTTGTATTATGTTTGTTTATTGATGACCACTCTAGAAAGACTTGGATTTATTTTTTGAAAACTAAAGAGTCTGAGGAAGTGTTAGGAAGGTTTAAAGAGTTCAAAGCCTTGGTAGAGAATCTTTCTGGTAAAAGAATTAAGGTCCTCAGATCTGATAATGGTGGAGAATACACCTCTGGCAATTTTTGGAATTTTTGTGTTGAAATAGGGATCAAGAGGGAGTTTTGTGTCCTCTATAATCCTCAACAGAATGGTGTTGCAGAAAGGAAGAACAGGACGATCGTGGAAGCAGCAAAAGCCATGATCCATGACCAGGATTTGCAAACCTTCTTATGGGCAGAAGCTTCTAGGACTATAGTATATGTACAGAATAGAAGTCCTCATAAGATCTTGGAGAATATGACTCCGAAAGAAGCCTTTACAGGGAAGAAGCCAGAGGTTAGTCATTTAAGGATCTTTGGATGTCCTGTCTATGTTCATGTTCCAAAGGAAAAGAGAACAAAGTTGGAACCTTCTGGCAAGAAGGGAATTTTTGTGGGCTACAGCGAGGCATCAAAAGCCTACAGAATATACATTCTTGGACAGAAGTTGATTGAGATTAGTAGGGATGTCACATTCGCGGAAGATGTTGCATTCAGGAGATCCAGGGGCACTCATATGGAGATTGATAATGAAGAGTCACCTCAGGATATGGAAGTTGACCATACTCCTGAGATTCAGAGGGAGACTTCAGAACCGAAAGAAGATATCGATCCTGTTGAACCCTTGGAGCCTACTGATGGGCCTACCGACATTGCAATTGGGAGAAAAAGACCTCTATGGGCCAAGCGTACTATGCAAGAGGCTGAAAGTTTTGCAGCTCCTAGAGGCACATTCAGAGAAAGTAAAAGGCCACATAAGTTCTCCAGTTATGTTGCCTTAATGAGTCAAATTATTGAATCCGAGCCTACCTATGTTGAGGAAGCATCTAGTCAACAAGTTTGGAGAGATGCTATGGCAGAGGAGTACCAATCAATTCTCAAAAATGATGTTTGGGACATTGTTCCTAGACCCGAGGGCAAATCTGTGGTATCTTCGAAATGGCTCTTCAAAATCAAGCATGCTGCAAATGGGGGCATTGAGAAGTACAAGGCAAGATTCGTGGCCCGTGGGTTTTCACAGAAAGAGGGAGTTGATTACGAAGAAACATTTGTTCCTGTTGCTCGCTATACTTCTGTCAAAACCATCATTGCTATTGTTGCATCTAGAGGATGGAAGATTCACCAGATGGATGTGAAGACAGCGTTTCTGAATTGTGTGATTGAGGAAGTTTATATCGAGCAACCTAATGGATTTGAGGTTCATGGGAAGGAGTCTCATGTTTGCAAGCTGAAGAAGGCCTTGTATGGTCTTAAGCAGGCTCCTCGTGCATGGTATGAAAGGGATTGATTGGTACCTGTCAAGTTTGGGCTTCTTGAAGAATGATGCTGACTCAAATCTCTACTTCAAGGTAATCAATGGTGAAGCATTAATTTTAGTCTTATGTGTTGATGATTTGATTCTTACTGGAGAAGATCACCTGATTTTCGAGTGTAAGAAGGAGTTGACTTCTGAATTTGAGATGGACCTTGGGCTCATGCATTACTTCCTTGGATTAGAAGTCTGGCAGAAACCAGATGAGATGATTCTAAGTCAAGGGAAGTACACCATTGATATACTTAAGAGATTTGGTATGATGGATTGCAAATCCATGTCTATACCTATGGAGACCAACCTACATAAATTGAAGGAGGTTGCAGCTAGTTCAGACTTGATGGATCCTACTATGTACAGACAGCTGATCGGGTCCTTGATGTATCTAGTTAACACTAGACCAGATATCTGTTATGTTGTGAGTGCACTCAGTCAGTTCATGTGTGAACCGAGGAAGATACATCTTGTTGCAGCTAAACATATCCTGAGATACTTGTGTGGCACAGTTGGATATGGATTGAGATACTCATCAGATGCAGACTTGAAGTTACATGGTTATACTGATTCTGTTGGGTAGGGTGTGTCACAGAATCGGGAGCACCTCTAGTTGTTGCTTGTTTGGGTTCTGTTATGATATCTGGTGCAACAAGAAGCAATCATCTATATTGAGTAAGCAGAGGCAGAGTATATTGCAGCTTGTATGGAGAAGTTGTGTGGCTTTGTAAGCTCCTCGTAGGATTGTTTGGACAATCAATGGAGCCTACTATCATTCATTGTGATAATCGAGTTGTGTGAAGCTTTTGTCAATCCTATGTTTCATGACAAAACCAAGCATGTTGAGATCAAGTACCACTATATTAGAGATATGGTACTGCGGAAGGCTATCTGTTGAGGTATATCAGCATTGATGAGCAGAAGGCAGACATTCTCACCAAGCCTCTCTCCAAAATCAAGTTTGTGTACTTTCAAGATAAGCTTGGTATGGTGGAGAATCCAGCCTTAACTGAGAAAGAGTCTCAGCATCAGTGAGCCTGTTTAATGAGTTCTTCTCTGTGAGAGGATCGAGGTGAAATCCCTTGTTAATGCATTTCTCTTTGAGATTTGAGGTGAAAGCCCTTGTTTCCACCCTTTGAAAGAGTCGATGTCATGTGTGTGACTCCATGACACATTTTGTACTTGTGTTTCACCCTCTGGGAGAGCCATGGTGAAAGTCATGTTGAGGTGACAACATCACGCAAGTGATGAACACTTGTACACACCATAGTATGGTTGTAGCCATTATGGTTGATATCGTGTTGAGGCGATATCTAATATCATGATGAGGTGATATTCTTCTTTTCACTTATGGTTGTAGCCATAGTGGTAGAAATCACGATGAGGTGATTTGTCTTGTGCAGCTGGAAATATCCTCCCTAGCTGAGAGGGAGTGTTGATGTTTATGATACAGCTTCAGTCGTATTCTTCCAACCATCATTTGCTAAATTAAATTATAGCCCAGAGGACTATTTAATTTATCGAGCATCAAGAGGCGTCATTTATTAATGATGATTTATATTCGTTTATTGAAGAGGCATGATTTAATGAGGTCACATGCTAATGAGGCCGATCTCATTCCTCCTTGGGACGCGATTTATCTAAGAGGCTCGAGTTCTTATGAAGCTGACTTATCTCTTTAGATGCGTCTCTATGAAAGGGTTCATCTTTCTATGCTGGCCGACCTGATGGTGAAGAGGCATGTCCTCTTATCATTGTATATATATTCGTTGATTCTCTCATTTGTAAATCATCCAACAATTAGCATTTCAGTTCATTCATATCAAGATCGAATTCTTCAAGTGCGAGTTTGTGCACAGAGCAGATTGTGATCTGAGTAAAAGGCAAAGATAACTATTGGCAGTTTATATTACTCAGTTTTGTACTAGCATCAGATTGTGATACTGTGTATTGGCCTTCTTATTGGCCTACTGTAAACGAGACATTCTTATTGTGATTCAATAATATAAGAGATATTATTGGCTGGGTTTTTCTCCCTCAAGAGGAGGGTTTTCCCAGGGTATCTGCTGTGTACTGTGTTGTTTTTGAATTAATTTTTGTGTCTCTAATCTGATCATTAAAATTTAACACATTAAAGTTTGTTTTATATTTTAATTATTTTATTTTTTATTTTTTAATAGGTTGTTGAGACCTATTTCACCTCTAACACAATCATCTTGAGATGACTTGTGAAAGTTAGAGAAGCACTTTCTAACATGGTGATTATCCAAAATTGGTCTATGCAAAGGCAAAGCAACATTGATAGGGCAATAGATATTTACTGGATGATCTTAGATGACTCTTGGTCGGATCGTGTGGAGTATCGCCTTAGTTTCACCGAGCCCATTTTGAGCATGATCTGTTATAGTGACATAGACAGGCCTTGTTTAGGAGAGATATATGATGGCATCGACTCAATGGTTGAGAAGATGAGCATCATAAATGCGAAAGAGCAAGACCCTAAAGAGACTTTCTTCAAACAAGTGCACACAATTGTTGAAGAAATATGGAACACAATGACCACCCCATTACATCTTCTTGCCTTCGCATTGAGTCCAAATTACTACAGTGTTGAGATTCTTTTTGCGCCAATAGCATTGCCCAATATAGAGATTTTGAGGTGCTAAAAGGTACAAGGTAGCATTTCAAACTCTTCACTGATCCTGATTTGCAAGATGTAGTCGTGAGTGAGTTCATTAATTTTATACACTCAAATGGTCAAAGTATTGAGGCTCTTTATGATTAATTTAGGAGGATGCTCATAGTTGGTGGTACTTTCATGGCCAACAATTCTAGCACCTACAACCCCTCACAATCAAAGTTTTATCATAAGTTTAATAGATTTTTATTTTTTTGCCTTTAAAGTTTCAACTTTCATTTATAGTTTTTTTTTTTTTAAATATTTTTGCAATGTATAACTCTATCTCTTTAATTAGTCTTCATAGGTTGCTAGTTCATTTGCATCTGAGAGGAATTAGAGCACATATTCTTTCATCCCCTCAGTAAAGCGCAATAGATTGCACTCAAAAAGAGCGGAGAACTTAGTATATGTGCATTCCAACTTGCATCTTCTTTCGCACAAACAACATGACTACAAAGGAGCACAAATTTGTGGGATATAGAGCCAAAGCATACTGACCTGGGTGCTTCCACTTCCTAGAATATTGCACTTGAGGAGTCCAAAATCCAACACACTTTTAGTGCAAGTGGCATTGGCACTAGCACTACTTGTGGTCCATCTAATGTCAATGATGTTGATGATTTGGAAAATCCATTTGCTGTTTGAAAGGATTATCTATAATATCATCAAATATCACACTAATTACAGAGTTTCACAAGTTGATACATTAACAATAGAGAAGCAAAAAATTGGCAATAAAAGTTCAGAAGAAGAAATATGACCAACCAAAGAACTAATCGAAAAAGAAAATCTTCGACAGATGAGATGGAAACCTAACAAACATCATGGCAACAAAGAGATGCCACTGGACAATCAATGATGTAGATTCCAAGCACTAGGGTAAGACCACCAATAATTGGTCATCTCCACAAAAGCATACCTTTTCTATCAAATTTCAGAAAAAAGTGCTGACAAACAAAAGGAAATCAGATTACCCTTAATTTTCCATAATTTGTTTATGGTATTTCTGATTTCAGACTAAAGGCACACATTTTTACAGCTTTCCAACTATGGATGCTAGTCTAACTATTGGTGATCCTCCCCTATGGGTCTAATGATGCTGCTTAATATTCTAAGAGCTTAAAAGACCCCATTCACAAAAGGAGCTTGGCTTCCAACGGTTTTTTTGGCCTACGTTTCGACATGAATATGGTGTGAAGCTGAGAGTGTGGACTATCTTGCAACAATGTGGAGTTAAACCTAAGTTGTACACTTACGAACATTCGACATATCCATTTGCAATACTCCCCTACCTTACTTACCCTGTACTTAAATGCTCCGCAACCGCTGTGATATTTCCTCCAGGTAATGGGCCATCCAACTCATTCCGTTATTTCTTTTGCTCAAGTTCCCATCATTTTGTTGACTTTGATTTCAACATTAAGAGGGTATGGGAGCGTAATGTGGACTTGAACTTGTGTCACATACTTATGAATATCCATTTTCAATATTCCACAACCTCACTAACAAATATTTTTCAGCAGTCCACAGCCTCACATACCCATAGGTTTCAATACTCCTCAACCTCGGTTGCTCATATTTCAACACTAACAAGTTCTGTAAGATATACTCTCTGTTACAGTCCACCTTATTGTGGTGTGGGACTTTGAGATACTGCCACTCCAATAGTAACAGGTTATTTTACCATAACAACACAACCCTGTCGAACACTGAATCCATTTTAAAACTAATTATGGCATCTCAATGGCACCTACTGTTACAGTAGTTCAAATCCACACCTTTGAGAATATGCTTGGCAGCAAGGTACAGAAAACATAAATCGCCAATAAACTTTGATATTTGGTTTAGAAGACATAAAAATTCGTCTGCGTCATCATCTATTACTATAGAGTACAATTATAATCTTTTTTGTAGAAACAGTGCATGTTGCATAATCAAAATCAAATTTCGGGCCACCATTATTTCTAAGTGCATTTAAAAACAAGTACTAAGAGCAGAGCAATAGATTGGGACTAGTACCTGGCATCATGGAAAATACTGATTAATGTACTCAATAGAGTTGAAGAGCTCAGTCCCATCAATAAATTATACTACTGAGAAGACAATGGGTTTATGTTTTTTATGAATGGGGATGATGATCCAATGATTGATACGGAATTTCTGTGCATGGCATTCGGCCATTGCCCTTATCAGACCAGTAAATATGCAATGCTAATTTGCTTCCAATTTGAGCTTCAATTTTTTGTGGGTAAATTTAAGTGTCCGAGACCTGTGTCTCTCTTTCAATAGATCACGTAGGGTTACGTTACATTTGGGCTTTCGAATGGTCGAATGAAACAAAAAGTACAGAAATAAAAATGCTTACAAATATTCCTTGAAGTGCACACTTTATAGCCATTTAATTTGGGTATACATGTGTGTAATTGAACCCAATGGCATAAGTGAGGAGTTTTGTGAAGGAAGGTAAATAAAATAAATATCTCAAATATATAACAGTTTTGTGGGTCAATTGGCACTCCCTCAAGAATAACTTGGTTTTCAAAGTGTAAATATAAAAGCTTTATTATATTTGTTAAATTATTGGTTTCTTTTGTGTTAGGTAGTGATGAAGATGTGTATCCCCTTCATTGTAATCTTTTTAAGGATTGGTGGTGGTTATTCAAGTGTCAGTTTGTGTTGTTTCCTCTTAAAAAGGTCTATTTAAAATTGCTTCCACGCTTGCCACTAAATCCCAGATTGAATATATAAAATGGAACTGCAAGTTTCAAGAGAAGACTTGGAAAAAGCTGAGTGCTCAAATTTGACATTCTAAAATTGAAGCTAATGTTCAAATCTTAGTGTGGAAAATCTTGCATTCTATGCTGCATGTTGGTGACAGGTTGGGTTACATGTAGATTCACCCTGTTAAATGCCCCTTTTGCAAACACATTAAAAGTTTAAAACATATATTTTGGGACTGTTTTATGATGAAAAGAAATGGAGAGTTGTTTTTGTTTATCTCCCTGCTATTGTTTAGCATACTTTGAATTGGAAAGAAGCCATTTTGGGCTTGGGACTGCAAAACAATTTTGTTGTTAATTCTATAAGGCAAATTGTCTTGTTTAATTTATAGAAAAGTAGATGCATGGTTGTTTTTGTTGATCATAATGTTCATCTGGTAATGGAAATGCTAAGGTTTTACTCTAACATCATTTTGCAAACTGTTTTCCTATGTTCTCAATTGCGGTGAGTTCTGAAAGTCAACGTGAAGATCAGCAGTCATTTGGACAAGATTAAATGGCAAATATTGCAGCTGCATAAAAATGATGTAATTTGTTCTAAACAACTTCAACACATTTTAAAATTTAGAGTTTGATGGTTTTCCTTGCAGTTGTTCACTGTTGTTGTATTTTGTGCTTTAATGTTATGCTAGTTGTAGCTCTTTCTGGATGTTAGCTGGGATTATTTAGTTTGGTGGTCTTCTTTGTGATGTCCCCACTCTAGTTAGTATCAGTTGCATATGGGTTAGCCTATTACTTGGATCCTCGTAGGCTAATATGTTTGGATAGAGGGTCTTAGTGGCAGTTAATGGAGGTTGTTGTCACTCCATTTCCTCAGTTCAGTATTGGGTTCAGTTCTAGGCCTTTGCAGATTAGTGTTTGGCTTAGTTTGAGGGACTTACTATTTATAGTAAGTCAATCTAGCAGTGATGCTTTTTTTAGTCAGCGCACCTGGACACATGGGGGTTATGTAGTGTTGACCCTAGCTTTTGACGCCACGTCAAAATACTAAGTATTGAGGGAGATATTAATATTTAAGTGGTTAAGTTATATTTAATTATTAAAAGGGATATTATAAAGTTATATTTTAACTTTATAAAAAGTGAGCCACTTAAATTTTATAAAGTGAGATTGATTATTAAATCAAAAAGGTACGCTCAAGTGAGATGAATTGATTAAAAGAGTATAAAGTACCTTAAATACATTTTAAATGTATTTAATGAGCTTTTTGGAAGTCGTACCTTTTTTAGGAGAATATAAGAGGCAAGAGACAAGTCGACCTCATTCATCATTGATCATTTGACATTGTTTTCTTGGCTTCTTTGAAGTTTGTGTCTGAGACAAGGGTTTCAGCCATTTTGACACCATTGGAGAACATAAATTCTTCAGTGTTCTATGATCTTGAAGCTATGAAAGACCAGTTGAATCATTGCTACAGTGAGGGATTCATTCTGGAGTCCATTTGTGCATACAACATATTTACTATTCAGTTATTTGTAGATTTCAATAAAGGAAAGGGGCTTATCAGTTGTGACACCTTGTTTCCTCAACCATTCACACCAATAATCAGGTCGTACAACTTATGTTGATGGTCGTACCATCATCATTGGGAGGTGTGCTTGCTTCTAGCTGGGACGTGTCAGGGAGGTTGAAATGCCTTCCTTTTGGGTCACAAATTAGCATGTATAGGGGCGGATAACCTGGTAGTACCATTTGGCAGTCAAATCAAGGAGGAGAAATCATCATATGCAGCAGATTGGCTTGTTTCATCAGATTCTTCTTTCCTAGTTATGATTTCCAGATTTTCAAATAAGGGTTTGTTGGCATGTTCAAGTATACAACCTTGTTTTAATACTATGTTTCTATCTTGTATTCACAATCTATTTACATCTCATGTTGAATAAGAATCATTGTAGCATTTCTAAATTTCTAGTTATTTCTTGTTAAAATCTTGCCTGGCAAATTTTTTATTTAATTGTTATAAATTCATCAAATAACAAGAAAAACACAAAAATAGTGCATTCATCATCTACAGGAAAAGTTAGAACCAGTAGGGTTCTTCACAGTGGTATCAGAGCCCTGATCCTGCCATCCTAAAGGGTTAGAAGTTCTTATGCGGCCGCATCAGGTTGAACCTCACAGGCATTACTCACGCAAGAGACCTGGATTACAAAGAAACCAATTTGAGGACATACCATTAGAATTCCAATTCGAGGAGACACCATTTGAAATCATGGGAGATAGGGATGGTGGTGAACCGCTCAGAAACCATGGTAACAATTAGGAAAGAGAAGCCAAAGACATTTTGAGGGGTCTTGTAGCTGGGCAGGAACAGGTAGCAAATGTGTTGCAGCAACTTAGTACAGTCGTCAACATATGACCATTCCTAGGAGACTGAATCAGGACCAAGGGAAGGATGGTAGTGTTGATGGAGCCCCATAGATGAGAGTAACACCAACATGCACCTATGATAGGCCTACACGCCCTACATTTGTGAGAAATGAACCTAAAGAGGGGAACGTGGATGAGGAGGAAGATGACGTGGTCTTTGCAGATAACGTGATGACACTGCATGATGAGTGGGAAGCATTACCATAGAGAGTTAAGGATCATCTTAACTTTGATAGGTTCATGAGTCAGAAAAGAGAGCACAGCAAGAACAGGACTAACAAGAGACTAAGGAATAAAAACATTGATCTAAGACATGCAACCAACAAGCTCACACTCTCCACTTTTGATGGTAGCGGTAGGGTTACAGCCAGAGCTTGGGTTAGCGAGTTGGAAACTTTCTTGACCCTACGTCCTATGGCAGAAGAAGACGCCATTAAGTTCACAGCTTTGCATTTGGATGGGGTAGCCCATAACTGGTGGCACCATAGGATGGTTACCTTGCAGCATGATTGTATCAATTCATATCAGGAGTTCACTGACAGGTTAGTTGAATGTTTTGACAAAAGAGATCTAGAGTTGTACTTCAAAGATCTAGCTCAGCTAAAACAAATGGGTAGTTTGGAATCTTACATTGGTGAATTTCAAAAGCTTTCGGTCATGGTTACAGGTATCTCAAAGAGGAGGCTAGTCATATTATTTGTAGAGGGTCTTTATAAGCCTATGAAGGGTTGGATCAAGGCTTTTGATCCCCCTACCTTGCAAGAAGCTAAAAGGAAAGCTCGTAGCATGGAACTTACAGCTCCACGTAGTAAGTTCAACTCAAAACCATCTTCATCCTATAATGACAGCAAATCAGATCCAAAGAATTAAGAAAATGTTGATCAAAAGAAGAAATTTGCAGCCCCTTTGGATAGGGAAACAATTAATGATTTGCGTAGGAGGAAGCTGTATTTTTATTGCAAGGGTCCTTATGATCTAAACCATGATTGTCCTCTTAAGCCTAAGGGTCAAAATAGGCATATGGAGTGGTTTTATGAGGGTGAAAACATGACTGATATAACAAACCAACAAGCTAATCAAGAGGATTCAAGAACTGAAAACTCGGAAATTGAAGTTGAAAATGAAGGAGAAATGGAGCTACAGGAAGCTCATATGTCTAGCATGCAAAGGGAAGGCTCCTTCAGGTTGTGTGGACTCTTGGCTAGTCAAAGAGTCATTTCTTTGTTTGATATAGGTGCAACTCACAATTTCATAGATGCACGATTGGTGGAGAAACGTGGAATTCAAACTCAGGCATTTGAAGGGATAAGAGTAAAAGTTTTTGATGGTTACACTCTCAAATGTGAGAGAATGATTCTGGATCTGCCTATGAAACTCAATAACTATGAGTTTAAAGCATATTTTTATGTGGTTAATGTGGGAGACACTGATGTGGTCCTTGGCATGAAGTGGCTTCATGCAATTGGTGAATTTACACTCAACCTTAGAGAAATGGAAATGAAATTCAAGGTTGACGGGACTAATCATGTACTTAAGGACATTAAGGATAGCAACTTGAAGGTAATCACTCTTAGAAGAATGGAGAGACTTATTAGACATGACATGGTAGAGTGGGCAACAGAGTGTAAGTTGATGCCTTCGTATGAGGAGCAGCACAAAACACCCTATCATCCAGATGTTTAGGATCTTAGAGTTAAGCATACAAATGTGTTCAGTGACATGCCACATGGTGGACCTCCTGAAAGAGGCATAGATCACATCATTGAGTTGGAAGAGGGCACCAAGCCCATTATGATTACACCTTACTGACACCCAAAGTGTTTGAAGGATGAGATTGAGAAAACCATCAAGGAACCGCTTGCTATGGGACATATAATGCCAAGTAAGTCTCCTTTCGCTTCATCAATGGTTTTGATGAAGAAGAAAGATGGTACACTTAGGATGTGCATTGATTACCGAATTTTGAACAAGAGGACAATTAAGAATAGGTATCCCATTCCTCGTATCAACAAGTTGATAGATGAGCTTCATGGAGCTTGTTACTTCTCCAAGATAGACTTGAGAACAGGATACCACTAGATCAGAGTTAGAGAGAAGGATGTTGAGAAGACTGCATTCAAATGTCATTGTGGACACTATGATTTTTTGGTTATCCCCTTTAGCTTAACCAATGCTCTAGCTACTTTTCAGTCCACTATGAACATGGTCTTCCACTCTCAGTTGAGGAGATTTGTTCTGATATTATTTGACAAAATTTTCGCTTACAACAAATCTTGGGAGGAGCACATGGTTCGCCTTGATAATATTTTGGGCATACTTGACAGGGAGTCCTTGTACGCCAAGGAGTCCAAGTATGTGTTGGGCATGGCAGAGCTTCTATATTTGGGTCACATAATCAGCGGAGAGGGAGTTCACATGGATCCTGATAAGGTTCATGCCATTATTGATTGGCATACTCCTGAGACTTTGACTTAGCTTAGGGGATTTGTGGGATTATGCGCCTTCTACTATCAGTTTGTCAGTGGATTCTCACAACATGTTGCACCACTTACATATTTGACTAAGAAGGGAGCATTTGTTTGGACACCTCAGGCACAAGAGTATTTCGAGAAGTTCAAATAGTTGATGACTACATGTCCAGTTCTAGCTTTGTCGGATTTCACCAAGCCTTTTGAGCTTCATTGTGATGCTTGTGGAGAAGGTATTGGTTCAGTGATTATGCAGGACCGTCACCCGATAGCTTTCGAGAGCAAGAAGTTAAGGGGTCCTGAGAGGAGCTACAGTATATACGACAAGGAAATGTTGGCCATCATGCATGCAATGGCCAAGTTCAGGCAGTACCTAGTTGGCAGTAAGTTTTATGTCAAAATTGATCATAACAGCTTGAGGCATTTCCTTGGATAGCAAGATCTAAATGAACGTCAACAAAAATGGGTCAGCAAGTTACAGTCTTATGATTTTGACATCTCCTATGTCAAAGGGACTCAAAACGTTGTTGTTGATGCCTTATCTCGTCATCCCCATTTGAGCTCCATGGCAAAGATTTCAGAGGATTGGAGACACTTGATCATAGCAGAGTATGCCAAGAATTTGTGGGCTTCTGGTATTATTGATGGGATAGTACAGGACAACAAGTACTCTCTTGTGAATGACCTCATCATTTACAAAGAGAGAATATTCTTAGTCCCAGGTTCAAATGTGAGGAATAAGGTGTTGAGGACTTTCCATGATTCACCCATGGCTGGTCATCTCGGATACTTTAAGACCTATAGGCAAGTACGGGAGAGATTCACTTGGAAGGGTCTCAAATCTGATGTTCTCCATTATGTCAGGGAGTGCTCTGTTTGTCAACAAAACAAGCAAGAGCATACTTACCTTGTTGGGTTGCTTCAGCCACTTCCTATTCCTGAGCAGAAGTGGGAATGCTTATCTATGGATTTTATTACGGGCTTGTCGAAAGCTCAAGGGAGAGACAACATTTATGTGGTAGTAGATCAGTTAACCAAGTATACACATTTATTCCCGATCACCACTACCTATTCAGCTACACAGGTAGCAGATCTATTATTTTGTGAGGTATTTAGATTGCATGGGTTATTGCGGAGTATTGTCAATGACAGAGACAGTAGGTTCATGGGTCACTTCTGGCAGGAGTTATTCCGACTATGCGAGACAAAGCTTACTCTGAGCACTAGCTACCACCCACAGACTGTGATGAGCCCTGCTGGCTCTCAGCTCAAAACCCTTGTTTCTTAAGTCTTAATATGTTTTTTTTAAGTTTTTAGAGAATTCTTAGTAGACAGAAGAGAAGGGGCGCAGCATATTTTTGCTTGTAAAATGAAATTCTAAGCAAAAACTCACAAAATGGAAATACAGAAGCTGTTATTATACTGAAACAAATAGATTATACATAACAGACATACCCGTAAATCTCCAGTTATTTTAAATAAAGAAATGGCCAGATCTACAGCTGGAAATGATGAAAACAAGCATGCAAGTACGCCATGACTCCAGAAGTGGTTTCTCCTGCTCAGAAACTGGTCACAATGCTCTGAAATGACTAGGCGCCAATGGTAGAAGCCAAAACCCACACAAAAGGAAGGCGTTTCTCTTAATTTCTTCACACGCCTTTCTCAAGGCACACATTCCAAGGCAGGCCGTACGGCTATAAAAAGGAGAGGTAGAATCTCTGGAAGAAATCTCTGTAGCTGTGAAAGGAGGCGCCACCAGTAGAAACCCTCAATTTATTGCAAAGAACAAACAACTGCATATATGAAATCTCTGTCTGCAACTGTAGAACCTCTGTGTGAAGCCCTCAACTGTACTGATTCAGCTGATCTTTCACAGCCTCAAAAGTACTCAACACTGAAGAGTTTTTCGTTCTTCAATGGACAAATTGATCATACCCTGGTCACAGGAGAATGCTCAGAAGTAAATGCACAAGGCAAATTGAAATAGTCAAAAGATATATGAGTTTCAATTGCCAGAAATGTCCTTTTATGCAAAGGCACGCATTTCCATAAAGATACGCCACTTTTAGGTTTTAAAATCTTTTAATTAATATTTAATTCATCTCAATAGTTCATGAATTAAATACTTGGCGCACTTTTAATATTTTAAGCCATTAAAATATTAAATCCCTCTTTTGAACATTTTAAGTGATATAAAAATATTATTAAAGTCAATGTGACTTTAATAAAAGGCGTATAAGTTAAATAATTAACTTAATCACTTAAAATTCCATAATACGCTCAAAACTCAGGATAATCCCGTGCCGTCAGAAGCTGTGAACTCCTGGAATGCCAACGCTCGCTGTGATCCAATCACTGTCCACTGAAAACAAGAACAATCAAACTCTCCAGACTGCATCACTGACCCTCTATCCAAACTGGCTAGCCCACAAGGGTCCAATAAAAGGCTAACCATCGCAAAACAAGATCATGCTGAAACAGGGGACATTACACAGACTAATGGGCAAACAGAGATTGTCAACAAATGGGTGGAGGGATACCTACAAAACTACATTTCTGGGCAGCAGAAGGCTTGGGTGAAGTGGTTGCATCTTTGTGAGTATTGTTATAATTCCACTCATCATATGACTATCCATCTGACACCTTTCAGAGGTTTGTATGGCTATGATGCGCCTAGTTTCCTTGATTTATTGTTGAGCGATTGCAAAGTGCCTAGTGTTGGGGATCTGTTACAGGAGAACCAGGATATCATGAGATCCCTTCGTGAGAATATTCAAAAGGCTCAAAATCAATAGAAGTAGTATGTTGATCAGAGGAGGGTTGAACAATCATTTGAGATCAGAGATATGGTGTATCTGATGTTACAGCCCTATAGGCAGTCCACTCTTAGGAAGAGGGGCGCGTAGAAACTCAAGCCACGCTATTATGGGTCGTTCAGGATTATCAGGCGAGTTGGTGAGGTGGCTTACAAGTTAGATTTACCGGTAAACAATAAGGTGCACAATGTGTTCCACGTGTCACACCTCAAGAAGGCATTGGGACAACATATAGTTCCTTCTTCAAACCTACCACCCTTGGATGATGAGGGGAAGTTGATATTAGTACCTAAGGCCATATTGGATTCTAGAGAGCGTCATCTTTGGAGACGGGTTATCAAGGAATATTTGGTTAAGTGGAGAGATTTGCCGATAGAGGATGCTACTTGGGAGAGCGAGAGCATTTTACAGCATCCAACATTGAGTTTGCTTGAGGACAAGCAAATTCGGGGAGGGCGGACTGTAATGTCCCCACTCTAGTCAGTATCAGTTGCAGATGGGTTAGCCTATTACTTGGATCCTCGTAGGATAATATGTTTGGATAGAGGGTCTTAGTGGCAATTAATGGAGGTTGTTGTCACTCCATTTTCTCAGTTCAGTATTGGGTTTAGTTCTAGGCCTTTGCAGATCAATGTTTGGCTTAGTTTGAGGGACTTACTATTTATAGTAAATCAATCTGGAAGTGATGTTTTTTTTAGTCAGGGCACCTAGACACATGGGGGTTATACAGTGTTGACCCCAACTTCTGACGACACGTCAAAATACTGAGTATTGAGGGAGATATTAATATTTAAGTGGTTAAGTTATATTTAATTATTAAAAGGGATATTATAAAGTTATATTTTAACTTTATAAAAAGTGAGCCACTTAAATTTAATAAAGTGAGATTGATTATTAAATCAAAAAGATATGCTCAAGTGAGATGAACTAATTAAAAGAGTATAAAGTACCTTAAATACATTTTAAATGTATTTAATGAGCTTTTTGGAAGTCGTGCCTTTTTGAGGAGAATATAAGAGGCAAGAGACAAGTTGACCTCATTCATCATTGATCATTTGACATTATTTTCTCAGCTTCTTTGAAGTTTGTGCCTAAGACAAGGGTTTCAACCATTTTGACACCATTGGAGAACGAAAATTCTTCAGTGTTTTGCGATCTTGAAGCTATGAAAGACCAGCTGAATCATTACTACAGTGAGGGCTTCACTCTGGAGTCCATTTGTGCTTACAACATATTTACTATTCAGTTATTTGTAGATTTCAATAAAGGAAAGGGGTTTATCAGTTGTGACGCCTTATTTCCTCAGCCATTCACACCAATAATCAGGTTGTACAACTTTTGTTGTTGGTCGTACCATCATCATTGGGAGGTGTGCTTGCTTCTAGCTGGAACGTGTGAATAGAGAGGTTGAAATGCCTTCCTTTTGGGTCACGGATCAACATGTATAGGGGCGGCTAACCTGGTAGTACCATTTAGTAGTCAAATCAAGGAAGAGAAATCATCATATGCAACAGATCGACTTGTTTCATCAAATTCTTCTTTGTTGGTTATGATTTCCAGATTTTCAAATAAGGGTTTGTTGGCATGTTCGGGTATGCAACCTTGTTTTAATACGATGTTTCTATCTTGTATTGACAACCTATTTACATCTCATGCTGAATAAGAACTATTGCAGCATTTCTAACTTTCCAGTTATTTCTTGTTAAAATCTTGTCTGGCAACATTTTTATTTAATTGCTATAAATTCATCATACAACAAGAAAAACACAAAAACAGTGCATTCATCACCTATAGGCAGTGTTAGAACCAACAGGATTTTTCACATTTTGTTTGTAATCTCTTTCTCGCCAACCTTTGGTTACCCTTTATTTGTATTATTTTGCATTGATTCAATACAAAAAAATATTTATCTTAAATTCATTTATTTAAAATAATATTGAAAGATATTTATTTCAAATTATTGAAATTATTTTATTTTATGTTATAATAATTTTACTTATTATATATATAGACACAAATTTTATTGTGTTTTTGTTGTTTAAAGTTTTATTTTGATTTCTTCTATAATTTTAGATGATTAATTATTTAATTATTTAAATTTGATATCTTCATTCAACTTGTGTCCATCAAATTTTCAATTATACTTAACAAATAAAAAAATCTCAAATTAACAAATCAAAATATTTTATTTCATGAATGGAGTATTTAAATATAAATTGCAAGAAGACTAGCACAAAATGACATTTATCATCCCTTGGAGAAAATTTTACTATGATTTCACGCCTTTTAGCCTCAAAAACTTTGGTGCTACTTATCAATGAACTATGGCAGTTGTCTTTTATGATATGTTACACAAAATTATCAAAAACCATATAAACGATATCCTAGGAAAGTTCAATCATAAGAAAGCTCATCTACCTATTCTACATTGTATCTTCCAAAGACTTTGATAATATATGGTCCACTTGAATCCCAAGAAATGTATCTTTGGAGATGTTAGCACTTGTAAATTTTCTTCATTTCTAGTGCTTAGCTTTCCTTAGATTGGCGACTGAATCTTGAATCCTGTTTCTGAAATCTATCGCAACCAACTAGCCCTAAAATTTTAGCATTAAAATTTTTCAATCTAGGGTTCTTCAAGAAAATTTGTCTGGTAGAAAGTTTGGTTAATTCATCATGAGTGTGCAAACTTGATTTTGTGGCTCTCAAATGAGTTTCAAGGTAAATTTTAATATGTCACCATTTTGGAGCAAGTCTCGAGGGTCTTGTAAAAAGTTTCAAATGGCTCAATTCTAGTGATGACCTAGTTGTTATTTTGTCCTCAATAGCGTATGTCTCCATTTCCATGACCATTGGAGGACTTTCAAGGCCCAAACCAAAAAAAAATTAAGTGCTCTATTGAAGGGCCCAATTTACGAAGGAGGTATAAAAATTTTGTTTGTTGTGCATTTTTAGCCATTGCACAATGATCTAAATAAATTAATAATGGTCATTTGCAAGTTTCACGTCCCTTAGAGGTCATTTTCTCCTCTAGCATCAATTTTGTCATTTGGCTTACAAAGAAATTGAAAATGCCAATTTCAATATGTTGTAATTTTGAAGTTATTTAAAATATTTCATATGTTTGAAAAAGGCATAAATATTGGTTGTAAAAAATATTTTATTTTTCTCATGGCTCCTCCCATAAATCAATTTGATTTATTTTTAAAACTCAAGCCCCTTCAAAGGTTTGTTCACATGCAAATTTGATAATTTAAGTAGTGGTGTTGAGCAGGCATCAAACTCAGCAGCCTTTACACATTGAGGATTTTCGCTATGTCGCATGAACGGAAAAAACAAAGTCAGAGTCTGATAGTTCAAATGGCAACAGTAAAGCTTACATTGGTTGCTTGTTTGTTGAATGTACCTTAGCTGGTGCTAGATTGTATCTTGTTTGCCACATGAAAATGAATCGCTAATTTGCAGTTTTAAAGGGAGGCAACAAAATGATACTGCTAAGCACTAGTAGGCAGTGATATGCATTTTATTGGAGGCGTCCACCTTAGCTTTGACCAATGGATTGGGTGGCACCACATTTGATAATAGTTGTTCATTGTTTTAATCTGCAATGAACGTCTCTCAGAGCTGAAAAACGGTATCTCCTTAAGTGCAAAAGGTTTGGGCAGATTTTGGGGCCATTTGCAAGCTAGATTATGTTGTTTCCTTGTCCAAAATGTTGCTGGAAGGATTTCCCATGACTTGGCAATATTTTTAAAGGAGTTTTGAGTGTTTTTTAACTTCCAGACAAGCTGAAAACGCCCAATAATCCATTATCACAACCTAACAACAACTTTTCTTATGCTTGGGCAGTGTTTCGGCCATATTTGATTATTTTACGAGAGTGGGTGCAGCTAAAAATGACCCAATAATGATTTATCACGCCTTGTAGATATTTCTATGGTGTTCTGAGGGGTTTTAAGTAACAGGCTATGTTTAAAACGTCCCAACATTAGCAAAAATGACCTACAACTTATTTTGAGTCTTATTGCAGTTGTCAAGGGTGCTAAGCATGGATAAAAATGGTTTGTAGGTGTGTGCCCCACTCAGAAATGTGAAGAATTGATTTTCCAAAGAAAGGTGGGAAGATTTATATGTAAAAACTAAATTGGTTGTAGGTAGAATATGCATGCAAGTGGCCGTAGGATAGGGGAGAGGAGCCCATAGTGGAGCGGGCTCCAATAGTGGGGATAGAAGTAGTCCTCAGTGGGCCTCATAGTGGAGCATCTTAATATCCAATTGCAAAACACTTTTTATCCATAAAGTACACAAACTGACAAATCATGTGATGCCACATCGACGCACCAATAAAACATGACTTGGTGCACCACTATCGGTCTCACTTTTTTTGGAGCCTTTTTTAATACCTTAACAAAAAGCATGTTGATGTGGCATCATATTTAATGATGTGACCCTAAAATTAATTTTTTAAGCAGGTGAGTTGCCAAATAAATTGTTGTACAAAATTGGGACTGATCTGAAATTCCATGTAGGATTTTGAGAAACACGAAGTTAGGGTGCTCCACTATAGGCCCATCTCCCCTAACTATTTGATAAAATGTTAGATTTGATCAAGAGGAAACA
Source organism: Sequoia sempervirens (assembly GCA_007258455.2). Lineage (NCBI taxonomy): Eukaryota > Viridiplantae > Streptophyta > Pinopsida > Cupressales > Cupressaceae > Sequoia > Sequoia sempervirens. The sequence goes on along the minus strand of VDFB02353493.1, from coordinate 88,300,320 downwards.
AAGATATTCTAAGGAGTCCAGTGGGTTAAAACACCATGTCAAAAGCATGTTTTAACTACCAGTTAGTAGGATTAATACATGGGGATGAATATTTCACTAGTAAAGTGAAAATAGGTCCAGTAAAATGTTTTTACTTGCAGGTGAAAAAATTGCACGAGATTTCAATCAAAGTGGGGCAAAACAAACTTTAGTTGCAAATGAAAGCAATCAAAAGGGAAATAAAGTGAAAAAGCATATTTCAAATATCATCTTCAATTACAAATCAAGGGGGCTTAGTATGCCATATTTCGATTCGGGGTTTAATTTAGGTTTTCTCTTTTCCTTTTAAGGTAACTTCTAGTCATTTGGAAAGGGTTTTGATTTGGTTTTGAAAGTTATGAGAAAGAAAAAAGGATTATGTATAGGAATGTGAGGGTTATTTGTATTAGGTGAAAGTCTGTGTCTATAGGACATCACATCATAATGTTGTTGTATCTTGATTTGTGGCATATATGAATACACATTGTTTTGTAGTTGTCTCCAAGCTGAAATGTAATGTTATTTAATCAAGGATTATTGCTTTCATCCTACACATTTGCTGCAGAGAATTATTTTCATTTTTGCTTCATGTCCAAGGGATAGATTAAATGCTCTCATGAAAATAGTAAGAATATTATACTTTCAGATGGATTGCTAAGTATGACTATATTGCAGGCTTTAGAGATTTTACTATCATCAGGTGGTAATATAACAAAAGATTGTTAAGATATGTTTTACATTGTGATATAAGATACAAGATACATGACTTTGTAGCCCATACTCAGGCACCAATCAGTCTTGTGCAATTTCTACTTCCAAAATGGTTCAGACAATTTATAAATTCCAATGAATATTTTATTTTAAGTCTAATTTATTAGGGTTTATGTGTCTTCATGGAGTTTAAAGAATATAGGGGATCTTGGGAATTTTTCATTTATTCACTCTATGTGTTTGAGATGAAGACATGTTTATGTAATTTATTAGTTCTCAACATTATCCAAAATATCAGGGATCATATTTGAATGGGGTGAAATATATAGTACCCTCTATTCATACATCTGAGAACATTTTAAGCATCCACTTTCAAAGGGTTTATAGCTTTGTTTGTAAAAGGGATTTATTATTCTCTACGACCTATAATAGGATTACCCTGCTGAGTCCTGTGGAGCTCAAAGTGTAGAAGGTTGGGTCCAGCCTTGTTCATTGGCTTTTCTTGTCTTTATTTTAATTATAGACCAAATCTTTACCTTAAACTTTTGATCCTTGGGTTTAGGCATTGTATTTTCTTTTAGGTATAAGGGTTGAAGGAAAAGGAACCAACAAGAGGAACATCGATAAAATCCTAGGATTTATTATTTCTAGATGTGGAATTGAAGTGAAACCCAATAAGGCAAAATTTATAATTGAGCTGCCATGTCCTAAGAGTCTCACATAGGTGCCTAGTATACAAAGTGAGCTCCAATCCATCAAGTTCTTTATTACCTGATTAGCAAATAAATTTCATCAAATTTCACACTTACTCAGGAAGAACATCACCTTCAAATGGGACCCATCATCCTAATCAACATTTGACGAGATCAAGGAATATATTTATAATCCACCAATTATAGCGACACCTATACTTGACAAGCCTCTATTACTTTATACAACATGGCTTGAGTGCCCTCCTCCTACAATATAATGATCAAGGACAAGAAAACATGTTCTACCATCTTAGTAAGATATATGGATTGTGTTTGTTCCACCAGTACTGATGATCTGTCATGGTAATGCTCTGGAAGGGTGTCAAATCTTCCATCTTTTAGTGCCTCAGAAAGGTTTTCACTGTTAGATACGTTCTTTATTTTTTCTTTTTCAAAATCTAATGCTTCCTCAGAAAGGTTTTCACCATTAGATCCTTCTTTTCTGTTGTCATTTTTGCAACTGGAAGATTTGGCACCCTCCTGATTTGAAGTATTGTTTTGAGTGTTATGGATAGAACTTGTATCAGGTTCATCACTGCAAAGAAAGTTTACGATGGCCTCATCATTTGAAAAGACGGGTGTATTAATAGGTTCGATGAGTTCCCAGTCAATTAGTTCGGGATGGATCAAGGGTAATAAATCATTAGTTTGAGTAAGGTTAACGGTTGTAAGTGTTCCAATAGCCAAGTGGTCAAAGTTGTTAGTGGGAAGGTCGAGGTCTATGATATTTCCCTCTTCTGAGTCATCTATCCCACTCGATGTCTGTTCATCCTCGCTTGAGTCATCGATATTTGTTGATCCCAAAACAAGTGGTCTAGTTCCTGAACTCTGTCCCTCCTCTCGTGTGGGTGTATACGCTTGGATGACGTCAATTTGTTTGTCAGTGTATGATGTTGCGATAAATGATCTCATTCATATTCATTTGAATCTGTTTCAAGCCCATCCCTCATTTGCAGAATCCTTTCTACCACTTTCTGAGTTACTTCTTCTCTTGATTCCCTTGTATAACCTAATCCTGTTTTGTCTTTAGGCTGCAGTGTTAGGGGTTGAATAGGTTCTATAATACCATCCTTTCTCTTTCCAATTGGTCCTTGGCCTTCATAGCCCACTTTTTCTAAGATAGCCTTCCCTTTTCCATATTGATATGTTTTAATGCTAATACTTGCTGATGTTGAGGCTTCTTCATCCTTGTATAGCCAATTGAGAATGGCTTTGTCTTCTAATTCATCTTCAAGGGTACCTGCTTTTACAAATCTTTCATTCAGAGCTGTGATAGGTTGTGATGAACGTGGTGTGTTTGATGTGGGCTGTCCATATGATTTTGGTGATGGTAGCAATTGTGAAAGGCATAAAGATTGTTCAAGAGAATATTCTCCCAAGCCTTTGTCCTTTAACTGGATCTTGTCTGTAAATTGTTGTGATAGAGTGTTCAGGGGACCTTCATTATTTGATATAGACGAGTCAGTAACAGTTGTTTCCTTCTCCTAGTCTTTCTTCTCGACCCATTTGGATATAAAATTGAGTTGCTTTTCACCACCGGATGAAGAAAATGTGCTAGCTTCTCTATTGTGAGGTACCAGTGTGTCTTGATTTTCCTTAAGCATGTTACATGTCTGCAGATTATTGTTGTCTGCTGAAATTGTAACCTCTTGTCCATTGACAAGAAATTTCAAACATTGATGATATGTCGAAGGTACCACTTGCATCTCATGGATCCATGGACGTCCCAAGAGTATGTTATATGTTAGCTCCTTGTCTAACACTTGGAAAACAATATTTTTGACAATCGGTCCCACTTGAATTGGTAGTACAATAAGCCCTTTGGAAGACCTTTCCTCTTCATCATATGATTTTATTGTTATCTTTCTCCTGGCATCAATGGCGTTGTTGGAATAGCCTAGTACACAAATTAGTTTTAAAGTACAAATATTTAATCCAGCTCCTCCATCTATTAAGACATGCTTGACACGATGTTTATAGATTATAACCTCTATATGCAAGGTCACGTTGTGTGGGTAATTTAGTGACACATCATCTTGTTCAGAGAATGACAGACAATGAGGTGTGATCAAATGTCCCACCATAGCTTGAAATTGAAAGACATCCAAATTTTTGGGTACTGTAGTGGCTACTAGAGCCTATTCTAGAACCTCTTTATGTGATGGTGAAATTTTAAGAAGTTCTAGTATGGATATCTGTGCGGGTATCTTTTTTAGTTGATCCACAATGTTGTATTGATGCGATGGGGGAGTAGTGATTTTAGGTGAAACTCCTTTCAATATCACTTTGGACTGTGCCCTTGTCGTTGCATTGACCGGTTGGTAGTCTTGTGTTTCTTTGATTTTGATGACGTTGATTTGGTTGTCGAATGTGTTTATGTTTGGAATCATGTTTAGGGATACAGTGTCATTGATGCTTGTGTTATCTATTTTATTATCAATGATATTATCTTCCTCAACCTCAGAAATGCAAAGAATGGTGGTGTCATAGATATAGTTTACACTTTTTCCTTTATTGTTTGAAGAAGATTCTCCTTTTTCGTAGTTGGGTAAATGATTTGTAAACACAGTGTGATTGTTGTTTGTTTGAGGTCCTTCGACAAACACCTTTTTTGCTTCAATTAAGTCTTGTATCAAATGCTTTAACTGCATACAGTTGTTTGTTTTATGTCCTTTTTTTTTGAAAGTTGCAATAGTCAACATCGTTCCACCAAGATGGTTTCACTTTCGGCTCCCAATTTCTTGCTTCTGGTAGAGTAATAAGTCTATATGCAACAAGCTCTCTCATTGCTGATTCCAAAGTTTGTCCTAATGGTGTAAATCTTCATCGATTGGATTGTCTTTGATATGGTGGCGGTCGAGATTCTCCATTATTTGAATTATTGTTTTGAGTGGTACCTTGAATGTTGTTCTGGTTTTCATTCTGATTTGTTTTCACATTTGATGCTATTAAATTGAATACTGGTTTTGTATTTTGCGTGTTAGTTGTAGTATCGTTGTTTCCAGTATTTCTGTTTTTCTACCAAAATTTAGGCTTGTCATTGTTTCCATAGTGATTTGAGGAAGTTGCGTTGTTTGATGTGCCATTGTAATGTTTAATCACTCCTCTTTTGACTAGGGCTTCTTCAATTTTAAGCTTGTTCTCAATCACCTTTTCAAAGGTCGGGGGACATTTTAGATCCAGTCTATAATTCATGTCATCATTTAAGTTGTCGATAAATAATTCAATCTTTTCCTCTTCAGGAATAGATCAAGAATATCTAGCAAACAACTTTTTCCAACGTTGTAAGAATGATAGGAATGTCTCTCCCTTCTTTTGTTTCGTGTTGTATAAATATTTTATGGTTACATCATGTTGAATGTTGAAGGAGAACTGTATGATAAATCTGTTGACCAGTTCTTCAAAGGATTGAATCCTCGGTCGTAATTTGGAGAACCATTCCATACAGTGTGCTCCTAAAATTCTAGGAAACAACCTCATTAGGTAAGTGCCTTCCTGTGAGAACTCTAGACTCATTGTTCTAAATTCCCTTACATGTTCAATTGGATCTATTTTTCCGTTGTATTTTTCATATTTGGGGAACTCACAATGCCTAGGGAAGGGTATCATATCAACACTCGGATGAAAGGGATAAGGAAAAATGTCCTATAATGAATACCTCTTTGTGGTTCCCTTTTGCATGTATTGAATTTTTTGTTGTAAGTTCTGCATTTGACATGTTAAGGCAACCACTTGATCAATGTTTTGCGTGTTAGGTGATTCCGTTTAAGCAGTTTTAAGTGTTTCCTTCAGTCGATTGACATCAAAATATTTCAAAAGTTTTGCACCCAATTCTGCTAACATCAAGAGGTATTTTTCCAAGACCTTTTCCATGAATTTATGGAAATTTGGATCTTGTTGTGCTGTGTTGACATCTTCTTGGGTTATCTCATTGGGATCATTTTGATGAAATCAGGAAAAGGGATTTTCTTCAACCATTATGTTTGGTGTTTCGATGTATTTTTCTCTTAGTTTTTGTGTTTGTGACCTTGTAAAAATTGGCATACAAATGTTTGTTTTCCACACTAAACTTTGATCTTCTGGGTTTGGATAAGTGTCAAATGGATTTTAACAAAGTCAAATAGGATGATATATCCTATTTATGAGACTAAGTTTAAAATCTGATTATTATGTTTAGTTTCGTGGTGGTAGGATGATAATATCCTGATGAAGAAACTTAACCTAATAACAAAGATTTTGTGTTTGATTTGTATACACTTTAGTGTTTACAAGATCTAGGTTTAACTTGAAAAGGTTTGATTTGTATGATCCTATTTGATTCAGGTTTAAGACTCTGTTGGGACTGTGGAAAATGTTTCTGACTGGTAAAAACCCGTCTTCTAATGTCTGTAGTCTGACAGATGTTTCTAACAGCTCTCTATTTTTTGGTCTTGCAGATGCACTATTACAAAAGGAAGAAGTGCTAAAATAGACACTGTATGCGCTAAAAGATCTGGTGAAAGCGTTGTCAAACAATGTAGATGCGCTAAAACAGTGGGAAAAAGCGCTAAAGTTTATGGTATTTTTATCCCTGGTAAAATTTTGTTTTGACAAGGTGCAGATGCGCTGTGATTTTTGCCAGTGCGTTGGAACAGACTGTGTAAGTGCTAAAACAAACATTATATGCACTAACAGACAGGGTATATGCGCTAAGACAGAGAGTGTATGCACTAAAGTTTCTGGTATTTTCCTAACACTGATGGATGTTTATGACAAACTGTTGATGTGCTAAAACAGTGGGCAGAAGCACTAAAACAGACTGTGGATGCACTATTTCAGGATTTATTAGTGTTTTGTCCGGTTTTTCTCAATGAATGGACTAATTCTGGGATAATTTGACAGAGTATTTTTGCTGGTAATTTTTCTTGATTCTGATAACAAGCCTAAAGTTTCAAATGTTTCCTCTATTGTATGAATTGATCTGGCCTGTTAGAATACTCTATCACTGGTTGTGGAATGGAAGATGGATGAATAGGTTGACTATGATTATGTTTCTGTGAAAGAGATCTTCTTTGAAAGTAGGCTTGTGAATATAAGGGCTCTATGGCATAATCATCTATGTATCCCCTAGCAAAATCGTGAAATCTATGGATGAAGGTTCTATGGTGAAGTAATATTTTCCTATTTTGATACAAAAATTTTCTTCTTTCAAATAGTTTCTTGTAACTAAGTTTTTTTTTTGGTTTTTTGACTCTTTTTGCAAGGGATTTCTTAACAAAGTTTGTGGATTTCCAATCCCTAATCATAAGTTTTCATGGACTGACTTGTCAACTTTTTGTGTTCTTTTTGGATGATCTTTATTTGTTTTAATGATTTAAAGACACAACAAGCAATTGTAGAACAAGTGTTTTTAAGTCCTAAGATCTAAACAGTGAGTGTATGTTCAAGAATCAAATAGATCCTTCTTGATTTTCACAGGTTTTTAGACAAAAAGACACTTCAGATAGACTCACTCTTAAGGACAAGTAGGCCATTGTTATACTCAATCAGCCCACATCTTAAAATTGTGTCGACTCACACAGCTGTGTCACCCCCTAGAGGGTGCCTATGTTTTTGTCTTTTCCAAGCACGTACTCAAGGTTAGATTTCTCGATCCCTTGAGCAAACGGTCCTTGGAAATTATATGGTAAGTGTCTTGGGGGTAGATTCTTCCCTTCCCTAACACTGCTGAGTATTACAACGTTCGGAAACTGACAAGTTGGATACTACACTATGGTTCATAGATAGGGTTTCCGTTCAGAGCGGCAATAATAAACTCCCTCAGGAGACCTCCCAATCTTTAGACCAAATATTTTGGGGATGGTTATCTTGCACACTTCCGGGAAATGAGGATTTGTCCAGATTTACTTTTATTTTATAGTGGGTTGGAAAAACTGGCTTTGGTTGTTCTCACTCAAGTCGTTCCCATAGGGTGAGTACTTTTTCCCACTACGGCAGGCCTTCTAAAGGATTTAACAAAGCTTGAAATGCATAAAATAAAGGATGAGTTTGGCGTTTTGATCACCCAGTTAAGGGGAGAGCATATGCCTATCACCACACAACCACCATAATCAATTGTTCAATTTTAGAGCCAAACAAAAATTTGCTATCTATGTGAAGATATTGCTTCACAGTGAAGATATTGCTTCACAAAAAGAGATGGTGTTCATTTTTAATCCCAAATTGAGATGTTTGGTGACTACCCTAGATTGATATATTTTAACTTAAGTGACTATCCTAGGATTGATTTATTTTAAAACCAATTGAAAAGATGAAGTTACTGGCCGCGGTCGCGTCGGATCCAAATAACAGTTACAGAAGCGCTATAACAGAGGTTAGAAGTGCTATAGAAATGCTTAGATGCATTGTAAAAATCATTAGAAGTGTTGCAGAAGTTGTTAGAAGCATTGCAGAAGTTGTCAAAAGCGCTAAAACAGATTTTGAATATGAACTGTCGGTCTATGCTGAAAGTTGTTTGATCAAAGTGCTAAAACAATCTTCAGAAGCGCTATAGTTTTCGTCAGAAGCGCTAAAACAGTCAAAAGCGCTATAGTTTGGGTTAGATGCACTACAAAATCTTCCGATCGCGCTAAAAGAAAACACGCCTGTATCCTATACGAACACTTTTCAGATAATTTTTTAAAAACATGGGGTCAAGCCCCATGGTGGGAGCCAAATTGTAAGTGTGAAATAAGTAAATAAGTAAAACAACTAAAAACACTTCTTAATGAAACATTATATTAAGATTTGACACGAATTAAACTAATTTAAAGCATAGAAAACTTGAAAGCGTCTCATTGTTTCTTATCTCCAAAGATTTATCAAATCATAGAGGGCTCTCAGATTTGGTAAGCACCGTGACTGTTTAAAATGCCTATCCAGAGAATGGAATGATGCTAAATGCAATGATGTAATGATTGATAATGATTTCTAGATGATATGATGCTATTGTAGTCTATTCTGACATGAAAATTGATGAATGAAAGCTATAGTAAAACTAAGATGCAGCCATGATACGGATTCTACAGATGCTTGCTATTGCTAAGATGCTAAGACGCTATTGCTATTGTTATTTCTATGATTGTTTGATTGCTTGATTGCTTGATGGTTATTCCTGCAGAGTAAGTTTGCATACAATTGGGATTTTCTGGATGTATTTCCTATGAAGAAAGGTTGTATATATAGATTTCACGGCAACACAATGTGATGGGACAATACAACAAAGGTTTGGATTCAACCTGGAGAATTGAATGGTGAGAGATTGAGAAGCTTGAGTTGATGAAGGGAATGGTTTCTCCCCATGAAAACATCAGGCCAGATAATAGGAAGAATTAGAGGAAATGGGATTGAGAGGATTGCTTGCAAGTTTGTCTCCAAAGCTTTCCCATGAAGTTAAATTAATTAGATTTAAAAATCTAATTTTATTGGTGAGTGAATAGAAGAATATTGCTTTTATGCCTTTATTTGAATAATTTATGATTTTATTCAAATTAGTAAAAGGGAATAAATAATTTAATAAAACAAACTATAGAATTTGTTTATTAAATAAAATAGAAGGGATATGATAATTAAATAACAAAGTATTTAATCTTTGTTTAATTAATTAAGTTTGAATGATGTGATAATTAAATAACACAAACTATTGAAGTTGTATATTTAATTAAAATTGAAGAATAGGAGAATGAACTGTAAATAAATATTTCTATTTATTTAATAGTAGAGGAATTTAATTATGATAATTAAATAAAACAAAGTAAAATTCGTTTATTTAATTAAGACGAAAATAATAGAATAAAGATTGAAGAATTTAAGATGAACTATATAAATAAATATTTCTATTTATTTAATAGTAGAGGAATTTAAGGGTAATTAATCAAATAAATCATATTTAATTAATTATATTTCTCCAGACCATTTTTAGGTGTATACACTGTCATATCCGCTTCAGATTTGTCCAACCTTTTAGCATTTGTACAAATGAATCATCTTATGCAGGACTATAATTGAAATTTCCTACTAGGAAATACTAAATGTAGTAGCATAAGAGTATTTTAGAAACAAGTGAGCAATTGTTTCTTCTTCCTTCTAACAGTTATGGCAGATGGTTGGGCCTATCCATCTTTTTTGAGCATCAAATTAAATGTTAGAATCATTCCTTGCAATGCCAACCTTAGCAAGTGTTTGATTTTAGTTTGTGTGGAGGGATCAAAGTATCAGATGCTTGATGGGAGATGCAACATCCTTAATGGGAAAGGAATAAGTCGAGGCCACTGTGTGTTCTCTTTAATGGGTAGAGGTCCACACCACCATTTTTTATTTGTTAGCCAATGGAGTGTACTTTCTACCTAATTCTTCAGTCAACGATTGGCATTGTGGGGCATCGTTAAAAAAATTAGACTCTGCAAAATCTCTTAGGCCTAAAATTTAACATGAACTTGAGACTCGGTTAAATTTCCAAACATTAAAGAAATTGTAAGTTTGTAAAATAATCTTTAAAAACATGCCTAAAACTGAATATAGAAAACTTGTAAGTAGTTTTTCTTCATTTATAAATCAAAAAATGAGTTCAGAAGTTGGAAATAACAATAGTAGTGATAGTAAATATATGTTGCTGCCATCAACTGTAGTTCAAAGGTCCAGGTACATAAGTTATGGTTATCGTTCATTCATCATAGTTAGTTGAAAAGAAATAAGGCAAAGGCCCCTATCTATATCTCTAATCGTGTAATTTCCTTCTATTGGGCCAAGGTTTGTTTGCTAAGGGGAATTTCAAGGAGGAAGTGTGCCATAAGGATTCTCCAAAGAAGGAAGAATGATCTTTCTTTCATTTCTGAGGATATTCCACATCATTGTGTCATATGATATATCATTATGATTAAAATTACAAATACATACTAATATTTTACATTCTTCACCAACCAAAGCTTCTAAGTGGTTGTGTGGATGGGCTTGAATTAGTTGGTAATGATTCTTATTGAGGAACAATATAACCCTCATGCACATCATGCACATCCAATGAAGCCTCTATTGATTCCTTGTCTTTTGCCTCCTTACGTGATGTTACACCTATTGGTCACTTTGCTGCTTCCCACTCCAAATCAACGATCTCATCAACAGAAAACATGGGCTCCACATACTCAACAATTCATTATGAATATGGATTGATGTCACCTAGGTCAATTATTTCATGTGGCTCCTACCCCTCCACCTTTTTGGAACATATAGACAAAGGTTGTACCACACAAAAATAAGATCATTTAGGTGCTTTTGAGTCAATTTGTTGCACTTCTTCATTTGAATGGTCAAAGTGTCACTAGGTTGCAAGCACAGATGAGAAAATGCAAAAAATGAGAGGTTGGGGTTTTTTGGGCATGACTCTCATAATGTGGTGGTTGGAAGGTTTCCTCATTAGACTTTATGGAAACTTGCTTGCAACTCATTGGCAAGTCACTTTCTGGACTATTTTAGTTCATGATTATTTATGAGTTGGTGAGTAAATCATTGAGTTTTTCATCTATGGTGTGGGGTATTGAGAGTTGAAGTATTGAAGGAACTCAAAGTTCCATAGCAAAAAAAAGGATAGCATCCATTAGGATCAAGATGGTAGGCCAAGTCAGACCAAAAAAAAAAAAACTACCAAAAAGGACAAAATTTAAGGATAGCAAAAGTAGAGAAAGGCATGAGAAAAGAGAGCAAGGTATCCAACTAACAAAAAGGAGAATTCCAAAAAGCATGAGAGGGAGAGAAACAAAATAAATGCAGAATGGAAAAGCCATAGGATAATCATGCATAGTGAGAGAAAAAATTTGGCAAGTAGAAATTGGGAAAGTTCTTAAAAAGACAGATAATTTAAGAAGAATACATGGAAAATTTATCTTCATTAACAAGGCAGAAAAAGGATGGAAAGTCAAACTTTTTCAAAGCTGCTGCCAACTTGAGAGAAGTAGAAGTTGTTTCATTAACTCTGGCGGTTGTATCGAGCATTAAAAGGTCGATCTTTTGGTGCAACGACAATCATCTGTGCAACAACCAGTTCCTTGAGTGTATTGTTGGCTTTCCATACCAAGCACAACATTAAGGGGTTTATTGATGAATATTTTCTACATCTAAATCTGTTGTACCTCTTTAGTGTTGTTGTACTAATGTAGCTATAGTTTGAAGAAATATTTATAGCAACAATTAAGACTGCCAATCTGCATTGTTGGAACCTTTGTTAGGGTTTTTCCTTGTAAAAGAAGCTGAACTAGTTTCAATATTAGGTTGTATTGTTCAAGTGGACTATTTTTCAAGTCTCAAAATGCATTTTGATGGTTGGGTGATTATCTTTGCTTGTTGCATTCCATGTTGTGGAAGCTATACCATGCTATGTACCAATCACACCATTCCTACATTAATATATTGAAGTTTGTGACTGTTGACATAACTGTTCAAGCCTGCATTTTATTGTTATTTGAGGTAGCTGTTCAGTTTAAGAGGAAATCAATAATCACCAAGTGTTGTACATTTCCTTCTATAGTTGTACAATTTGGGCTATGCAGTGTATTCACCATTCTGGTATTTTTTTTTCCCTTGACTGCCATAATAGATTTCAGTATAATATTTTTGCCCTTATATATCTAGAAGGATTTTGTTCCTATTGCATAGTCTTGTTTATTCATAATTTGTGGGAGACTAGAAGGTTCACCGCCAGTTAGATTAGATATATTGTAAGTTTGGATGGCACTTCCGCCAAACAATATTCCATTTCATTTCCATATTTACATGTAGTATGTTAGTGTCCCGACCACCATATGCTCTCACCTTGCCCACATTAGGATTTGTGTGATAAGAAAATGCAAGGGTTTGCATCCACATTGTAAGAGTCCAATGTAATATACTGCCCAAAATTTTTAAACCAAAATATTGCAATTTTCACAAGTTTTGGTACACAGTCATTTTGTCAAACAGTTTGCATTCATCTGATTTGAATTTGTTTTTCAACTTGTTTTGAAGGAACATTATAAATAGTCATCACATCATTGAATTCCCAATTCCAAATATTGATAACAATTAATTTATATAAGTTCATTGCAAAATGTAAGCAACCAATAACTTTTCTGTTATTCCAAGTATTGCTGTTACAAAATAATATTCTAGGAAAATTACATACAGCAATGTCATCGATTAAAATTTAATGCTTATACACCAAGTTGCTGACCTGTCATGTAGAATAGTTAATACTCCAACCAGAATTTATCTTTGCCCCTTCTTTATGACTGTATGACTTCCCTCATGTGGTATGGAACTCGCTTATTTGTATGGAACCTCTAATAGTTCTGCGACCCTCCTTTATGCTGCTGCGTTGGGTTTTAGGAAGCCTCCAAAGGCTGCAACAGGTTTCAAATAGGCTTTTAAGCCTTTCAAATGAGTATTGTCCTCTCTTAAGAAGTATTCAAGATGTATGGCCCCTTCTCTTCTAGGAAAAATGGTATGGCTGGGTTTCAGATAGTATAATATTTCTAAATTATTTTTTTCTATGCACGTAGCACTATGCTTTTCTATCCAATCTCACTTTGCACACACGACTCTTACAATTTTTGATTCTTTAACCATTCCCACACACCACAAATACATTTTTATTGTTTTCATTGCTTTATATATGTATATTATTCTATGTTTACATATTTATTTAATATATTATATATAAATATATTTACTTGTATGTTAGATTTAATATATTATATTATTATAATTATAATAATATTAAATTATTAATATTTGTGTTTATATTTTTTAATATGTACTTTGTCATTTATTTTATTTATTTATTTATTTGCATTTTAATGTTTAGTTATTTTGGGTGTTCTATTTCGGGAACATGACATGTTGGTGCTCAAATGCCTTTGTTGTCATTTGACCAAGCCTTGGCTTGCAATAATTGTCTTGCTGCTCTACACTATCTAACATCATTGTCAATCTTGTTTCTTTTGATATCCTCTTTTGACATTGAGATCCCTAATAAAACCCACTCTTTGACAATTGCTAGCTCATTTGATTTTCCATGCTTTGTGGGCATTGATAATGTGCTTCTATCACTTTGTCTTCCCTTTTTTGTCATCATGTTGATGTAGACCCAATGAGCATACTTTCAAATTGTGCTCTTGTGTGTAGGCCCATGCACTCCATCCTTGCGCTAGAGTTTTCCTTTCTTCATGCGACCCTACCATTGCATCCATTGTGTAATGTCCCTCTTTGTGCAATGCTTTGTATATTTGTGCTCCCTCAACTTGTGCGCTTCCTTCTTCTTGCTCTTTTGCACCTTGTGTGTCTTTGTTTGTGTGCCATGATTGCCAATGTCTATGTGCACCCTTCCTCCCTTGGCACGAAGCTTCCTTTGCACATTCCTCAGTGGATTTGCTTTGAGAACCTAAAAATGACTGCCTAGCTTTTGGCTGCTTGGAGGTTCTAGAGTTGATCTAGGATGCTCCTACACAATCAAATTGTAATGACAAAAATTGTATACCTTTACAATTTTGCATTATGTTTTTAGCTCACTTTGTTGTTCACCTCCCTTAGTATGTTTATAGGTCATTTCAGCCTTTGCCTTAGCCCTTTTTCCCCATGGTGCCAATGCTTAACTTGGTGCGAATCTTTTTTCCCAAAAAGGATGTTACAACTACCATATTTATGTCATTTCCTAGTGTTTGGACTGTTAGGTCCCCAAAAAAATATTTTAAATCCTAGATCTTTTTTCCACCTTCAAGGCTAGGGTTTTGTAATCAAGAAGGGAGAAGGAGGATCATCAACAGATTTAGGATGTAGTAGTGCTAAGATTTTTGGATTGTAACTATGTGAGCATTTTTTTGCATCAATGTTTTGGATCATACTCCATGATCCATCATCATCACTTTCTTGCTCTCTTTGCTTTGCATCTTGATGATGGATGATGGAGTATGATCCCAAACGTTGATGCAAAAGAATGCTTGCACAGTTACAATCCAAAAATCTTAGCACTAATTGATCATGGATTGTGGAAACCTTATGCTATTAATAGATTTAGAATGGTTAAACACTAACTTTGAGAGTATGTTATCTCTCATACACTTTGAACTTAGCTTAAACTCAAGAGGGTGTTCCTAGGGGTACACCTTAATAGGTATTGAAATCAAACAAAATGGACAACCAAAAATAATAACAACGAAACCCAATTGCACACTTGACCCCAATTTTTTTCACTAGGTTAAGTAAAATTAGCTGTATTAATCCCTGTGTAGCTGATTAAAAGAAAGTGCAAACATAGTTTACATGGAATGAATTCATTCAAGGTTCTCATAAGATACTTCCCTAGTTAAATTGTAGGATTATGAGCACACAACACTAATTCCTATTCCTAAACTATTGGTAAATGATTTTATGTTATAAAATGATAGGGAAGGTCTAAGTTTTCAAGACCGGTGCCTTTTTGGGTAACAAAATCAAATACAACCATCAAAATACCACACAAGAAGTTGCAACAAGGCTATGATATTATGCAAGATATCTACTTAATAATCCTTACTCAAACTTACAAATACTCACATATAACATATAAATGGTCAATACAAAACCAACTTGCATTGATTTAAAATGCTACAACATTTATCAAATCTTTGTTACATATACACCATCAAATGTGGTGAAGAAAATTCTAAACAGCAAAAAAACTATCATATTTTTCTATTCAAAATATTTCAAAATGTCCACAACTGATCAAGGAGACATACTATTACAAACATCTATTGTTGTGGCTATCTTTTTGCAAGTTTTGAGTGAAATCCTAATGACAGACTGTTTGGAAACTATGGAAGCCCTAGAAATATTTGTACCTTTTTTGTGGAAACATAGAATGAAAAACCCTTTGAATCGATGAGAAACATCCATATATAGATCTCTAACCCTAGTCTACAAGTTGTGAAGGGGAAAATGTGCAAATATGGATTGCAGAGATTTGTTGTGCCCTAGCCGTCATGTTCATCCATGCCTTGCGCAAAAAACATCATTTTGAGAATTTCCAAGCCTAGAGAAAGCAAGGGAATCATTTTGCACATTAATGACTTACTAGTTTGGATTGTTGGAACAAGAATACACTCATGAATTATGTTGAAACAACAACCATGAAGATATCATTGAAGCTAGGCTTCTGCAACCTCAACCACCATAATAAAAAAAATTATGCACACATAACTACATATTGTAATGATGAAAACATAAGTATTGAGGTTGACAAACATGCCAACCACCACCAAGATATTGCCATAAAAAGCTGACATTAAAATCCTTACAAGTCACATCCAAATCATTCACTTATTTATGTATAGCCTTGCACAATTATGAGTAGATGGTTAGCTAATTGAGGCACTAGCCTCATAGGCTCCTGCTATGTCATCTAGACCTTCTTATTCATTTAACAATTATAAAAAGAATAAAAGTTTCTTTGGAAATAACACATATACAATAGTAAACAATACTTCAACCACAACACCTTTTGCTGCCCTAGCTCTCTCTTCTTCCAAACCACAAAGAAATTGACAATTTACAAAGTTGTCTAGATCACTTAATTCCATTTTGCAGTAGATCCTAAATAATAACCTAGTTCCATTGCTTCCAATTCGATCCTTGGACACTAGTAAACCCCTCCCCTCTTCTTATGACCTGAAGGATTTTTGTCAATTCCATAGAGTTATTGGACATGATTTTGATTGATGTTTGCATCTTAAACATATTGTTCAATACCTCATCCACTCTAACATGATCTAGGTCCCTACTAAGAATGACAAAGTGAACAATTATGTTGGTAAACCAAACCAAAAATTTCAAATCTACACAAACCCCTTCTTGCCACACTCATCAAACTAAGTTGACCTTACTTTCACCCAATTTTTTTTAGAAATTGGTGCTGATTAATTTGTTCATCCTTTCTTGAACATGGTGGGAATGGTGGACTCCTGATCTTGAGCACCTTGCTAGCAACTTGTCCCCAAACACATCATTTATTTTTCTCTTGTTGACATGCTCATGGATATATATAATGGGCCTCTCTACATCCTTGTCGAAGTTAATGGATTTTTTTTTTTTATGTTCTCTTTGACCTTGTTAGAATGGTGAGTATAGTTACAAAGGAGTTCCTATATGTTCACGAGTTGTATAGAGATTAGTACGAGAAACAAAAAATCTTTATATGCAATTAAAAACATGAAGTTTCCACAGTCCATAATAATAGTGTGTTAAGATTTCTAGATTGAAACTGTGTGATATTTTTTTACATCAATGTTTTGGATCATACACCAAGATCCATCATCAGGATGCAATGTAGATAGAGAATTATGAAAAATGAAGTAGCAGACTTGGATAGATAAATAGGCGAGGAGGGGAGATTTGGATGACCCGAAGTTCAAAAATCATGATGTAAAAGGATCAAAGGATTGGAGAGGAATGGGAAGAAAATGGAAGGAAACAATCAAAAGTCAAACATTTTTAAAAATAAGTCCATTAAAATATGAAAATATAATATAATGGTGTTAAGATAAATTATAAGATGATACTAGAGGAAATAATAGAATGTTAAAACAAATTAATGTATTAATAATTTGAAATAATAAACTATTAATGATGGTAGACTAAAAATAATAGACTACAAAAAAATTCTCACAATTCTCTATCTACATTGCATCTTGATAATAGATCATGGAGTATGATTCGAAACGTTGTAAAAAAATCTCATATAGTTGCAATCCAGAAATCTTAACACACTATCTTTATATGCATGCACGATGGCCTTTCATTGCCTACTTTGGGTTTGCTTACCCTTCTTGTTCAAGTGGGACCTAAAATCTTGAGTGTTTCTTTCTTTGTTATCCCTAGTTTAGATTGCTTTCATCTAAATTTGGGCCACCCATGGCTCATTACATTGAAGTTCCCCTCTGTTGTCCACAAGTGCTTGAAGTTCCTACATAATGGAGCAGTGCACATAATCCACCATAGAAGATTCTAGCCTCTCTCTTTGCGTGAAAAATTCTCCCTAGACTTTTCTATCCACCCTCATTGAACCTCTTTGGCCTCACTTTGACTTTCAATTCAAATCATTTTAAAAATTTAAGATTATTTGAATAGCTTTTATGTCAAGTGGTCCTTTTGTGACTATTCCCCTCTCGATATCCCAACCTTTAGTGGTTGCTCTTGTTCCTCTTCTTGCTTCTTCTGCTGTTCGAGGAAAGCAACTCATGTGTTGAGACAATCTCCCATTCCACAAATGGTTCGATAGTCTTCGATGGTCGCTTCTATTTCTTACCTCACCTCTTTGGCTATTGGAGGAAAGCCATCCATGTTGCATAAACCTCCCCCTATGGTCTCACATCCTTTAGTGGTTTCTCTTGTTCCTCCTCTTGTTTCTTCAAGAGCTAGAGGAAAGCAAACCATGGTGCATGACCCTCCCTATCCACCCATAGTTTCTTAGCCTTTAGTGGTTTCTTTTGTTCCTCCCCCTGTCCCTTCAATCGAAGAAGAAAAGAAACTTGTATTGGAAGTCCCTCTTGTTTCCTCAATAGATTCTCTAGCTTGCACAAAATTGTGTCATTGGGGTACTGCAACAAGAGAGCGAGCTTCCCAACTTGATCTTGATCTTGACTGTCCTCCTCCAATCAAGCCATCTCCTGATTTAAAACATCCTTCTAAACCTCACCCTTCTAAGCCTAAAATTCTACTAACCCCAACCTCTTATTTCTCTCCCTCAGACCCAAATGAATAGAACCCAAAAAGGTTTTATGTTGTATTAGCTCCATCCATTGATGATCCCCTCATCCATCTAATCTTGAACCTACCACCTTTTTCCAATCCTCTTGGATTATTTAATATCAACGACGTATCTAGCACCACCCTTGCTTCCTTTGCATTATTTCGGTGCATGCACCAGATATTTCCTGATGCCCTTTGCCTAAGTGCCATCAATATTGATATCCTCACCCTCCACCAAAGTGTAAGTTAGAGCATTACTTCACACTGCCTTTCTACAAACCCAGGCACAAACCTACCTCACCCCCACCACTAAGCCCTTCTTCCTCACTTCTACTTGAAGTGGAGGCCCCTCCTCCACTTGCAGCTCTCATTGATTGCTTTCCATAATGAGTAGTTGTAGCTTGTTTGATATCTTGATAGTGATTGAAATGACTCTTCTTTAGAAGAGTGCATGTTTGAATCCTTTACAAATATTCCATTATTGTCTTCAATCTTTACAAGATTGTTGACACTCGATCTAGTAGATGCTCAAGAAGATGTTGCTCTTGCCGTTGGTCCTTTGCATCTTGTTGGAGGTGATTCTCCTAGTACTTCTCTTTTTGTGGTCCCTTTATTATCTTATCCTCCTTCCCCTTACAATCAAGATTGGGAAGAGGATTATCTAATGGAAAACGACCCTAGGAGTAGTACCTTTATTTTATTTGTATATATGTGTTTTCTTGATTGTTTTGTCATCCCCACATTTTTGCTTGATATTTGTTTGCTAGCCCCTTGTGGAGGACCCACACTACCCTTGTAGGTACATGGATATAGGGGGAGCAAATGTCATGCCATTTTTCTATATGTATCTTACTTCCACCTATTTGTTGTTTATTACTTTTGTGACATTTTTGTAGATGATGCAAAGCGTTGAGACATTTAGGTCTCTTCCACATTGACTGAATTTTTTATTTGTTTGTTACTTGTCATTCTTCTTTTGTATACATAGTTCTATAGGATTGGGGGATGATGACATTTTTCATTCCCTTTTTTATGTTGATTATTATTCATTTTTATTGCATGCTCACTCCAAACCTATAGATCCCTTTGTGTGCTTCATGTGATGTTGCTTGTTTCCATGTGACATCCCCACACACTATGATGTTTATCCACGAGCACAATTTTGCATGTTCCATGCTTGAAACATCCTCTTTGATGCCTCTTTCTTGTAGGTATCCTTGTCCTCTTCCACCTTAAAATCAATTGAACTCTCTACATTCATGAAATTATTTTAAGGAGGGGCATCCATTTGCACAAACCTCACATCATTGCTATGCTCCTTGTAGTGTTGGTAGCATATGAAATACCTAGCAACATAACTTGCTAGTTTTTGTGCCTTTCATATGTCCTACCTTTGTATTTTATGAGCTACCTAGCAATGGCATGTGCTAGCCTATGTGATTTATATATGTAATGGCGTAAATTTGCACCTTCTGCAATTTCCCATTAATTTACCTTTATTTTAGCCTTACAAGTCTGATAATGCAAAAACCTATCGCTTTTGTTTTTCTTTTTCCACGTGTCCTTGTTGTTTAGTGTCGGTGAAGGGAATTTTTGTCGGGGATGCGCGCACGTCTACGCACCGCGATGCCATCCTAACAAGATTCTTGCATCGGGAAATTGTATAGACGTTATGATTCTCTATCACCTGCGAGCATAACATCCCCTTGCCAAATCTTGACCACCAAGAATGACTATTTGCCTCCAATTTTCCCATTAGAACTCAATTCTTTGACTCTCTCAAGCTCTCTATTCATTCCATCAACTCATTCTCACTCTCTAACACTTCTCCTTGCATCTCTATAACTCCTTGCTTTTGTCAGCTTCATACTTGGCTTTTACACCATCTTCTTGCTCCAGCACCATTGTTATTGTAGGTTCTTGAGGATCCACTTCATTGGTGTGGTGATCTTGTTCTTCTCCTTTCTCTATCAGCCTTGAGTGCTCATAGAAAGGGAGGTGATATTGTGTCTATTTTCTTACTTGCATTATCTTACTTGTAGAGTAGCATTTAGATTGTCGTTGCTCTCTACTTCTTTGTGTCTATTCTATCTACTTTTTTATCGCTTTTCAATATCTTGTTGTCTATTGGCTATTTGTGGAGGTGGGAACACCAAAACGGGGACTTGACTGAGGCAAGTTCCAAAACATAGCCCCAACATTTTTCTTGTTATTGTGTGTGCAGGTATTATTCTATTGCTTGGAGATAGCTGGAAAACTGGACCCTGAGTAAGTTGGAATTCTTCTTTCTTTGTCATTTCACTATTAGAGTATCTTTCATAGTATTCTTCTTGTTGTACTTTTTATTTTTGTATGTTTTTGTCAAACTGTAAAACTAGAACATTCAGGTTGTTAGTAGACTACGTGTTTTTGGTTGCCACTTAACCCTCTGTCTGTATAGGATGCTAGTGCGTCTATGGGACTCCAGTGCACCGCGTTTAAGTCCAACACCCTCATTCCCGTCCTCTGGCATAGAGTCGTTGGTCTATAGTTTGAGACCTTTGTGATCAGCTCACTAGTTCCAGAAAACATTTATCATAAACATAAGGGAAAGAGAGCCTTGTTTTCCCTTCCTTTTCAACTTATTACGTAGTCTGAGGTAGTTTAGGGAAGTTTTCTCCCTTAGGCTCTTTCGTGACCTGAGAGTGTCAGGGGCAACGAATCCCCCTTCTCTACATTTTGGTGAACCCACGTGAACATCCTTTTTATTTGTGTTAGGAATTCTTCTCTCAGGTCTTGGGTGCATTATAAATTCATGTGTCGTGAAGCTTTATGAGCTTTACGACCCAATCTACGACCTTTGGACATGTTGTTAGAAGTCTATGACATATAAAAATGGAATCTAGGAAGGTTACCTCTAGTCAGAGTGGTTCTTTTGAGGAAATAGTCTTAGGAATTCTACTAGATTTTCCAGTCCTTTTGGGGAACCTGTCGCTCATATTCCTACACCTCTTGCTTCTCCGTCTGCCTCTTCTGTGGAGGAAGAGGATGCTCTAGAGGTCCCTGCAGAGTAACTTCTTTCCTTGGATAGAAGGCTTGGAGAATTTGAGTGATATTTGGAAAAAGATAAAACTCTTGCTCAAGCAACTATTGTTGTTAATAGATTAAGAACCATGTTGGATAAGGATTAGAGAGGTGTAGAACTTCTCTGAGGTCTTGTAGATATTATGGATACTCATGTCCCAGCATACAATTATAACTCGGGCGTCGCCCAAGACCTTGGCTTTGAGACCATTGAGAGACAATTGGAAGTCTCGATGCCTAGAGTGTCAGTATGTATGGTTGAGACTGGTCCTTCTATTAACACCGCCTCTGGGCCTAAGAAGACCCCCACTTTTAAGGTGAATAAGGTACCCTTGGGTTTCAGTTCTGCCACTCCTAATGTTTCTTCTTTTGGTGGTAATCTTGGAACTCATATTGGTCTTGGTGTTAGGATCTCTGTGGGTATGGGGATTGGTGGTTCTGGTTGTGGTTCATTGGTCCTATTTCATCCTCTGATCTTGTCTTGAATGTTTTATTACAAAATATGGGACAAATGCAGAACTAGTTGGTGAACCTATCCACCTCTTCTTCTCCACCTATGTTTCAACCCTTCTTTTGTCGTAGTCCTTTGTCCATCAAAATTTTGAACACTCCTATCCCTCAAGAGATGGAGATTCCAAAGTTCGAAAAGTATAGTGGTTGTGGAGACCCTCAGATGCATGTGTCGGCATTTAATGCATTGTGCACTAAATTTTTCCATCATGATGCTTTGATGGAAAGATTTTTCTGCATTCCCTGAAGGATGTTGCTCTTGACTGGTATATTCCTTGTTAGAAAATTATTTCTTCTCATTTGATCAATTGGTGAATCAGTTCCTTAAACAGTTCCAAGCAACATCAGGCTGAAGATGGCTTTCTTTGATCTTGTACGATGCAAGCAGGGAGACCTTGAAAAAGTTACTGACTTCATCACTCATTATCAAGCATTATTTCTCAAATCTCTTATCCTACACCTGACTCTAATGTTCAAATTGTCTTCATTGGGAACTTGCAGAAACTATGGCAAGAAAAGTTTTCCTTGATGAAGTATCCTTCCTTTGCACATCTATGTGTAGCGTTGTGCGAGTAGCAATAGATGATCACTCAGTTCAGGGCTTCATCCTCACGCTCCTGTCTCGATAAATGATAAGTAGTGTCAATTTTTAGCGATACCAAAAGGAATAAGGCTATTGCAAACATGATCTCTACACCTAAAGACAAAGGTATAGGGCACAATAGGAATTTTACAAAACTATTTGAATCCTATATTGCTATTTTGAAAAAGTTGTTTAAAGATAAAATTTTAACATTGCCAAAAGTCTGACCTCTTTTCGAGCCCTATCTTGAGTGGTATGACGTGCAACAATTTTGTTAATTCCATCAAGTGAATGAACATGACACCAAGTGATGTGTATGCTTGTGTCACGAGATATAGGATCACATCGATAATGGGACTATCTGTCTTGATGGAAGGAAACAAAACTCCAATAAATTTGTAGCCAAGGCTAACAGTAAGTTACAGATTTATGCTAATCCATTTCCTTGTCACTCTGCTAATCTAGTCACACAGTCTTCTACATCTTCTGAGCTAGTCTCGTCTAAGTACGTGAACATGGTCTCGTTCATGCGTATGCCTCCTGCTGAGAATGTGAGTGAAATTCCTGATATAACTTTTAACTCGCATGATTTTCCATTAAATAGGGAGCCTTCCCCGTTGTATGTTCTCGCTCGGATTAACGACAACATCATGACTGGTGTCTTGGTTGATTTGACGAGTTGGGTGAATGTGATAATGGAGGAAACCTTATTCATAAATAGTTTACATAAGGAGAAATATGAAGAGTCGTAGGCCACTCTTCGTACTCACAATGGACTTTTTGTTGCTCCTATGGGCACCATTTCTTTGTCAGTATTGGTGGGACCTAAGGTTGTAGATGTGACATTTGTTGTGATTCTAGAATCTGACCTATTTAGAGTTAGGCTAGGCATTCCATGGCTGGCCTCTATGAATGGTGTTGCCTCTATAGTCCACAAGTTTTTGAAATCCCCCCATGAGGGCACTATGCACGTGGTTCATGATAATGGCTACAAACCACTAGTGTCACGTGGGGGCTTCTCTTTGGATCACTTTTGGACCACACTAATTGGACCTCTCCCTCCAAGGGGAGATTTGTTGTATCGATCTTATATTGAATATAACACTGGGGGATAGCATCGAAGGTTAGTTTTCTTGTGTCTCCTTATGCTATTTCCATGAAGGCCTCTATGATAGCGCAACAATGAGTAGCGAGTTGTTTCTTTTGCCCCATCAAAGGGGAAGGAGAACCTTGCTCATGCTCTAGAGCCTTCTCCTTCTACATCTTCTACTATACCTGCTTCTACTTCCCGACCCATGGTGGCATTCTTGATTCTTGCTCTTGTGCCTCACATGGGGAGTGTGATGGTGCCCGCGTGGCAGAAGGCGAAGTGTTAGGATTTTCAGTTGCCTGTTCTACACATGATTCTCCAACCCACTGTCTATGGAAAGGGGAAGCATACCCATGGGATTGTTCTTACGTCTTGGCCTCTGAATGTTCTTCCACTTGTCCCTCAGGCAGCGAATGGGAAGAGGCCCACTGCAGAGGAACTTTTCTCTATTTCTCCTCCTATTGTTGTTTTTGGTCTTGTGCCTCCTCCTGCTCCTACTCAAGAGACCACCCTTCCACTGATAACGGTTGTGAAGGATGATCCTATAGTTGAGCAACAACCTTTGACCTCTTCTTAGGCTGCATCCTCTACCACTCATAGTCGACATAACTGGTTTACGTAAGTGTAAGCCTTGGAAAAAATCTCTAGCCACATAGCACGCCACATTGCAGAAGACTGAGGAGTTTGTTGTCTTTGCTCCCATTTCTTCTCTTGCTCCACTATCTTCAGTTGTTCCTACTTCAATCGCTTTTGCTTTTCTTTTGGCTCCTCCAGCTTGTCT
Source organism: Sequoia sempervirens (assembly GCA_007258455.2). Lineage (NCBI taxonomy): Eukaryota > Viridiplantae > Streptophyta > Pinopsida > Cupressales > Cupressaceae > Sequoia > Sequoia sempervirens. The sequence continues at coordinate 88,276,045 of VDFB02353493.1, read as the reverse complement.
TTATGATGCTCACCCCATAGGGGTGCATGTCTTCATCACTCCCTCCATGGAGCCTTCTCTTTTGATCTCCCTCTCGAACATCCCTCCTTTCACACAGCCTATTGACATTCCTAATACAAAGGTGGCGTCCTCTGCAGCTCTATCTTCTTCCTTTGCTTTCACTTCTTCTGTGGGGATCCCGCATCCTCTGCTGTAGTGTAAGTTGGAGGATGACCTCACCGTGGGTGATGGTTGTAAGAAGGGTTCACCTTCTTCGGAGGCTAATTTTGTCTTGGCTTGCTCTATCCTTGTGATGGAGGAAACCCTCGCTTCTTCAGAGTTTGTCATTGCCCCTTTTGTTGAGGCCAATAATGACTCTTGGGCACCTTCTCTTTCATCTGCTAAGTTGACATAAGGCACTCCTGAGAAGTGCATGTTCATCTCAATGGATGATATCTTGACTCTGTCCTCAATTTTCACAAAATTGATGACCTTTGCTTCATGGGAACTCGATGAAGAGGACCTCGAGGGGCCTTATTCCTTGGTTGTTGTTGCAAGTGAGTCAGAGGGTACTGCCATTGCTATCCCACCCTTGCAGGTTCATCCTACCTCCCCTTATAATGATCTAGATTGGGAGCAGGACAACCTGTTGGTCAATGAGAACTAGGGTGGTGCCTCTTATACATCTGTAGATTATATTTTCTTGTGTGTTTGTGTTCCTCAGGATTTTCTTTTTATGTTTGTGACCCTACCTAGAAGACCCTTGCTACCCTTGTAGGTACTCGAATACAAGTGTAGAAATCTTTCATACATTTCTTCTATTTGTGTCATCATTCTTCTATGTGTCATAATCTTGCTTTTCGATATTGGGGGAATTTAGGCCTTCCTCCATGTTGACCCAATTTTTGGTTTGAATTTTTCTTCATGTGTCATTCTTCACATTTGGAAATTTTTTGGGATTGATGATAGTTCATACATATACTATATTATATCTATCTATTTATATCTATGAATAGTTCTGACCCTAAATTCTCAAATCCTCTTGTCTCTTGATTTCTTTGTCTTTGTTTGTCTGCTTCTTGATGTTGTGGTTTCAATGTGTTGTCCCTCGCGTGTGTGACAACATATCACAGATACATCTTGTTGTGTTGCATGCGAAAAAATACTTGCCTCTCCTTTCTCTCCTTAGGATTCCATGTGCTCCTCCGCACATCACACATCATCCTAAGGGGGGAGGGGCTATTAGGCTTCTCTAATTTTAAACATAGCGAATTCTTTCAAAAGGATTCCTTGGTGTCAAATTACTTTACAATGAATTCCTTGACAATAGAATCCCTTGTTGAAAACTCTCTTTTTCCAAAAGAGGATGTATTCTCTAAAAAGGGACTACTTGATGAAATTTACTTTTGAAAAGGATCTCGTAAGCGAAAGAGTTTGAAAATTTTCCTTTCAAAAAAGGAGTCATTAGAAAACATTCCTATGAAAAAGGAGCATTCTTTCCAAAGGATTCCTTAACGAAAGATCTTTCAAAAGGATTCCTTGCTGACAAATTAGTTGCAGAAAATTGTGAGTCTTTCAAATGGAGTGTTCTTTCAAAAGGGCCCCTTGGTGTCTTGATGTCTTGAAGGGTTCCCTGTAGAAAGAACCCCTTTTTGAAAATTGTTTTCTAAAAAATCACTCCTCGGTGTCTTGATGTCTTGAGGAGGATTCCTTTTTTTCTTTTATCTAATATTCAAAATCATGTGTCTTGGTGTCTGATGCCTTATATCTTAGCATCTAGCTTGGGGGTATCCTGACTAGACCCGTCGTTTCTGTGACTGTCCTGCAATGTAATTTGTAGCAGCCACAAGCTTATCTATTTGATCGGTGTGTGTCTTGTGCCTTATCTGATTAGACCATGTCTTATTATGTTGGATTGTGTCAAAATTGTGTCTCCTTGTGTCTTATGAAATTGTTTCTATCATGATTCGCATCTTCACCTAACATGTGTCTACAACCTAACATGTTTTTTTTTATTTCGTATATGTTTATAATTTTATGTATGTTTATGCAATATGATTTGCTAACACATTTGTTTTACAAGTTACATTTGTCTAATACTTGTCTTGTGTAGGTTTTATATGTTGTTCTAACTCTATTTATTATGTAGGTTTTTATTTCCTAATATATTTATTTTGCAAATTCTCAACTTGGGGACACCATTACCCTACTTTAAGAACCATCTATTTCCTCTATAGTATCCTTTTTGGGTTTTATGATGTTATTTTCTTCAATAGTTTCTTTTCTATAATTTAGCATGCATATTCATGTGGTCTCATAAGATTGCTAAATTGAGGGAAAATTGTGATAACAAAAATTTTATACCCTTACAATTTTGCATTATGTTACAATTGTCATATTTATGTCATTTCCTACTGTTTGGACCTTTGTCGAGTGGGAATTGTTTGGACACTAGGGTGGTGTGTAGATGTTTGTGCGAAGTGATAGTGTCCTACAATAGTTCGTGATTTTGTTGCCTTTTACAAGCATTTGTTTACTTGCCACTTACCCACTTTGCAAGTAACCACACTGGAGAAAATATGAACAGTTACCCAACTTCCTTTTCTCTCTCCATTTCATTTATTTTGTAAAAATATCATTCTATCTTGGAAATTTTGATTCTCTCTTAGCATTCTTCACTAGTGTTAGTAGAATATTGAGTAGTTTTCCAACATTCCTGAAGTGCATATGAAGACTCTAGCATTATATTGAGTACATGGAAAGTTTAGCAACATCCTACAACAACATTCTTGCTTCCATAGTTCTCATCAAGCTTGGGAAGTGATTTGTATTGTTATTTTTCTCTAACTTCTTGTATTCTTCATCTTTATCATTGTAGGATCCTAGTTGTTATCTTTGGAAATTGGAATCTCATTACTTACTTATTAGCACTCTCTCTATCATTTTGGTTCACTATATTCATATTGTCTCTTTTCTTTAAATTCCTAGACACATTTAGGATAAGAGCACACACTCTATTTTTTACATTTGTCTATCGATGGAGGTTGAAAGACTAACAGAGGAGCTTGACCTCTCTTGGCAAGCTCCCAAACAACCCCAAACATTTTTCTTGTTTCTTGCAGGTATAGGTTCTTCTTGGAGAAGATATTCAAACACACAAGAGTTTGCAAATATCTTCCTTTCCTTGTCATTTAACTATTTTTATTTGAGTATATTGATTAAACTTTTTTATTTTCATTTTTGTCATCAACTGATGATCTATCTGGTCATCTTGGTATTATCTCTATGTAGGCTAGGCACATTTCTCAAGGGGAAGATGTGCATTTGGTTGCTCCTATTGTACATACTATAGTGCGACATAGATCCATCTATGATACATGATGGTATTCCTCACATAGGCCTCCAAATTTTGTCTCTAGGTTCCTCCTTGATTTACATTTATAATTCTGCACTTAGCTTGATAAATCTTTGAATCAACAATTTCCTTTCTCATAGAATTATAATATGTTAGCAAACTAAAATTTCTCAATGTTAAAACACATTAGGATTAGGTAGAATAATCTATTCTTTTTATTAGATTAGCTTCTTCATTAAAAAGAGCTAGTTGATGCTAGTGTAGTGTTCAGTGAGATTGTTTGATGAAGATGATTAGTTTTCTCTTTGTTGGATCAAATTTCATACACTACAAAAACAAGCTCATTTTCTCTAATAATTACATTACAATCTCTTGATATTTAGAACACATTTATACTAAAGCAAAGGCTTATTTGTTCTCCCATATTCTTGTGTTTACTCTTGTTCATGTCAAACTTCTATCTTGTTAATTCCTAGTTTGATACTATGACTGATGATGCATATATTCATTTAATATGATCCAAATTATAGATATATAGTCCTCTTGGAAAGGTTACATTATTTTTTCATTTCTCTTGTTATTATAGGTCATACAATTGACTATACCACTGGCAGCATTAATCTTCAGGTCTGAATACTAAGTGTCGTTATTGTGTAAGTGAACATTGCCATTTTGTGTTAAGAGATTTATGATATTTCCTTGCTATACATTTCTGAGTGATATAATATAGAAAATCAGTCAAAACGGTACTCAGAAATCTTTGTCAAAGCATTACTTTAACACCCAAAAACTGCTATTAATTTATGACATATTTTTAAATACTTTGAATATTGTATCTGCTCAATCTGTTGATATCAAGTTGTAAATCAGTAATCTTTGTGGCTACACATTGGTCTCTAGTGAAGGGTTTAAGAGTGTACTGTGTTAGCTAAATATGAGCATTGGTTTTATGCATACTTGTTCATTTTTATGCCCAAATTTAATGTGTGTGGAAGGTGGAAAATTGTCTTACTTCTCCACCCTTGTGAGGTTTAGGGCCTAGAAGGAAAACTTTCACTAACTTTCACTCAAGAAGAAACCCTTGAGATCTCTTTGCAAAGAGAAAGAGATCTTGCAAGAGGGCTATCCTAGGGGTTGAATATGATCTAATGAGGGGTTAAACACCAAGTTTTGACTTGGAAAAGATAATGAAATGCACAATGAAATGTAAAACCCTAATTGAATGCAAATTAACACTGAATGACCTAGAAAGTGCTTGAAACAACAATGAAAACTATAAAATAGAATGTGTGCACCTGGAAATATAGAAAGTGGCTAGATGGAGGTCTGAATCACTAAAAATACTGATTGGAACTCATTCGCAAATCTGGGTGAATCAGTCCTATTTCTGGGAAATTGTGCCGGAACAGTTTTCGAGCAAAAGGGTATAAAAATTTGCAAAGTCCTAAAAACTGACTGGAACTGGGACTCATTCACCACAAGTGGTGAATCAGTCCAGTTAGGCTCTTTTGAAGCTTCAAAAGTTGATTTTGTTCCCCTCAGTCTGCTCTGGTCTTCCTGATTGGTTTCTGGATCTAAAACAACAATTTTCCAAATGTAGGTCTTCTCTAAGGCTCTTCAATGCTTGATGATATCTTTGACAACTTTGAATGATTTGCAACCTTTCTTCAATCTTGCTCCTTATGAAATTTGCAACCTAGCCCTACAAGTCACACATAAAGGAGAGGGAAAAATGTTGCGGGGTTAGTGGATATTGGTTTTCCTTGGTCAAACCCCTTGTTGGAAATCAATCCTTGAAATAGAATGAAATATGAAAGGAGAATTATGAATGAACAAAATAAGATGCTACAACTCATCAAACCCTAGAAAAAAGGTGCTACAAGTATGCTTGAAATGGCTGCAATGGATGTTGTGGTTCTTGACTCTTGCTTGAAGAAGATAGATCTTGAATGCAATGCTTTCTTGAATCATAAAACCCTACACCACAATTGTTAGCACAATAACAAACATGATGCAAGACATTTTTGACATGATGATTGATGCTTGAAGAATGCTCTAAAATGCTTGATAATCTACTCTTGAAGACACTTGAATGCTCTTGTGAACTCAACTTTGCTATAAGGATGCTCATTCAACTTGCTAGGTGAGAAATGAATGAAAGAAACTTGTATTTAGACCCAATTATGGAAGAATTCCCGAAATTACAACACTACAAGCCAACATTGGATCTTGGAGAATAAAATCCCACCAAAGATTTAAATTAAATTTGATTTTGAGTCAAATGGGACTCATTCGCCACCCTGGGCAAATGGGTCCCACCTAAGGGGAGTCATTCACCCAGAATGGTGAATGAGTCCCACCTTAGGAATTTGAGATGGGTTTTCGAGATTTTGATGATTTAAATGCTTTTTGTTGGGATTATCCTTGAAAATACACATAAATAAGGCTTGTGGGTGTAAAATGGGGCCAATTAAAGCATGACAAGGCCCAATTATTAATGAAATGCCTAGAAAAGTGTGAAAGTGTGTTACAACACTTCACAACACTTTAGAATAAGGCAAGCTTAATGTTAAAAAAGAGAGTATTTAGGTGTAATTACTTAACAAGACCTTAGAAAAGTGTGAAAGGGTGTTACAACACTTCACAACACTTAAGCAAGGTACCATTAAAATCCATTAGTTCACAAGGGCCCAAGACCTAATGTGAATGTGTCAACCACATTACAACACTAAATCAAGGCAACATTAAGCTAAGATCCACAAGGAGGGCCCAAACAAGTGTGAAATGTCCTGACCACATTTTTTGACACTATAGTGTGTAAGAATCTTGTTGCATTTTTGCCTATGTACCATGTTATGACAATCAAATGTAAAGAAAACAGAGCTCAGAAATTGATTATCATATTTATGTATACATTTCATTTGAAGACTTGAGCTGAGTTTGGAATATATTTTGCACAAACATTTATAACCCTCATAAACAAGAACTGAATAAAAATCCAAAATAATGACATGACAAGTGTTTGACACAATGCTAATATGTCAAACTGAGCAAAATTGCAATAGATATTTTTCCATTTGGGGTGGGACACTACAAAAGCATTGGGGGAATTTAGGCCTTCTTCCATGTTGACCCAAATTTTGGTTTTACTTTGTCTTCATGTGTTATTCTTCACATTCTTAGAACTTTTAGGATTGATGACAATTCATACATATACTATATTATATCTATCTATTTATATCTATGAGCAGTTCTGGCCTTGAATTCTCAGATCCCCTTGTCTCTTGATTTCCTTGTCTTTGTTTTTTTGCTTCTTGATGTTGTGGTTTCAATGTGATGTCCCTCACGTGTGTGACAACATATCTCGTATACATCTTGCTATGTGTTACATGCCACAACACCCATGCCTCTCCTTTCTCTCCTTAGGATGCCATGAGCTCCTCCTCCCAACACACATCATCCTAAGGGGGGGGGCTATTAGGCTTCTCTAATTTTCAACATGGAAAATTATTTGAAAAGGATTTCTTGGTGTCAAATTGCTTTACAATGAATTCCTTGACAAAAGAATTTGTTGTTGAGAACTCTCATTTTCCAAAAGAATGTATTCTCTCAAAAAGGACTCCTTGACGAAATTTTCTTTTGAAAAGGATCCCGTAAGCGAAAGAGTCTGAAAAATTTCCTTTCGAAAAAGGAGTATTATTTATAATGAAAGAGTTTGAAAACTTTCCTTTGAAAAAGGAGCATTCTTTCCTATGGATTCGTTGATGAAAAATCTCCCAAAAGGATTCCTTGATGACAAAATCACTTGCAGAAAATTGCATTTCTTTCAAATGGAGTGTTCCTTCAAAAGGGCCCCTTGGTGTCTTGATGTCTTGAAGGGTTCCCTGTAGAAAGAACCCCTTTTTGAAAATTGTTTTCTAAAAAAGGACTCCTCAGTGTCTTGATGTCTTGAGGAGGATTTCTTTGTGTCTTTTATCTAATATCCAACATCGTGTGTCTTGGTGTCTAATGCCTTATATCTTGGCATCTAGCTTTGGGGTAGCCTAACTAGACCCATTGTTTCTATGATTGTCTTGCAACACAATTTGTAGTAGCCACAGGCTTATCTATCTGATTTGTGTGTGTCTCTTGTCTGATCTGATTAAATTGTGTCTTATTATGTTGGCTTGTGTCAAAATTGTGTCTCCTTGTGTCTTATGAAATTGTGTCTATTATGATTCATATTTTCACCTAACATGTTTTTCTACAGCCTAGCATGTTTGTGGTGAGATCACAACTAGCTTTGTAGGATTGAAGACCTGTGTCATCTTCACAACTTGGTGGAGATCCCTCCTTCACATCAAGGTATGTCGGATCGAAGGTCTGCTTTCTCGATGGTATCAATATATTCTCTTCAATCTCTTTGTACTTTAGCTCACATATGCATCGACACATATGCTTGCTTAAGTGGGGGCAAAATGTAATGGCGTAAATTTGTACCCCATGCAATTTCCCATTAATTTGACTTCATTTTAGCTTTACAAGTCCGATAATGAAAAAACCTATCGCTTTTGCTCTGCTTTTTGCACGTGTCCCTGTCGTTTAGCATTGTTGAAGGGAATTTTTGTCGTGGATGCGCACATGTTGCACAGATGTCTGTGCGTCACACTTCCATCTTGACAAGATCCTGTGTCAGTAAATGAAAAATACGTTATGATTATCTGTCACCTTCGAGCAGGATGTCCCCCAATCAAATCTTGACAGCTAGGAATGACTATTTGCCTCCAATTTTCCCATTAGAACTCAATTCTTTTACTCTCTCAAGCTCGCTATTCATTCCATCAACTCATTCTCACTCTCTAACACTTTTCCTTGCATCTCTATCACTCCTTGCTTCGATCAACTGTAAAGTTCTAGACTAGTTGTGTATGATTTTTGTCATTTTCCTTGCTTGTAAAAGGATTTGTTTTATCAAATAGATAGAACCATTACATATGCATGTGACCGATTCAAATAAATAACATACATGGAAAATGACAGATTTCATTACTACATGATTTTAACTGCACTTCAAATTAGAAATATGTTTAATGCTAGCCAAGATTGAGGCAACTCGATGAGACACTCTTACTAAATATTTTGTAGGTAGTCATTGGCACACACACAAAATTAAATGGGAAATGTTACAATAGACTGTAATTCACTTTGAGTGTTAAAATGAGTAAATAACACCTACAACATATCAAATGATTGAATGGACATAATATCTAGTTGTATCAACCTATATATTTGACAGTGATATTACAATTTTCATTGAATAACAGTCCCAAATGATAGAAGTATTACAAACAACTAGCTTAATAAATAAAAAGGATTCTCAAGACAATTTTGGAATCAATCCAACTTGGATATTCAGTTGATCCTACTTGAAGCTGATGAAGTCGCACTCAGAAGGTTTCATATGAAAGGACGACTACCATAAATTCATGATGGCATTTGAATCTTCAATGCAAAGGTGTGCCCAACTAAAATGATTGATTTCACCCTTCCTTAACCTCCAAATAAAGAAAACGTCCCAGCCTGGAAAAGATACAGAAGTTGTTTCTTGATCAACAGTCACATCTTTAGTCAAAATGCCCAACTTCTCATAAGAACACATCCTCATCAAGTGTTTAGGGCTTGAATATGAAGCGCCTAGAGTTTGCTTTCCATATGACGTCCCAATACATGGTCGTTTCAATTTAACCAATTGCATCATTTACTGTGCCGTCCAATATTCTCAATACCATGATTTTGTCAAGAGTTTTAGTGCTCAAAAAATGTGTGCCTGGGGTTCCTTCACCAAGTCACGCCTTTAATGTTGCAGATACAAACTTAGAATAAACTCCATTGATGAAGCAATGAGTGGATTCAGTCTCTTCACTCCACCATTGTGCCAAAAACTTGCAAAGATGAATTCCTCTCTAAAGTCTTCAGTTGTTCCAACTAGGGGTGATATTGCACACCCAAACCTAGCTGCAATGTTCTTCAAACCCTACTCAGGAAGCTCTACCAGTTTGTCTGTGAAAATGTTCATCAAAAAGTGAGTCGAATGTTTCACCTTTTGTCCCTTTTGTATTTTCACCATTCAAAAATAAAGTGACTTTACAAAGTTATATCAAATATTTCTCTAAGTCACTTTATAAACATCAAATAAGTGACTTTATAATATTTCAATTTATTTGATTCAAATAATCGATTAAAGTCATCCTTAGAAATATTATTAATTTTTGGACAACTTAATCAATTAAATTAATTAAGTCACTTAGCCATCAATTTGGGGACATTACATCAGCTTCATACTTAGCTTCTACACCATCTTCTTACTCCATCACCATTGTTATTGTAGGTTCTTGAGGCTCCACTTCATTGGCATGGTGATCTTGTTCTTCTCCTTTCTCTATCATCCTTGAGCGCTCATCGAAAGGGAGGTGATATTGCGTCTATTATCTTACTTGTAGAGTAGCATTTAGATTGTCGTTGCTCTCTACTTCTTTGTGTCTATTCTATCTAGTTCTTTATCGCTTTTCAATATCTTGTTGTCTATTGGTTGTTCGTGGAGGTGGGAATACCGAAATGAGGACTTGACTGAGGTAAGTTCCAAAACATAGCCCCAACATTTTTCTTGTTACTCTGTGTGTAGGCGCTATTTTATTCCTTGGATCTAGCTAGAGAACTGGACCTTGAGTAAGTTGTCATTCTTCTTCTTTCTTTGTCATTTTTCTATTAGAGTAGCTTTCATAGTATTCTTCTTGTTGTAATTTAATTTTCCATACGTTTTTGTCAAACTATAAAACCATAACATTGGGGTTGTCAGTAGACTCTGCGTGTTTCTGGCTACCACTTGACCCTTTTTCCATACAAGATGCCAACGCGTCTCTAGGACTCCAACGCACTGCGCTTAAGTTTGACACCCGTGTTGCCATCTGGTCTACAGTGCGAGACCTCTGTGGTCAGCTCACTTGGTTCCAAATTTTTTTTGTCATAAACATAAGGGAAACAGTGCCTTGTTTTACCTTCCCTTTTAGCTCATTAGGTAGTCTGAAGTAGTTTGGGGTAGTTCGCTCCCTTAGGCTCTTTCGTGACCTGAGTATCAGGGGTAGCAAATCCCCCTTCTGTACAATATCACTTACTTTTTAATGGCATGTGAGTCACCTAGAAACACATTTTTTTATCCGTGTGCTTCATCTGACTTACTTTATTAGCATATGAGTCACCTAGCAATAACCCATTCTAGCTTGTGCACTTCACCTAACCTACCTTACCTTTCCATGTACTTTTCATGTTCACCATACAACCTAGTTTGTAGCTATTGTGATTCATAAAAATATTGTATGGTTCCTATCCCTCCTAGTGTGCTAGCCCTTGAACCATACCTAGCTTCCTTTCTAGGAACATATCATTAGAAAAAGCCTTTTTGTCTCTCTTTTGTAATCATTTTTTTTCTTGTAGGTTATTATTGTGTTAGTTAATGTTTTTTTTTTCTCTATATGTTTATAACTTTAAGTATGTTTAGGCAATATGATTTTCTAACACTTTTGTTTTACAAGTTACATTTGTCTAATACTTGTCTTGTGTAGGTTTTATATGTTGTTCTAACTCTATTTCTTGTGTAGGTTTTGATTTCCTAATATATTTGTTTTACAAGTTCTCAGCTTGGGGACACCATTACCCTGCATTAAGAACCATTTCTTTCCTCTACAATATCCTTTTTGGGTTTTATGATATTTTATTTCGATACTTTATTTTTTGTAATTTAGCATGCATATTCATGTGGTCTCAGAAGACTGCTAAATTGAGGGAAAAATGTGATAACAAAAGTTGTATACCCTTACAATTGTCATATTTGTCATTTCCTACTGTTTGGACCTTCGTTGAGTGGGAACTATTTGGACACTAGCTAATGTACAAATGTTTGTGCGAAGTGCTAGTGTCCTACGATAGTTCATGATTTTGTTGCCTTTTACAAGCATTTGTTTACTTTCCACTTACCCACTTTGCAAGTAACCACACTAGAGAAAATATGAATAGTTACCCAACTTCTATTTCTCTCTCCATTTCATTTATTTTGAAATACTATCATTCTATCTTGGAAATTTTGATTCTCTCTTAGCATTCTTCACTAGTGTTAGTAGAATATTGAGTAGTTTTCCAACATTCTTGAAGTGAATATGAAGAGGCTAGCATTCTATTGAGAACTTGGAAAGTTTAGAAACATCCTACAACAACTTTCTTGCTTCCATAGTTCTCATAAAGCTTGGTAAGTGATTTGTATTATTATTTTTCTCTAACTTCTTGTATTCTTCATCTTTATCATTGTAGAACCCTAGTTGTTATCTTTGGAAATTGGAATCTCATTCCTTATTAGCACTCTCACTATCATTTTGGTTCTCTATATTCATATTGTCTCTTTGCTTTCAATTCCTAGACACATTTAGGATAAGAGCACACACTCTATTTTTTACATATTGTCTATCGGTGGACGTTGAAAGACTAACATAGGAGCTTGACCTCTCTTGGAAAGCTCCCAAACAACCCCAAACATTTTTCTTTTTTCTTGCAGCTACAGGTTCTTCTTGGAGAAGATATTAAACCACATAAGAGTTTGCAAATATCTTCCTTTCCTTGTCATTTTATTGTTTTCATTTGAGTATATTGATTAAACTTTGTTATTTTCATTTTTGTCATCAACTGCTGATCTATCTGGTCATCTTGGTATTATCTCTTTGTAGGTTGGGCAGTTTCTCGAGGGGAAGATGTGGATTTGGTTGCTCCTATTGTACATACTATAGTGCGACACAGAGACTTCTATGCTACATATTGGTATTCCTCACATAGGCCTCCAAATTTTTTTCTCCAGGTTCCTCCTTGATTTACATTTATAATTTTGCACTTAGCTTGATAAATATTTGAATCAACAGTTTCCTTTCTCATAGCATTTTTACTTTTTAGAAAACTAAAATTTCTCAATGTTAAAACACATTAGGATTAGGTAGAATAATCTTCTCTTTTTATTAGATTAGCTTCTTCATTAAAAAGAGCTAGTTGACCCTAGTTTAGTGTTGAATGAGATTGTTTGATGTAGAGGATTAGTTTTCTCTTGGTTGGATCAAATTTCATACACTGCAAAAACAAGGTCATTTTCTCTAATAATTACATTAGAATCTCCACATATTTAGGACACATTTATACTAAAGGAGAGGTTTATTTGTTCTCCCATGTTCTTGCGTTTACTCTTGTTAATTCCTAGTTTGATACTATGACTGATGATGCATATATTGATTAATATGATCCAAATTATAGATATATAGACCTCTTGGAAAGGTTAGGGTATTTTTTTATTACTCTTGTTATTATAGGTCATACAACTGACTATACCACTGACAGCGTTAATCTTCAGGTCTAAATACTGAGTGCAGTTATTGTGTAAGTGAACACTGTCATTTTTTGTATATGTGTTAAGAGATTTCTGATATTTCCTTGCTGTACATTTTTGAGTGATCTGATATAGAAAATCAGTCAAAATCAATACTCATAAATCTTTGTTAAAGCATTACTTTAACACCCAGAAATTGCTATTAATTTCTGAGATATATTTTTAAATACTCTGAATATTGTATCTGCTCAGTCTGCTGATATCAAGTTGTAAATCAATAATCTTTGTGGCTACACATTGGTCTTTAGTGAAGGGTTGAAGAGTGTACTATTAGTTTTAGGATAAAAAATGTAAGCAATTAGGAAATGCAACGCATGAGACAAAGAACACAATAGTTTACCCTGGGGAAACCCTTCTACTCGAGGGTGAAAAACCCAACAAATAATCTCTCATATATATCATATAAAACTACAAAATACTGCTTTACAACCAGACCCTTCTCAAGGGAGAATTGATACAATGAATTAATAGCACCTATCCTTTGATGAAAAGATAAATATGTTTCTTCTTGAAGCCGATCTACTGCTACAAGATGGTCTGTTGCTCCTTCTTGAAAGAATGTGAAAATAAGAATGACTTGATATCTTGAATGGATGAACTTCACCTTGTATATATACAAAACAAGGTGACTTTTCATCTAGGTCATCTCCCTTAGATGAAAATAATATAAAATATAATTTGCAATAAGAAGGCTGACTAGTCTTGAATTAAGGAGAAAATATCTCCTGAAGCTACCAAACGCTAACACTCCCTCTTAGCTAGGGAGATATTTTCTAGATATCTACATCATGGAGTCTCTCAACATGACACCCATAATGGCTACACTGATTTGTGGAAAGTGCAAAGTTTCATCACGTAGTCTCTCAATGTGATTTCATCATGGAGTCTCTCAACATGACGTTCACCATGGCTACTCCCATGTGTGGAAAGAAACACACGTACAAGTGCCCATCACAGAGTCTCTCAATGTGATGTCATCATGGAGTCTCTCAACATGACATACACCATGGCTACTTCCATGTGTGGAGAAAAAAGTACAAAGGGTTCATCATGGTGTCTCTCAACATGATGTCATCATGGAGTCTCTCAACATGACGTATCATCTTAGTCTTAGAGATGAACAAGGGCTCGTGCCTCATATTTCTCTGTCTCAGAGCAATATACACTACAAGGGATTTCACCTCATATTTCTCTGTCATAGAGAAGTATACACTACAAGGGCTTTCACCTCATACTTCTCCATCACAGAGAAATATACACTACAAGTGCTTTCACCTCATATTTCTCAGTCATAGAGAAATATACAATATAAGGGATTTCACCTCATATTTCTCCGTCTCAGAGAAATATACGCTACAAGGGCTTTCACCTCATATTTCTTCATCTCAGAGAAATATACATTACAACAAGTCTTCATGATGATGTGACTCCCTCTGAAGCTCCAAGTTCTTGCATCAACCTCCTGACCTCCTCGTCCAAGGTTGCCTCTATTGGTTTGTCAGACTCCCTTTGAAAGTTAATTCCTCCTCTTCAAAGAAACTAATCACAATGACAACCTGAATAGGTTCTTCCTCTTCAAGAGATGTCTCCAGTTATGTGCCACCAACTCAGTCCCATGGAAGTAAGCAGTGTCTTCATTCTTCATCTTCCGTGACTTCCTCACAGGATGCATCAAGCTCTTCCTCCCTTGAATGCAATCTCTCATCATCCTTATTCTCCTCGGTCTGTCCTAAAATAATTTTAGAGAGTTTAATAATAGTTCATAGAACTAAACTATCCTGAAGAGAAATTCCAATGCTAGAAGCATACATGATTCACTATTCCAATGTTATTACATGAATTAATAACTACATAAAAAAAATTTATTCAAGAGTCCAAAATACTTATCTCTTTATTGTCTAATCTTCCTCACAATCCATCAATTGTTCTTTCTTGATCTTTGCACTTAAAGATTCAGATTTGCTACAAGATTTTGCAATAATTGATCACGATTGGATATAATGTTCACACATAGAATGCTACAAGTGCCCACTACATGGGAGTCCCATTTAATTTTTAGGAAACACAGGTCCCTTCACTCGAACCTATGAATTTCAGGCACCTCAATGCCATGATGACCCAAGGGTTAAGGCTCTGACCTTCCTGGAGAATCATGGGTAGGTGTTGACACATCATTCACCAGGCGAAAGAAGTTTCCTTCCCTTAGAATCCCCATCACACTTATTTCATTCACAACTATTGATAATTCAGTTCTGCTATAGTTGAAGCGATCGTAATGTTGTTCAAATGAAATAATACATGGTGGAAGAAGACCACGAAGTCCAAGCTTGTCCCTTTCTGTCAATGAAATGCAAACTCCTTGTTGAACTAGGGATCGTAGAGAATGACGCTACCTCATTAGTGGACAATGCAAGGGCGTGTGAGTTTGTTGGATAACCTTCTTCGAACTACCCCATCCTTATGCTCACTCTTCCACACTTGAAATGTGATTTCTTAGCACTGGCCAAAGATTTCCTGATTCATAAAGAATGAATTTTATAAATAATTTGTTGTTCATTAGATATTCTTCTATCCCTATCATTCACTACCTCTGATATAGACTCTTAATTCATGTGATTTCACAAGGGTTGAGTGTCTGAATATTATCCAATCAATGTGTAGCCAATTTTAAGACCAATGACTCCTAATGGTGACTAGATCTGCTGTACAAAAATTAAATTCTCTTTTCAAACTCAATCCATAGCTTTTCCCAGAATAAAAAATCCTTCATACTGCTTAACAATTCTGATTAGATCTTTTCTTAGACCTGCTCTGATACCATGTTAGTTTTAGGATAAAAAAATGTAAGCAATCAAAAAATGCAACACATGAGACAAAGAACACAACAGTTTACCCTGGGAAAACCCTCCTACTCAAGGGAGAAAAACCCAACAAATAATCTCTCATATATATCATATAAAACTGCAGAATACTGCTTTACAACCAGACCCTTCTCAAGGGTGAATTGATACAATGAATTAATAGCACCTATCCTTTGATGCAAAGATAAATATGTTTCTTCTTGAAGTCGATTTGCTGCTACAAGATGGTCTGCTGCTGCTTGAAATAATGTGAAAATAAGAATGACTTGATATCTTGAATGGATGAACTTCACCTAGTATATATGCAAAGCAAGGTGAATTTTCATCTAGGTTGGCTCCCTTAGATGAAAATAATATAAAATATAATTTGCAATAAGAAGGCTGACTAGTCTTGAATTAAGGAGAAAATATCTCCTGAAGCTACCAAACACTAACATGTACTATTGTAGCTAAATCTAAGCATTGGTTTTATGAATAGCTATTCATTTTGATGCCCAGACTGAATGTGTGTAAGACTGCAGTTGCATTTCTGCCTATGTACCATGTTATGACAGTCAAATGTAAGGAAAAAAGAGCTCAAAAATTGATTATCATATTTATGTATGCATTTCATTTGAAGACTTGAGTTGAGTTTGGAAAATATTTTGCATAAACATTTATGACCCTCATCAACACAAACTGAATACAAATCCAGAATAATGACACGAGAGTGTTTGATACAATGCTAATATGTCAAACTGAGCAAAATCACAATAGAGATTGTTCCATTTGGGGTGGGACACTACAAAAGCGTTGGGGAAATTTAAGCCTTCTTCCATGTTGACCCAATTTTTGGTTTTATTTTGTCTTCATGTGTCATTCTTCACATTCTGAGAACTTTCGTGATTGACGACAATTCATACATATACTATATTATATCTATCTATTTATATCTATAAAAAATTTTGACCCTGAATTGTCATATCCCCTTGTCTCTTGATTTCCTCTTCTTTGTCTATTTGCTTCTTGATGTTTTGGTTTCAATGTGTTGTCCCTCGCGTGTGTGACAACATATCACGAATACATCTCACTATGTGTTGTGTGCCACAACATCCCTGCCTCTCCTTTCTCCCCTTAGGATGCGATGTGTTCCTCCGCGCAAAACACATCATCCTAAGGGGGGGAGGGGGGATATTAGGCTTCTCTAATTTTCAACATGGAAAATTCTTTCAAAATGATTCCGTGGTGTCAAATTGCTTTAGAATGAATTCATTGGGAAAAGAATCCCTTATTGAAAACTCTCATTTTCCAAAAGGATGTATTCTTTAGAAAATGACTCATTGATGAAATTTTCTTTCGAGAAGGACTTGTTGACAAAATTTTCTTTTGAAAAGGATCCCGTAAGCGAAAGAGTCTAAAAATTTTCCTTTCGAAAAAGGAGTATTCTTTCTAATGAAAGTGTCTAAAAACTTTCCTTTGAAAAAGGAGCATTCTTTCCAACAGATTCCTTAACGAAAGATCTCTCAAAAGGATTCCTTAATGGCAGAATCACTTGTGAAAAATTGCATGTCTTTCAAATGGAGTGTTCCTTCAAAAGGGCCCCTTGGTGTCTTGATGTCTTGAAGGGTTCCCTGAAGAAAGAACCTCTTTTTGAAAGTTGTTTTCTAAAAAAGGACTCCTCGGTGTCTTGATGTCTTGAGGAGGAGTCCTTTGTTTCTTTTATCTAATTTTTGACATTGTGTGTCTTGGTGTCTGATGCTTTATATCTTGGCATCTAGCTTGGGGGAATGCTAACTAGACCCATCATTTATGTGACTCTTCTACAACGCAGTTTGTAGTAGCCATATGCTTATCTATGTTATTGGTGTGTGTCTTGTGTCTTATCTGATTAGACTGTGTCTTATTATGCTTGCTTGTGTCAAAATTGTGTCTCCTTGTGTCTTATGAAATCATGTCTATTATGATTCACATTTTGACCTATCATGTTTGTCTGCATCTTGACATGTTTGTGGTGAGATCACAACTAGCTTTGCAGGATCAAAGACCCGTGTCATCTTCGCATCTTGGTGGAGCTCCCTCCTTCACGTCAAGGTATGTCGGATCGAAGGTCTGCTTCTTTGATGGTATCAATATATTCTCTTCAATCTCTTTGTACTTTAGCTCACATATGCATCAACACATGCTCGCTAAAGTGGGGGAAAAATTTAATGGCGTAAATTTGCACCCTGTGCAATTTCCCATTAATTTAACTCCATTTCAGCCTTACAAGTCTGATAATGCAAAAGCCCGTCACTTTTTCTCTGCTTTTTCCATGTGTCCCTGTATTTAGGCATCAGTGAAGGGAATTTTTTTCACGGATGTGCACATGCCGTACGAACGTCTGTGCACTGCACTGCTGTCCTAACAAGATTCTTGTGTTAGTAAACGGAAAAGACGTTATGATTCTTTATCATTTGCGAGCAAGACATCCCCCTACCGAATCTTGACAACTGGGAATGACTATTTTCCTCCAATTTTCCTATTAGAATTTAGTTCTTTGAATCTCTCAAGCTCTCTATTCATTCCATCAACTCATTCTCACTCTCTAACACTTTTGCTTGCATCTCTATCACTCCTTGCTTCGATCAGCTTCATACTTGGCTTCTACACCATCTTCTTGCTCCAACACCATTGTTATTGTAGGTTCTTGAGGCTCCACTTCATTGGCATGGTTATTGTGTTCTTCTCCTTTTTGTATCATCCTTGAGCGCGCATAGAAAGGGAGGTGATATTGTGTCTATTTTCTTACTTGCATTATCTTACTTGTAGAGTAGCATTTAGTGTTACACCCCAAATTTTGAAGTTACTATTTACTATTACTACATAGGGAAAATGTGAATGTAATGTAAATTCTGGAGATGAATTAATGATGCTTCTACCTTGTTATCAATATGAATGTTATCTCATTTGATGTTGTTTCATTTGATGTTATCTCAGTTGATGTTATTCATGGTGAAGCATTGCATAAGTGAGAATAAATGGTTATTGAATTATTGTTGTTCTAAATTTGAAGATGTTTATATATGCTGCATATATTTTGAACAATTGACTAACAAGTGTATGTGTTAGTGGTTATAGGAAAATGTTCATCTCTAGGGGGAGGGAAAGTATCACTCGGGAGAAGATCTTGGTCAGGTAACTGGTAAAGTAAACTATCTAAGCATAGACACACCACTTTAGATTGAGTGAACTGAGTCAGTTTGAGGGTAATAGGTAAGTCATACTTAGCTGACATGTCTGCATTTGAGAGTCTTATTACTACTGCATACATTGGGTGATGTTTATCTATTTGACCTTTTGAGTTCCTCCCTTATATCTCTTGCTTGATTTTGTGAGGGATGAGTGTGTGTGTGTGTGTGTGTGTGTATGTACATATACATAAATACATATAAGCATTTATGCTTATATAGAAAAATGTAAATATGTATGTAATATATCTATATATATATTGTTAATATTGTGAGAATATTTACTCTCTTGTGGATGCATACCTAACCGACATGGGATTTATATATATTAGTATTGTAGACACATAAAATGTACCGATTGACATTGTGCATCTAATCCCGACCACTAACATCGTTTCATCCCGAATCATCCTTCGGTCTAACCATTTAATCAAATACCCTTATCTGATTAAATTCATCAACATTCCTCTCTTAATTAAATAAATTAGTTATCTAATTAAGTCACCTCTTCTCAATAATTAAATCAACCATTTTGATCTAATTATCCTATTTAATTAAATAATTAATTTTATTTGATTAAATCTCTTAAGTCTATCTATTAAATTAAATAAATTAAAAACCTTATTTAGTTTAATCTAACAATCATCTCTTTTAATTAAATAAATCAAAATCTTTATTTAATTAATCCCTTATCACATTCGTCTCATATTTGATTTAAATAAATCCACAAATTTAAGTCAAATAGGTCACATCACTTAATCTCTTCATTAAATTAATTAACTTGGATTAATTCAATCTCTCCTCATGTCCCATCCTCTAGCTTTTCCCACTTGCACATGAAAATAGACTTATTGATTTATTAAATCTCTATTTTCTTCAACAAAGCATCTTTTGAGGAATATTCCCCAAATTTGAATTCAAAATTCAAGTGGGATAAGTCCTTCCAACAAGGCATTAACTCCATCTTACATGTACTTTTCCTTGAGCCAAGTGGCATTTAATGCATTCTTTCTTCCCTCTTGCATGTCATTTCAACAAATTCAAAATTCAAAATATGCATTTATTGGCACAATCATCAAAACTTGCACATCCTCCATCCACTCAGAGGTTGAGAAGTGGCATCTTGCCATTGGTTGAATGTTAGTCCCACATTGCTCTATTTTGGACATTCATCCATCTTGGCATTCTATAAATAAGAGGCTAATCTCCTCATTTCATCATCCACAATTTGAGTAAACTTACTATGCTCAAATCATTAGCAAATTCCATCCATTATCATTGAATCTTAGCTAGGTTATGCAGGTTTTTCCATTGGAGCGCTCATCAAGCATCAACAAAGTGGATCAATTATCATCACACATCAATCTTGCATCATAGGAATTGGGAAAGGGCCAATTTTCACATCAAATTGGCACCAATTCCCCCATGAGATCATGAGTTTGCTAGTTTAATTAGAATTCAATCTCTTTTATTGTCATTTCATTGTATTCTTCATTTCTTTTCCTAATTTGAACTTTGTAAATGGATTTCATGGGGAATCCTTGTTCTTGCTTGCATTTCACCATCTAATGTGTTTCTTCTTATTGTTTTGTAGGTATTAGGATTGGGGTTCGCACATTTGGCGCTAGAAGGAGGGCACCATCTCATTTTTAATCACATTTTTCTAAAAATTCCACGTTTTTGTTTTATGCACAGGAAAATTCCAATGCTGGAAGCTCAGCGTCACCATATAGTACCGTTGGCTCTCCAACGTCGCCATATAGCACCACTGGAAAGTACAAATTGCGACGCTTTAGCCTTCTCGCCTAAAATTTTAGAATTTGAATTTTAAACAGCAACGCTGGTGAAAAGGGTGACACATTTGAGCTCATTGGTTTGGGTACAGAGCACCACTGACTGGTAAGCGATGCTATACAAAACCACTGGAGAAATCAAACTATGACACAGCCATGGGTTGCGCTGCTGACAGGGAGTAAAAAGTTGGAATTTCATTTTAGCACATGCCTTTTGTCAAATGATAAGTTTATCTTCTATTTTCTGCTTTTTAACCTCTGTGTTTTGCAAAATTTGACTTATTTTCTTTCTTGTAGGTTGGATCAATTAAAAACAAAAGAAAGAGAAACATGATGATGGTATTTCACAAAATAAAAGTTTTTTTAAACACTTTAGTGTTTGTTTAACACTCTTAGGAAACTGTTATCTCTTCTTGCTTAGGATACTAATTTTGTTTGGGCTTTTAAAAAGAACCTTTTCAATTTTTGCAAAGGATTAATACGAACATTAGGACTACAACTTAGTAGAGTTTGTTTTTTGGTTAACAATTGAATAAAACAACTCTTATTTGTCCTTTGGTGCTTTAAAAAGAACTTACAATTACTTTGTGGCTCTAAAATGAACAAGTGCAACTTTGTCTTCGTGATGGCTTACTTAAACTAACTTCATTGAAAAAGGGCATATGCGCTTCTCTCACGCTTTATAGCAATCTTGAGAATCAAAAGGCCTTTTTGTGATTTTAGGTTGAGATAAAGCAATCACCTCCACACTTCATTTTGGGTTTAAAATTGAACAAAACATTGTGCGAGTGTGAGTAGAGCATTATTACGTACATTCTCTCTCTTTGTGTTACAAACAAAGATTGATCGAGTTACGGATATTGTCTTTACTCGCTTTTGTTTATCTCAGAGGGCCTGCCTTGGGGAAAAGTACTCACCCAAGGAACGACTCAACCAGTAACACTCTAAAGCCAAGAGTATTTCCAACTGGGATATAAATGTGGGTATTGGAATAAACGCTAATATCACACGGTTGGCTCCGATGAGATGGATCTGAAAAGGGACTCTCGCTGTATGGATCAATCTCCACGAACAAAAATTCCTAATTAAAACCCATGTTTTAGAATTTTCAAAATCCTTGATCTATTTGTTGGTGCAAGAATGGTCATTCTGAAGCCGCCCCACACTTTTACGATCTTTTAGTAGAAATGGAAAGCATTCCATGGGAGTTTCATGGGTGTTGATGCTTGGCTGCCCCGTATAAGTGAGTGTCATGGAGGGGAGCCAATGGAGTCAAGCATCTAACCATTCGCTAAATATAAGCATAGTTGGACTTGTCCAAGTGGGGACTCAACAAATATTTTCTTCCATATCCATAGGGTTGTACTTGTTCTTGGTTACAAAATGCTTTTCTTGTTCAAAAACATCTTGGAAGCAAACACTTAAACATCATCTTTAAAATTTCAAATCCTTTAGGAGACAAATACAATTGACCCAATCCATGTGTTATTGCTTGCCCTTGGGATTCTATCCTTAGAGGTTTCTAAACACTTGGATTACATCTCAATTTTTCTACTAAAGTTAAACAATAGGTAACCCTTGCCTTGAATTCATCAAATTTCCACATAACATACTTTGTGGCATTTGAAGAAATTAAGACATTGGACATCTAGTTTGGAAACTTAATCAAAGAAGTATTTGTGGTAAAATAAAGTTACTAAGCAAAGATAACAAAATGGACTCTCACATGTGTTGAAACCTCACGATTTTTGAGAAAGTCAAATCCCAAAATTAAATTCCTTGATTCAAAATCCAAAATGAATGCTCAAATTGAACCACTTCTTGGTTATAAAGGTTTATAGAAGCATTGCATGTTCTTCAATACCGAGGTTTAGGTAAACAAAATGTCTTTTTTAGGTTCATCTTAGGATCAAAATCAAAAGCTTTTCTCATCCATCCTTCAAATGTCAAACCAAAAATCATCTCATCATCACCTTTTGAGAAATCTTGAAATTATCCTTCATGCTAGGCTTTTTGGCAAAAATCAAAATCATCAAATCCTTGAGACAAAATCCTTGAAATCTTTATCAAATAATCTTTGGCTAGGTATGTGTAGATGCATCCTTTTGCATATACTTAGTCAAAAGTTATCAAACCATCTTGTTTAGCTAGGTATATGTAGATGCATCCTTCTTCATATGCTTGGTTAAATTATCATCTTGTTTGAATAGGTGTGGGTAGATGCATCCTTCTCCCTACACATATTCAAATTATCATCCTTTGAGAAAATCCACCTTTTAGATAATCATCCAACATCTTAGGGTCTATTTGTTCAATCAAAGCAAACCAAAATCAATCAAGTCAAGGGAAATCCAAAAAATCAAAATCAAAATCCAAAACATATCCGAAAATCCCAAAAGTCTAGCATCCCCCTCAAGATTTATCAAAAGATCAAAACATCCACATCATCCATCTCTTGCATCATCGTCATATCACCTTTTGATCCTCAAGATATCCTAAAATTTTCTCTTTTGTGCATAAAGTAAAGATCAATCCAAAGAATTAAGAGATTCATCTCCCATATTCTTGAAAATTGATCCTTGTTTTACGGTGCAAACTAGATCTCAATGCAAGAAGAACATGGAAGCTGACAAAGAAACACCTGCTTCAAGTAACCTAAGCCAAACAAACGCCGAAATGAATCTTGTTGAATCAAGCAATCCTTTGACTATCTCATCATCACAAAACCCACAAGAGGAAATTCAAGAAGAAGATCTTACCTTTGGGATGTCACATGAAGAAATAACCGAAATGCTCCAAAATCCGAAAAACCATAAGATCATCAACATCATGATGAGGCTTAACCCTTCACTATACATGCTTGAACTAGCAAAACAAGGGGCCAAATTATCTTCTGATTTCGACGTGAGCTCTATAGTGGAACCATCTTTGGAGGTTATGCCTCTAATTTCATCCACGCTCCCCATCTCATCTACACTCCCATCCCAAAGAGTCACTCAAAACATTTCGCAAATCACATCTTTTGCTCCAACTCAACCTAATGTCAATAAGGGATACACATTTCTTAATGCTATTCAAACACACCCCCTTGTCAACAATCAAGACTTGGATGCAAACACTATCTTGGAACAAAACATACCCAAAAATCCATTACATAAGTATGTCCCTCTCACTTTCCATAATCCTAATGATCCATCATCATCATCCTTCAGCAGAACACCTCAAACTTCTCTTCTCACAAATTCGCAAGAAGGTGACATATTCGGACTTGGGGGCATTTTCGACACCACATCATTTTCTCAAGAAGTCACACCCCTCACATTTTCACCTCTTCCACCATTACCACCATTATCCACACCTTTACTTGGCTTGGGGCTCCCACCTTTACCAAATATCAATCAAACCAACATTCCAAACATCAATCAAAGCATTATGCCAAACTCTCAAAACTTGTCATCAATATCACAACAACAAATGACAACTACACAAACAATCGCGACATCATCAACCACCCCCTAACATCTCAAAGCATGGTCTCTCAAGGGCCAATCACATCAATATCACCATTCAACACTCAAACCACCAACACGACACTCAAACCACCAACACAACATCACCCCTCACCACCACCACCACCAAACTCCAATTTATCAAACCAATACAACATGGCATTGCAAGCCGCTCACCAAGCTGCTTATCAAAAGGCATTCCTACAAATGAAAAATAAAAAAGCCGCACAAATAACTACTCAACAAGCTTCACAAGCAGCTCAAAATGCTCAAACTGCCTAAATTGCACAGCAAGCGCAATAGGCCGCACAAGCCCAAGCCCTATTGCAACAACAACAACAACAAGCCGCTCAAGTTGCACAAGCTTCTCAAGCAACCCAAGTCGCATTACAAGCACAAAAGGCTGCTCAAGCCCAAATTCTATTGCAACAAACAACACAAGAACAAGCCTAAGCACAAGCAGTGCAAGCACAAGCTCAAGCTCAGCCGCACACCCAATATCAAGCACAACAAGCACAAGCACAAGCACAAATTCTTGCACAAAAACAAGCAGCACAACTACAAGCATATCAACAAGCAATAAAACAATATCAAGATTAGCAAGAAGCAACCCAATTGGCAGCCCAACAACAAGCATTGTTGGAACAACAACAAGCATTGTTGGAATAAAAACAAGCACAACAACAAGCTCAACAATAGGCAATCTTAGCACAACAACAATAAGAACAACAACAAGTGCAAGCATACCTAGCTTGATAGAATATGCAAATACCATCAAATAACACACCAACCAACCAACTCATCCAACCCACAATTGAAACACCCCATAATACCTTCATCCCACCTCCTAATCCACAAAATGACGTAATGACACAAATCAGGTTGCTCTCGCAACAAGTGCTCGATCTTCAATCAGGGCGAACCACAAAAACACCAAGCAACTTGTGTCCCTATCCATTTGGCAGGAGCCTTGTGATGAAACCATTCCCCAAGGGATTTGAGATCCACAAGTTTGACAAATATCGTGGGACGGGAAACCCTGAAGATCACATCAGGGAATTCTAGGTTCATTGCATGGAAGTCACATACAATGATACTTATCTAATGCGGCTATTTCCTAGGAGTTTGGCTGGCCACACCATGGAATGGTTCTCTCGCCTACCTACAGGCATCAAAACATTCCAAGAAATTATAGATGCATTCATTAAAAACTATGCATGCAATATTGCAATGGATGTCAGTCTAGAAGAACTCTCAGCTTTGAAACAAGGTAAGAGTGAATCATTCGCTTCATTCCTACAACAATGGCGATCCAAGGAAAATTAGATCAAATGGACCATGCCTGAGGAACAAAAAGTTTGCACCATCATATCCAACCTTGATGGCCTCTTGGCATTCCATCTCAAGGTACAAGGGATCACCACATATGACCAGTTGATCTCCAAGGTGCTCAACATCGAACGAGCCCTTATGACTCAACCTGCGGGATCAACTTCATACCCCGAACAACAAAACAACCACCCACCCACCAATTACAATGATAAACCTCACACATGGGAAAGGAACAAAAATGTTACTAATGATGGTGTCGTCGACGCCAAAGTGGTCATCAGTGCCCTGTGCCAAAATACACCCACACCACAAATCCTAATCCAACACCAAAACAATCATTAGACAACACAACAACCAAACAACAATTAGGAAATTAACAATCTCAATGATCAAAGGGGACCACCCCAACGAAACGAGAATTACCCCAAGCGAAAGTACACCGCTCTTGGGGAACCACTTGAAGTCATCATGAAGAAGTTGATAAATGAAAAAATCATCAAAGCGCCCACCTATGAGAATTACCAAGAACCAGATGTGAAACCTCCTTGGGATAATGACAATCAAATTTGTGACTTCCATAAAATCAAAGGGCATACCATGAATAGTTGTATGAGGCTAAAAAACATAATTCAAGATCTCATCGATCAAAGAATTATAAACGTGGAACAACCAACAACAAACCAAGACCTTAAGATATACACGAATCCGATGCTTAACCATGGAAATAAAGGGAATAATAATAACATTGATAAGGGGAAAGGCACCCACACAAATGTGAATCATGTGTATGAAACTATTGTCACCTCTCTAAATGAATACTACACAGTCATCACCATCAAAGGCACCCATGCCGATTGTGGAGTCACCACCGACAAAGTTACCATCACAGGATCATCCAAATAGAGTCCCTGCATCTAGATCTGTCCCTAATGGATATAACATCCTTGATCAACTCAAAAGAATGCTAGCGCAAATATCCATCATGGAGTTACTAAAAATATCATCTGCCCATAGGAAAATCCTTGAGGAAGTGCTGGCTTCATCCACTGTCCCCGCAGATCTTGATGTGGAACAATTCCAAGCTATGGTTGGAAATATCATTACGCCAAATCTCCTCAAATTTTTTGACCAAGATTTCCCCGCTTAAGCATCTAACAACCGTGCGCTCTACTTAGAAGTCACAGTACAAAAAAGAAAAGTCAAAAGGGTCTTGGTGGATGGAGGGGCAGGCTCGAATATTTGTTCTCTCAAGCTCATCAAACAATTAAAAATATCAGAAGATTCTATCGACAAATGAAAGGGTATCACAATAAGAGCATATGATGATTAGGAAAGAGTGTCCCAGGGCACAATCAAAATCCCTATTCAAGTAGGGCCATCTATCATGGAAACCACTTGTCAGGTCTTGGACCTCGACTTGCCATATAACATCCTCCTAGGACACCCATGGATTCATGCGATGAAAGCAGTAGCATCAACTTTCCATCAATGTGTGAAATTCACACATGAAGGACAAGAAGTTACCATCCATGGAGATCCCAAACCCTTTTCCTATTGCAAAATCCTTGAAGCAAAGTATTATAAAATCCCCCAAGTATAAAAAAATGATGAGGGTCCATCTACACCATACATTCATCCCGCCACTCTTGCTTCCACTTCCGTGATAGAGACACCCACCACTCCCGCCATTCCCACCATCTCTGACATTAAGGTCATCATCCAAGATAACAGTTGTGGAAACTACAAGCTCCCTAAAAATTCTTTGGTAGTAGGAGAGTTACCGCAATCTCCTAGATCATGGGGACGTCCACAAATAAATGAAGCTTCCACATCCCAAACATCTCCTGAAGACTATCCCAACTTTACAAGTTGGGGAGATCTTGGCCAAGAAGTTATTGAGGAAGATCCATCTCATATGCTATACCAAGATGAGAGACCAGTAGCTGATTTACCAATGGATGACAGAAGTAAGGGTCTACAAATGATGCTCACAATGGGCTATGACAGAAATCAAAGACTTGGGAAAAATGACAATGGGCTTATAATACCTATCATTCCGGAGACATGAATGACAAATATTGGCCTTTGATGTACCCCTCTGAGTATAACCATACACGGCTGAAGTCCTCCGGTTAGAAGGGTTAATAATCCTCCTCAGCCAACTGCAACAAAACTATGCTTACCAGTATCTACAGGTTGCACCATAGATAACTTCACATTTGATATAACTGACGTCTGTAGTAGTAGTGATGACGAGGATCCCACGACCAACTTACCTAGGCTATTTGAGGATACCACTCTTTGCATGATTAGCACCCTATCTTTTGAATCAGACCACCAAAATCATGAAATCCGCTTAGTATATCCCCAACTCATCGACTACGACCAATGAGGAGCACCAATGCTCGATACATTCAAAAATGATGAGGTGTTCTCAAAATTCATGGGACTATGGGATAACATTCCATGTGGGGATCACAAAGCAGGGTTCATAATGGAGCTAGATACACATGCCTATTATGGGGAAACAATTGAATCCCTCAGTCGCAAAAGTGAAAAATTAAGAATAATATCTAAGTCCTTGAGTGAAAACCACACTGTGGCACTCTTCGACTAGAAAAAAGTAAAAAGAAAGGATGCATCCAACAGTGAAAACCTCTCTGAGGCGCCCGAGGATGGGGGATTCAATCTTCCTTTTAGAGCTATTCATCAAGAAAAATCAACAGTCTTGGTAGAAAGATGCAATCCAGTCTATCTAGGAATAGAGGAAACCCCACACATCACATTCTATGCGGAGTCATTACTATCAGAGGAACAAGAGCTCCTAGCAGCCTTCCTAAAAGAGAGACAAATAAACTACACATGGAGCTATGCTAACATGCTAGGGCTTGATCCAAAAATCGTGGTTCACCACTTAGCAGTATATCCAGAAGCAAAGCCTATTAAACAAAAGCTTCAAAAAATGCACCCTCAGATCACCTTATTAGTCAAAATGGAGCTAAAAAAGCTATTAGATGCAGGATTCATCCGACCGATAGATTATCCAAAATGGGTGTCAAACTTGGTACCTATCTCAAAACCTGATGGGGGCATCAGAATCTACACATATTTCAGAGACTTGAACAAAGCATGTCCAAAAGATGATTTCCCGTTGCCCAACATTGACATGATCGTAGACATGATGGCGGGACATGAAATGCTTTCCTTGATGGATGGTTTCTCAGGTTATAACTAGATAATGATTTCCAAAGAGGACCAACACAAAACAGCCTTCACTTGTCCATGGGGGACTTACTGTTGGAATATGATGCCATTCGGCTTAAAGAATACAAGAGCAACATACCAAAGGGCCATGAAATGATCCATAAGATGGTCAAAGATTATGTTGATGAAATTCTAGCTAAGTCCAAAAAGAGAAAAGATCACATAGCAACCTTAAGTACCATCTTTGATAGGTTGGAGGAGTACAAGGTCAGATTAAACCCAAAGAAGTGCGTCTTCGACATACAATCAGGAAAGCTGCTAGGATATATAGTGTTAATGAGAGGTATCGAGGTAGATCCAACAAAGGTAAAATAAATCCTTGAAATGGAGGCACCAAAAACATTAAAGCAATTGAGAGGTCTCCAAGGCAGGCTCCAATCCATTCAAAGATTCATAGCACAGTTAGCGGATAAACAGAACCCATACTCTCACCTACTTCACAAGGGAGTAGTGTACAAATGGGATAACAAGTGTGAAGAGACATTCAATAAAATCAAAGAATATCTACTAACACCACCAGTCTTAATGCCACCAATCCCAAGAAAACCATTAATTCTCTACGTATCAGCAACAACAATAGCCCTTGGAGCTCTCCTAGCTCAGCATGATGAAATGGAATAGAAAGGGCTATCTATTACATCAGTAGAACAATGGTTGTGCATGAGCTAAGCTACTCATTCATAGAGAAAGCATGCATAGCAGTAGTGTTTGCATCACAAAAATTCAGACATTACATGTTGGCACACAAAATAAAACTCATCGCCAAAATCGACCCTCTCAAGTACTTATTGTCAAAGGAAATGCTCACAGGAAGAATGGCCAAATGGGTGATGCTATTGTCAGAATATGACATTGAATATGTGGAGTGGAAAGCAATCAAAGGCCAAGTCATCACAAATCAACTTGCAGAAGCACCAATCTATTCAGAGAATCCTCTCATTTCAGAGTTTCCAGATGAATCTATTTTCAATCTCAACGTAGCTGACCACTGGAAACTATACTTTGATGACTCATACATGCAGCATGGATCAAGAGCCGGTGTCTTCTTTATCACCACACAAGGGGACTGCATACCAAGGTCTTACAAACTAGTGTTTCCATGCACCAATAACATTGTAGAATATGAGGCTTTAACCATAGGTCTCAGAATAGCAGTGCAGTGGAATATTATAGCTCTCAAAGTATACAGAGACTCTCAATTGATAATAAACCAAGTGAACGATGAATACCAAACTAAAGACGACAAGCTCACTCCATACAGGAAATTGGTGGAGACTCTCAAAGAATCCTTCATAGAAATCACATTTGAGCATATTCCCAGAGCCAACAACAGAGTAGCAGATTCCATGGCAACAATTGGATCCTTACTGGACATCCCCCACAATGTTCCAAAATATGAATTCCTGATAGAGAAACTTCTCGTTCCTATATTCGAGTTACCATAATCAAAATTCGTGTGTGAAATCATTGGTCCTGGTGATCCTTGGTACCACAACATTTATACATACCTTCGAATAGGAGTCATACCTGCTGACTTACCCTCAAACCTAAAATGAACCTTTGTAAAAAAGGCATCCCGATTCATCATCCTAGGAGATACCCTATATCGTAGGAGCATAGAAGAAACCCTACTACACTACTTAAACGTCGGGGAGGCATTGACTGCTCTAATTGAAGTACATAATGGTATTTGTGGTTCACACTCAAGTCAAATGACTATAGCCAAGAAATTGCTGAGGATGGGGTATTATTGGCCCACAATGGAAAGAGAAGCACATGACTATGTCAAAAGGTTTCTACAATGTCAGCAACATGGGGACCTCATCCATGCTCTAGCTCAAGAGCTTCACCCCATCATCACACCATGGCCCTTTTCGTAGTGGGGACTCGATCTCATTGGAAAAATCACTCCCACTTCATCTAACGACCACAAATTCATCATAATCACAACAGAGTACTTTACTAAGTGGGTGGAAGCTATACCAATGACGTATATAACTGGGAAGCAGATATCAAAGTTCATCCTGAACTATCTCATTTGCTGCTATGGTGTTCCACAAGCCATTATCTCAAACAATGGGACACCATTTAAAAATCAGGAGGTTTGCGACTTATGCAAAAAATTCAAAATCCAACATCGCTTCTCTACCCCATACTATCCCCAAGGCAATGGCCAAGCATAAACTACAAACAAAACCATTTTGAAAATCCTCAAGAAAACAGTTAATGACGCAGGTCATGATTGGCATCTGCAGCTTAATCTCGCCCTCTGGGCCTATCGAACCAGCATCCGCACACCTACTAGTGCCACCCCCTTCTCCCTGGTCTATGGATAAGAGGCAGTACTCCCCATTGAGATTGAGCTCCCATCACTCAGGATATCACTACAAAACCTCATCATGGATGAAGAGTGCCGAGTATCAAGACTAAATGAGCTAGAGCTACTAGATGAGCGATGTATAGATTCCTTGAATCATTTGCAAGTCTATCAGAATAGACTCAAAAGGAGCTATAATAAGAAAATCAGAAGAAGGACCTTCCAAGTTGGAGAACTGGTATTAAAGAAGAATCAAAAGAATGTCCCAAACCCAAGCAACAAAGGAAAATTTGAACCCAAAATGCTAGGACCATTCGTTATCACAACAATTTATAAGTCAAGGGCATATCAGTTATCAACACCCAAAGGGGAACCCCTGCAAGAGCCCATGAATAGCTCTCATCTCAAAAAAAATTATGCCTAAATATTTCAAGGTATAGAACTAAAAAATCTAAAAAATCAGAAAATGTCCTAAAAAAATGGTTACCTTGGCGAAAACCAGGCAAACATGCGTCTTGGTGACAACAAAAAAAATTCAAAAAAGCAAAAAATCCAAAAAAATTAGAAAAAGGATTAAAAATAGTAAAGAGAAAAATCGTCCTCTAGCGAAAACCACTTCGGTGGCACTTTGGGCAAGTACCTTGGTGAAAACTTGGCAAATAGGCGCCTTGTGTAAATAAGCACTTTCCATCCACCAGGATCTTTATGGCTTGTTTTGCATCATCCATCGCATTCGGATCTCCATCCATCATTCATCCATCCGCATCCAGACCATAGCTTGGTCTGTTGATTGTATCATGATCTCTCCTAGTACTACTCGACCCATCCTCAAGGTCAGTTTGTCCTACCTTTATCAGTGTATTCTATTGAATCACGCTGGGGGCATGTTCTCATCGGATTAGATTCATGTATATTCTTAAGGTCCTAAAATCAGAAAAATCCAAAAACATCACAAAAACACAAAATCCAAAAACATTCAAAACATATCAAAATCCCAAAATAGGTCAAAAAGTAAAAAAAATGTTGTCTTGTCAAACTACGGGTCTCTGAGCCTTGAACATAGGCAAGGTTGATCTTTGATCATCCCCCGAGACACTTAGGTCAGTCCTTTAGGCGTTGTCATAATAAACTGACATTTCATCATGTATATCGTCATATGTAAATCAGTCAACTCATCAGTTGAACTACGTGGTCTCTACGTGTATAACGTAGGTAAGGCTAATCTGTTGATTAGCCCCCGAGGCCCCTAGGATAGGTCGTTAGGTTAGTCTCTTGGTCAAAATCTTAGAAAACCCTAAAAACATTAAAAAATCTAAAATCAAAACATTTGAAAATCTCCAAAAACACCAAAAAACAACCTCAAAACATTGTAAAAACTCCAAAAACATCCAAATATTTGAAAAAATCCATCTGTCTCATCTCGCTTACACCCGTAATAACATCACTCATAATAAACGATCATCATCCTCAATCTTTGGTAAGATAATCAGAAACAAGTCTAGTAGGTGAAAAGTGAAAACTCAAAACGTCAAGTCTTAGGTCTAAGTCAGTACGTAAACAAGTGGGTCAATTCTATGTCAATAACCTATCATCCAATTGGTCCCATATCAATCATTTGAAAGAACACTTAGGATAAACAAAATGACGTTCCACCATCCACTAACATGTCCTAGGATGTATCCTTCCTACAATGGGCATTATCTTTTGGCAATAGTTTTGGTTCTTATCCTTAAAAAGCACATCCCCTTTTGGTTAGCAATATTGGAGAACATCAGCTTGTTTGTTTACTTTATCTTTATCTTTTGACTTATCTTATTGCGCTCATTCCAAGGACTTCTTGATGATATCTGAATAGAGGATTTAGAGAAATAGGAATGGGGCAATGATCATTATCTTTTGTCTGTCGTGCTTGTTGGATGTTCTTGTAATATAACTTGGTGAATACTTGCTTTGTTAGGTATGTATGGAGGATGTTTTGGGCAGCTTGTTGACTATTGCATTGAGAGGATATACCTTTCCGTGTTTTGGTTTGAGGTGTTTGAAACTTCTAAAGTAATCCTAGCAAGGTTTTCGTATGTCAGGTGTGAACAAAAAAATGCTCCTATCTGTTTGTTAAGTCAAAGTCCATCACACTAGGTACAATGCCATCCTGGTTTTCTATACCTTGATGCATCATACCACATGTGTCATCAAACATAAGGAAATTGGCCCTTTGAAAATCCTAATTCCTCAGTAAGAAATCATCATCATTTTGCATATTCATCATCTCTTGACTTGTTGAAATGTCTTTCTTTTTCATTCCTTCTTACTCATCACGCTAACAAGGTACTATGACAGTTAGTTATCATCGTCATCGATCCTCCATCCACAAATCATTAGCATGTTGCATAAAAATATCATACAGGAAACATATGCATTGCATTTTCATCATCATATAAACATGGTATTATAAGCATTTTTCATAAATAAGCACATCCATTTTTATTACATTGCATCCACCTTTTTCCATCATATTGCATTCATCACATAAACCATCACATAACATTCATGTGCATAACATTTCATAATCATTTTTCACACTACCACTTGCTGCACAATCATACATAATAGGGACATAATACATTGCATTATAAGCATATTCACATCACATAAACATCATAAAGTCATCTCCCACATTACATTCATTTTGCATAAAACACCATCATACCACTTTGCATTAACATATCATTTCATATATCACATCACATCACATTAAATGCATCACATACATTGCATGTTTAGGATAATATTTGTTATTCTAAGCATCTTAAAACCATCTCATTTGCATCATCAATACACATCATATAAAGCACGACCATTGCATTTGCACCACATTATATCATCCATTAATCATCCATATCATCTCATAAATATCATCACAATCATTTTTTAACATTTCATTGCATAAATCATTCCACATCATTTTAAGCATAAATAGAAACATAAAAATCCATTACATGCAAAGCGTACATCCATCCATAATCATTTCATCTATAAGCATGATTCACATCATTTTGCATAACACCATAGATCATTTCCATATCATTTTGCATATTGCATATTACATATCATATCATTTCAAATCATCATATAGATTGCAGCATCATTACGCATCACATAAATACATCTGCATATCATAAGTCAACAACATAATATAGATTTGTTAGTCATAATCATTACATAATGCATATATCATCGGAAATAAATGCATCCATAAATACATCATATAACACCATAACATCATTGTAATAGCATATAGAAATAGAATCATCCATACATGCATAAATAAATGATACACATCACACCACATCAAAATCATCATCTCATATATATATCATCATCGCATAACTGTCATGGTACAAAATAATTGGATCACTGTACATGTATGTCAATCAGTACAAAAAGGCCCATCAGGCTATCAAAAAGGAGCCCATAACCCACAAAAAATGATATGATCTCGATAAAAAAGAGACCTAACCCTCCTGTCTACTACCCTCACCCCTATCACCGTGACCTTCTGCTGGTCTGCGGCTGGTCTGCTGCAAGTACTTTAGGACCCGTGCTGCTCTGGGTACGGCTTGATGATAGTGCCTACGGTAATAATCTTCCTCTCGGATGACCTCCCTGTAAGACTTAATGGACACTGTGCTCTGAGAGGAGGAGGCTCCATGCTCTCCAACTGTTGTCTCCGACCCATCTCTGTGACCACCTGTAACTCTATGGACTGTCTCTGCAGTATGGCCTGGTCCCTCTTGGCCCTGACCTGGTCCCTCTCGGTCCGCGCCTGATCTCTCTCCCCTGTCAAAGTCTACACCTGGGCATTCAGTTGTGCAATCAATGTATCCTGAGGGTCCACTTGCCCTGCTGGCTGTACTAGTGGGGGCTGCACCTAGGGCTGCACGTGAGGTTGATCCTCACCTCTGGATCATGGTGGTACATCCGCCTAAACCTGCTATCGGCCTGCAACCTGCTCCTGATCCTACATCTACACATCGACCTGACTTGGCTGGGCTGGCTGAACTGGAGCCCTGGCCGACTGGTCCTATCGTACACCATCTCTCCATCCTTGTCCTCCCCCTCTGCCTCTTGTCCTCAGTTGATCGGGGAATGTTCCTAGAAGTGTCAAACATAGGGGAGGCCGAAACCAATCCCTGTATGCCTATGTGACGCCTGGATCTGCAGGCCCCTGATTGTAGGCCCATGGCTGAGCCACCAAATGTCTAAAGCTATCCATGGCCTCAGAAGTAGGAATGTATCACCCCCATGAAACCTATGACATGGTGCGGGAAAATACGGCCACATAATCATCATCTGGCCGATCTTGAGGCTCATCGAACTGGCGCTGAAGGCGCCCAGGAAGCTATCTCTCTATCATCATGTGCTCTCACCCCTGCATGAAGAGGTCTTGATGGGAAAAGAAAATATGATCCGCATCGTTGGCCCATCTAGGCCGACCAAGGTACGAATGCCATATAAGCACCTGCATCTCATCTAGGACCCTCCTCCAATAGGGAATCTCGTGCTCGCCTGTGTGTGTGAAGGACACACCACCTCTGTAGCACCATACAAGGGGATCATCAGGCCCCATCAGAACTGCAACAACCCACGGCCAAAGGACAACAATGTGCTCCCATGCCCATACGTGGAGGAGTGTGATGCCTGCTCCAAGTGCTCTGCCATCCAGGTAGACGTACTCATAAAGATCTCTATACAGTGATGCAAGAAGAACCAGCCCCCAAGCAAAATGAGTAGGCCTATCACGCATCACCATGTGCTCCCAG
The DNA here is from genome assembly GCA_007258455.2 of Sequoia sempervirens. NCBI lineage: Eukaryota > Viridiplantae > Streptophyta > Pinopsida > Cupressales > Cupressaceae > Sequoia > Sequoia sempervirens. The sequence goes on along the minus strand of VDFB02353493.1, from coordinate 88,240,155 downwards.
TAGAGTCCCCATCTAGGATTGAAGTACCAACCTCGTCGATCTGGGGTAACGAGACTTGAAATAATTGCCATAACAACCAAGTGAAAGGGAGAGGCCAAAGCCCTATGACGCTCAAGCTTGATCTGCCCCTCGCAAATGAAAATGTCCTCTGTGGTGAGGACTGTGTGACAGGAATTCCACTCGACATCTATATCAAAAATAATGCGCTGACCATGAATCAAAAATCTCAAGATGCACCAAACATCCTCCAAGGCGACGGTGGCCTCGCTAGTGGGAAGGTGGAAAGAAGAGATCTCGCTGTGCCATCTCTCGACAAGCACTAGCATCATCCCAAAGTGGGTGCGCACGGGCGCTGCGTAGGCGATGTACCACAACCCCATATCTCGTAGTCGATCCTGATCTTTATCACTGAGATCCCACAAGTAACCAAAGAGATCCCGTGACCTGTGCTCTCAGGAATAGAGCTCCCTCGCCATGTCCTGCATCAGGAAGGGTCATCATGTTAAAAATTCTAATTTTTTTTTGTCGGGCGTCTAAGAAACCACTCCAGCGTCGCTATCCGTGAATCGTTGTAGTTTGATTTTTATCAAACTACGACACTAGGGCACAAAATGCCGAAAGTGCACTATTGTGGTGCACTTTCCCTCCAAGTGGCGTAGTTTGAAAAGATTCCTATCATTAACGCACCACCGCGTCACACTTTAGAAATGACCCCACAGGCCATGATCTTAGCGTCAGAGTTTGGAATTTATTTTCAAACTCCAAACTCCACCGTTGCGGCGCAATCTGAATCCGAGCAACGCAGTTTGATTTTTGAGCGGCTCTATATAGTGCCGCTGCAGAATGACTAACTTTGAAAGCAATAAATGAACGCTAAAAATAAAAAATAAAGCTCAAGTAAGGATCACTTACCGGTGCCTCAATGCCGGGAGGCCGTTGGTATGTCCGGACTCGGTCGGAAATGTGCATCGGGAGTTGTCATTGTGCCATATCGTCAGGAGGTCAGAGCTCAAATCTCAAGGTTGCTAGATGGTTGTGTTTGAAAATGAATTGAAAGTGACCCCTCAGAGCCTTTTTAAGCTTGAAAATTAGGGTTTTTTCACCCTGATTGGCTATTGTTGGTGTAATTACTATTTAATTACACTTTACATAAGTTTACTTAGGCATATTTTATTTCCTAAGTTAATTCTTATCTTTATCTTATTGAGTTGTCTTTTTGCTCAAGATAAGATTAGGGTTATGCATCTTTGCTTTTATAAAGAAAATCATATCTTGTAATTATGTATTCCTGAATAATTAATATTTGCACATCTTTATGCAAAGCTCTTGCTTTTTTGTTTTTCTCTTCTGTGGAAAGATATTCTGGTTTGCAAATCTGATCTTGGTTTCTAACATGGTATCAGAGCCTTGATTTGCAGCCCCTTCTCAGATTTCTGGAGAGATTCATTGCAGAGTTTGTTTGGGATTCCTCGAGGGTTTCATACCTTGAGTTTGTCTCTCTATTTGGGTGCTCTTGCATGGTTACTTTCAATGCATGTTGGAGGAAATTTGAGCTCATTTTCAAGTCCAGGGCTATCGAAAAAGTCAAGATCGACTTTTGTTTTGCCTAAATCCGACAGTTTTTGCCAGAGTTATGAGGGTTTGAAGATTTGCTAGATCTGGGAGTTGCAAAGCTTCTGGTGCGTTTTGAGGCAGATCAGACCTCGCCATCAGATCCAGAGCGTCTGAGAGACGAAAAATGACATATAACATGCCCTATTTCGGTGTCAGCTATTCGCGAGGCAAATTTTTTTTACCCAGCAGGCCGTACGGCTCACCAGGTACAGGGTACGATTTGCAGAATTAAAAAAAAAATCAATTTTTTTTTTCTGCATATATTATTTCAATTGACTTTTATTAAAAAAAATTCGGGCTTTGTTTGGGCGGATTAAATATTTTGTGTGGCACATATGATATTTTATTTAAATATTGGAGGTTGAATTTTATATTTCTGTGAAAAAAGATTTTTGTCGGCACCATTTGCAGGTCCGTACCTACCTTTTCCGCAGATTTGTCGGCATTGTCCCTGCCAACTGACGTTTTTTCCCTCTGCCACTGTACTTTTTCCGGCCATTGGCCCCTCCTTCCGCCAACCCCCCTTATCTCTCTGATCGCCTGTCCCATCCGACTCCCCGTCGACATACATCTTCCCAGGATTTTTCGCAGACTGGCCATTTTTTTGCCGAGCCCCTCTGTCCTCGGCCCCCGGTCACATCCGCCTCGGGGGAGCTCTGCCAGCGGGTGGTGCCAGGAGGGGGCGCCACCTTCATGCCACCACCGCTCAGCCCGACCTTCGCCTGCTAGGCGGTGGTATTTTTAAAAAAAATTTGCCCCCTGGTCATATGGCGGACCAGGGGCCAGAGCGAACGGTGCTTATTTTTTGCACCCTATTAGTCTTTGAGTACCCTGATTTGCCCCCAGATAGCCATTTTTTTCATTTCATCATAACTTTTGATCCCGAAGGCGAATTTTTTGAAACGACATATCACCGGAAAGCTGGCGAGCCCAATTTTCTGATGGTGTAGTTTGTTCTTAGAAATTTTGCTATTTGATAGGAGTTTTTTCCAGTTGAAGTTAGATGTTCAGATTTCGCTTCGGAGGGCATATCTTTTGATTCGGTGATCCTTTTTTTGTCATTCTTGCAGCGTTGGGAAGTTGGTTCAGTCCTCTACACAGATCTGACATCAATTTCTATTTTTTGTTTATGCATGTTTGTATGCTCTCCTTTTATAGTCATTGGGTTATTGTAATAAATGAACTGAGATAAAGTTTCATTAGGGGGTTTCTTGGATAATAAATCTAATTAGAGTGTAGTTTTCACTTTGATCTCCATCTTGATTTGTTGGAAACTCATATGGGTTATCTGGTTTCTTAATTTTTTTTGGCCACATTTTTGCTATTGCTTGACACATATCGAATTCATTGGTTCACACTTCAGTTGAGAGATTATGTTTCTTGATCCGCATTGGTTCAGATCCTTCTCAGTTTGAGGGCCATGTTTTTATGGTTAATGTTCTAGAGTCTTCATGGTACTCCTTCCCATGGAAGAGTTTTAGTCTTAGTTTGGCATCGACATCGAGATTCATAGTTTCCAGATTATGTCATCATTTCATCTACTGTTGCTTGACAGATTCTAGGGTTGTTCCAATTTGTGAGTTTTCTAGTGTTCCATGGCATTGGGTCTGCTGTCACATTATTATGATTCTATTTTTGGTTTCAGTTGTAGACAGAAGTATCTTTCCTTGCTTGTCAAATTGCGGTTCCAGTGTTACTCCATAGTGTTCTTCCAGTGCTTCTTTGCAACAGTCATCTCATTGTAGGGGGGTTTTGTCCCACTGGGTTTTCCTTCTCTACCTCATTATTGCATTTGTACTTGGGTACCTGATCAGGCCTTGTTTCTAGGACCCATTCATGCTTTCTTGCATTCATCTTAATTTTTAGGAGCATGCTTTTTAAGTCTTCCTAAGTTGCACTTATGGGGGGTGTTGGTGTAATTAATATTTAATTACACTTTACATAAGTTTACTTAGGCATATTCTATTTCCTAAGTTAATTCTTATCCTTATCTTATTGAGCTATCTTTTTGCTCAAGATAAGATTAGGGTTATGCATCTTTGCTTTTATAAAGAAAATCATATCTTGTAATTATGTATTCCTGAATAATTAATATTTGCACATCTTTATGAAAAGCTCTTGTTTTTTTTTCTCTTCTGTGGAAGGATATTCTGGTTTGCAAATCTGATCTTGGTTTCTAACAGCTATCTTGCTAGGGTTTTGGACCCTTGAGCCTATTTTTGTCCAGTTGAGGCCTATTTTACATCGTTTTATTGTGTTTAGACACGTTTTTGGTCTCCTGGAGCCTTTTTGGACCTGTCGAGCACCTTGACCTCTTTTTTTCACGAGATCACCCAAAAATTGAAATTTTCGTCCAATCTCTGAAGGGGCAATATATTGACATGTTTTCTTTCGCTGAGTAGCAGTGGGGCAAGATTTTTAAAAATGATTTTTTTTGGCTTTCATTGAGATCATTTATTCTTTGAAACAACGCAACAAGTGCATTGCTTCAAAGAGGGGAAAAATGTAGACACATAAAATGTACCGATTGACATTGTGCATCTGATCCTGACCACTAACACCATTTCATCCTGAATCATCCTTCGGTCTAACCATTTAATCAAATACCCTTATTTGATTAAATTCATCAATATTCCTCTCTTAATTAAATAAATCAGTTATCTAATTAAGTCACCTCTTCTCGATAATTAAATCAACCATTTTGATCTAATTATCCTATTTAATTAAATAATTAATTTTATTTGATTAAATCTCTTAAGTCTATCTATTAAATTAAATAAATTTAAAACCTTATTTAATTTAATCTAACAATCATCTCTTTTAATTAAATAAATCAAAATATTTATTTAATTAATCCCTGCAGATAAGGAAAAATCAATCAGGTTTAATGTGTTGAAAACAATAAACTAATTAAATCCTATCAAGCACCATGAAGTACAAACTAGAATGAAAATGCAAATAAACAAAGAACATGCAAACCAATTTTCAAACTTAGATTTGATTGACCTCTGTGGCTCTTCTCCACCTGCATAAGAATGGAAGATTTTGAAGGTTGATTGTTGAAGGAATGTTGGTTGCTCAATTCTGCAGCATAACGACCTGATGAAGATGATAGATGGAGATGGATGGAAGATAGAAGAATGATTTTGACAGCATAAGGATGTCTGAAGAATTCGATACAAATGGCCTGTGAAAGGTTAGATTTATAGAGTTTCGATGTGGACAGAGATAAGATTTGATAAGATTCGATAAGGATTTGATTTTTGACAAAAGAGGAAATACAACAAGATGAGATAAGATTTCAAAAAGATAGAAAGATTTTGATTTATTATTTTAAAGGAAATAAAACAAGATAAGATAAGATGTGAAAAGATAAAAAGATTTTGATTCTCTTTTAAAGGAAATAAATCCTGAAAAAGATGAGAAGGATAATTGATGAATTATCTAATTAAATAAATTAATTAGATACACATGAGTTTCAATTTTGGAAAGAAAGCGAAAAGATATTTTTAAGATTTTATTAATTAATTAAATATTTGATTTATTTAATTAATGTTGAATTTATGATTTCATCAATTAAATAATATCAATTATTTAATTAACATTAGAAGAATGAATAGAAAGGATTTAATTAATTAAATAATATAAATTATTTAATTAACATTAGAGGAATGGATGGAAATGATTTAATTAACATTAGAGGAATGGATGGATTATGCAACGAAGGAAATAAATGAAATTAGTCAAATAAATAAGATTTATTTAACTAATTAGATGATGACATGGGTACCTAGGGAAAATCATACTACAAGATGTCTAGGTGTTGCAAGACATGGACATTTTTAGGTGTCTACATTTTTCCCCTCTTTGAGATGATGTTCGAGATGATGAGATTTGTGTCGAGTAACATCATTTCAAAGAAGTTAAGGTATGGATAGAGGAAAATGGATAATGATAGAAAGATAGGATGATGGAATGATGATGCCCCCTTGAGAGGATAGGCGGGTTGAACAAACACGGGTAGGCTCTCGAAATGAAAGGGATGGGTCAAGAACTAAAGATGAAGGAATAGATAGAAGAAGTGAAGGATGCATTATGTTGCAATGAAGGTGAGCAACCATGATGTTTGATTTAGCACTAGACGTTATGCACCAAGGTATAAGGACCAAGGTGATGATATGTCTCATGCCCCAACGCAATACAATCTTTTCTAGACATATGAGGAAGTAAACTTAGAGCATTAAAGTCCTAATGCACAAAAGGTATGATGTGACCTTAGATGCAAAGGATAGTGCAAAAAGCTACTCCAACATACACAAGATATGAATATTAGCTGGAATGATACAGATTTGATACAAATGCAAGATAAAATGATAACACACACAAGCAAGCAAGTAAGCATGCACAAATGATACAAAAACAAATAAGGTAGTGCCCCTGTCAAGCTGTAAACCGATGATTAATTGATTGATTGATGATGATGATAGTATTGTCATTGCGGGGAATGATATATCCCTAGATCAACACAGGGATGATGATAATTGACTAAGAGATTGGTTGATTTGGTTTATGACAAGATAAGGATCAAGACCAAAGGATGTGATTGGACAATTTGACAAGATTGATCTACTTGATTGGTATCGATTAAGGATTGACTTGCATTTGGATTATTGCTTGGATTGATTCAATTGAGTTGATTGGATGAAATGGTTTTGATGAAGATGATTGATTTGGTTGAATGGTTGGATGATTGGATTGAGGTGAGGGATTGAGTCGATGATATTGGAAGAAGTAATTAGATGGATTGATTTTATTGCTTGGATTTTTGTTGGCTATTTGATTTTTTTTTTGTATTTTTGGGGATATTTTGATTTTTTTGTATTTTCAGAATATTTGAATTTTTGGATTTTTTGAAATATTTTGATTTTTGGATTTTGAAATGTTTTGATTTTTTTGGGGATATTTTGAATTTTTTTTTTGAAATGTTTTTATTTTTTTGGATTTTTGAAATGTTTTGAGGTGTCAAAGGATGAAAATTTGAGTAGCCTTTGTGTTAGATACCAATGACAAGGGGAAAACCAAGTCTAGGTGCAAGGAGATAGATGGGATTGATGGATGAAAGGGTGTGTGATGGGATAAGGGATAAAAGGCTCATGATCGATGGATGGATGGAAAGGATAGGTCATAGTGAATGGAATGGATGTATGCATCATAAGAGACAAGGATGTGATTTTCCAAAGACTATGTCACATAGGAATAACATGCCCCATTCTAGGTACAAGACTTAGGATTTTTCTGAACAAAATGTATGACAATAGGATAATGATATGGTTGGTTTAGATAGGATGAGGTATGTCAAGAGATACCCAAAACATGTTTCAACATTTTTCCCCTATATCTTCATCAAGATGAAAAGGAGAAGGGTGGATGAATGGACTCAATATGATAGGTATGTATGATGGCTAAAGATGGTAGGTATGATGGAAATGATATGATATGAAAATGGTAGGTTGCATAGATAAGACATTGTTCCCCCAAGTGTAAGTGACATAGAAGATAAACCTACACATGATGCTTGTTTTCGAGGATTTCATCATGGTACTTATCCAGGGCGCTTGTTTACCAAGTTTTCACCGTTGGACGAAGGGATTTCTCTTTAAATTTTTTTTCTTTTTAATAATTTTTTTTTTGTTTTTTGAATTTTCTTTTTTGACTTTTTGGATAGGAGAAGGGGAATATGGATAGGAGGGAATCAAGTATCTAGTTCCATGAAAGGTGATATTCCCACGAGAGATGAATGTCATTGCATGGACCATGTCAAATGCTCATAGATGTTGGTAAGGGATGGCATGAAAGGGAGATGGATTAGGTAGATAATGGATTATGATGTGGATTATGGAGGAAAGATGATGGATTATGATGCATATTATGTAGGGAAGATGATAGGGATTGTATGGTACTTTATGCAAAAGATGAATGGGGAGGCTTAGCCAAAAGCATGGACCATAGGAAGATGGTGGGGGAGATATGTAGGATAATGAGTGAAGGGTGGGGAGATGGAGGTATGTGGAATTGTTGTGAAATGGAAGGGAACCATGACCAATGGTTGCACACACTATGATAAACTTTGAAGATTTTGATGTGGATGGGGTGTAGGAAGCTATGAAGATGTTTGTTTAGGAGGTGGTGGATGTACTGCTTTTGGTAGCCACATAGACTTAGTATTTTTATGAATTTTATTTTGCTTGTGGGTTTTAGGAATTTGAGATTTTTGAATGGAATGTGCATTTTGGATGGGAGGGGAAGGTTGGGATTTTTGTGATGTGGATGCCTCGTTTGACTTGATTTATTTTTGCTTAGGTACCCAAACCATTATGTTTTTAGACTTTTCTTTTGGAGGTATGGGCTTATATAGCTTTTTAGATGTACTTGGCTTTGACATTTTGCAATTGTATGTTGAGGCATTAGGACCTTTAGAATTTTTGACTTTATGTGTAGAGGCATCCAAATTTTTATTTTGGAATCCCTTGGGTTTGGTGGAATGAGTGGAACCTTTATGTTTAGACAATGTGTGCATTGATTGGTCATGATTAAGATGTTTAGAGGATTTATGGATAAATGGATAAGAGGATTGAATGGTAGGGATATTAGGTGTTGGGAGTAATGGTGGTAAAGTGGATGGAGGGATATTAGGAGTTGGAAGCAATGGTGGTAGAGTGGATGGTGGAAGGTGTATGGTCACATGCTTTTGAAATTTGTAGGATGATGGAAGAGGGATGGAAACATATGTTTTAGGAATATGTAGGATTTATGATGGAAAGTGGACTTAGGATGCATGGAGGAAATACCAACATCTTGAGACTGGTGTCCTTGAGGTGCATGTCCAAGGCCATAAGAGTTGCGTGGAGGGACTTTGACATGGATGGTCTAAACCTTTACCTTGGTGGTTCATGTTTTGGAGTATGCAATGGACAATGGGACTAGGTGTAGGTGGAACACTAGACACAAATTGCTTATTGGATGGAGATGGCGAAGTAGATAATGGTTGTTGTTGTTCTAGGGAGGAATGGTGATGAATGAGGGTGGAAAGACCAAGTGGATATGATGGATGACTTGCAATGGGGTTGATAGTGGGTGATGGAGGATCAATAGGATCTTGATTAGCATTGTGTTCACTTAGATCCAAGGTATTTGTTTGAGCTTCTATGCTGGCTTGGGAGGCATGTGTCTCATCATGACAAGTGAATATTTTTTGATCATGGATAGGACTAGGTAGGGGGTTGATAGGAGAAATGGAGGTTTATTTCTCATGGATAGGTAAAGTGATAGGATTTTGACCATGAAATGCATAAAGTTTGCTAAGAGGATCATCATGGCCTTCTTGATCATAGGTAAGATCATAGAGGGGAGCTTGATCATAAATAGGACCAAGTATTTTTTGAGTGGGATCATTAGATGGGCCTAGATCTTGATTAGAATGAGAGGTTAATGTTTCCTCATGCTTAGAATAATGATCTTGACATAACTCTTGGCTTGCTTGAATGGAAGTGAAAGGAGATAACTCTTGAATGGGCTCAACATGTTCTAGATGGTCAACAACCTGGAGACATGATGGAGGATGACTTGGACTTAATGGGGGAGACTCTTGAATTAGCTCAAGGGGTTGTCGATGACATGGTTGGCTTGAAGGACTTGGTATGATGTTTGTGGACTCTTTTGTATGTTCAAGTATATGTGTTGAATGACATAGCAACAATTTATTCCTTGCTTGTAACCCTTGGGTCACATCCTTTGGAGGTGTAGGGGTGGAAGGTGTTGGCTTAGGATTTTGATTTTGATTGGATGATGGTATGATAAAGTTATAGGGTTCCTATGCTAGATTGGTATTCCCCTTGTCAATGGTTGCATTAGAACATGATGAAGTTTGACCATGTTGCAAGGTAGAACTTAAAGTCACATGTGTTTGTCGTGATGTGGCTTGATAGGTTGACGTGGCATTGACATACAAAGAAGTGGATGGATTAGATTGCTATGAGGTGGAAGGAGATGGAACATTAGGTTGAGGTGGCATTGGTTGATAATAAATGGATAGGGGATGATGTTGTGGTTGTTGGATTTGACAAGTGGCCATGAATTGATTGGCTTGAGCTAGGAGGTGTTGGATTTGAGGTGATTTAATTTGTTGAAAATCTTGGAAGAGGGTTTGAAGGCTTTGTATGGTTTGGTGGTCTAGGGGTTGGGGTATTCGGTGAAGTGTTTGAAGGAGGTTTTGAAGTTGGGATGCTAGGAATTTGTTTTTGAATGTGGGCATGGTGTCACACATGTGTGTATGCTGTCGCATATCGATATGTTCCTCAAAGTATGCAACATAGTTCATGTCACCATTAGAGGCAGTAGGAGGAGCCCCTCGAAGTATGATTTTAGGTTTTGGTTTTCTTTCATGATTTGGCTAGGGAGATGGCCTCCTTGAATTATGATCTTGGGATTAGGTTTTGTCTCATGATTTGGACTAGAGGGATGTCCCCCTTGGATTATGACCTTGGGCTTATGATTAGGATTGGGCTTGTTTATGATTAGGACCATTTTGACAAGTGGTGAACTAGGAATAGGTTGGTGATGGTGATGATGTGGAATGATAAGATTGGATGACTTGATTGATTAGGATGAAATGGATAGGATGTGGCTAAGAGGGGTGATTAGGATGAAAATGATTGGATATGACTGTGTTGGAAGAAGGTGTAGAGTGAATTGTCTTTATGTGTTTGGTGTTCAGCTTGATTTGGCAATGTTTAAATGAATGATCACACATGTACACACATAAATCACTCACACAAGACACATAAGAAAGTTTGAATTTTTAAAATTTGAAGAATGTAATGATGATTATTAAACAAGCACACATGGAAGACACATCAACAAGCCCTATGACTAGTCAAGTGGGGTATGGTCAATTAGGTCTCAAGCTAGTCTACACAAGGTTGACTAAGGAATGATTTGAAAGAAAAATCCTGCCACACAGCCAGAGAAAGGGGTAACCCACCCTTCACCTTCACTTCCCAAAGGTATAAAGTTCTTTGGGGCTTAGCCAAGAGTGACAAGATTTTAACTCGCAAACAAGTGTTTCTTTCGATTCACACTTCGATTGAGGTCGTCCCCAGGGGTGATGAAATCCGCTAGCAAGCCTCCTATGAAGGGTTTGACAAAAGAAAACCAAGTGAGGTGTTTGTGATCACACACACATTTGATTCACACTCACAATTGTTAATTAACCCTTTAGAAAATTGAAATATTTATAAAATAGTTTAAGCACTTGTTCTTTTTAACCCCAAATCAAGATGTGTAGGAAGACACTAGTTAATTTTAGACCCAATGTTCAATATGTGAGTGAAGACAAAATTCATTTTAAGCCTATTTCAATGATGTGATCAAACAAGATTTGATTTTATGCCCCCAATTGAAATGTGTGACAAACAAGATTAATGAGATGAAAGATGAAATGAGTGCACCTGGTTATTTTCGCTTTCCAAATTGTTGTTGTGATTGATCCCAACACTTTTCCAGCTCTGTATGATTCACCGACAAGTCACCAAGACAAAAAGAAAAAAATTACAAATGTGCTAGAACAAAAGTCATAGGCGCTGAAGAAAACCTTAAATGCGCTAAAAGAAGTCCTAAATGCACTAAAACAAAAAAAAATTTACAATTTTTTTAATGAAATGGATTGAGTATATGCACCATTTTGTTCCTTATAAGCATTGTTTTGTTCCCTAAATGCACCAAAATAGCTCCTGAATGCGCCAAAAGACCTGCAAAAGTGCTGAAAGAAACCCTGGATGCACTACAGAAATCCATGAATGCACTACAGAAACCCATGAATGCACTAAAATGAGAATTTTTGTCAGAAAACCAAATTCCAGAACGTAAAACTTGTCAGAAAACCTGCAAGTAGATGTTAAAAATGAGGCAAGGCCCTACGGTGGGCGCCAAAATGTAGATAGGGAAAAATAAATCAGGTTTAATGTGTTGAAAACAATAAGCTAATTAAATTCTATCAAGCACCATGAAGTACAAACTAGAATGAAAATGCAAATAAAGAAAGAACATGCAAACCAATTTTCAAACTTAGATTTGATTGACCTCCATGGCTCTTCTCCACTTGCATAAGAATGCAAGATTTTGAAGGTTGATTGTTGAAGGAATGTTGGTTGCTCAATTCTGCAGCATAACGACCTGATGAAGATGATAGATGGAGATGGATGGAAGATAGAAGAATGATTTTGACAACATAAGGATGTCTGAAGAATTCGATACAAATGGCTTGTGAAAGGTTAGATTTATAGAGTTTCGATGTGGATAGAGATAAGATTTGATAAGATTCGATAAGGATTTGATTTTTAACAAAAGAGGAAATACAACAAGATGAGATAAGATTTCAAAAAGATAGAAAGATTTTGATTTATTGTTTTAAAGGAAATAAAACAAGATAAGATAAGATGTGAAAAGATAAAAAGATTTTGATTCTCTTTTAAAGGAAATAAATCCTGAAAAAGATGAGAAGGATAATTGATGAATTATCTAATTAAATAAATTAATTAGATACACATGAGTTTCAATTTTGGAAAGAAAGCGAAAAGATATTTTTAGGATTTTATTAATTAAATAAATATTTGATTTATTTAATTAATGTTGAATTTATGATTTCATTTTTTTTTTATTCAAGGGGTAAACGCTTTTGATTGGAGCTATGAACCAGATACAACTATTCAACAATACCACCCCAATGGGGTTTGAACCTTGGTGGCAAGAACAACAATGCCACCTATAAACCATCACACCATGCCAATATCGGCAATTTATGATTTCATCAATTAAATAATATAAATTATTTAATTAACATTAGAAGAATGAATAGAAAGGATTTAATTAATTAAATAATATAAATTATTTAATTAACATTAGAGGAATGGATGGAAATGATTTAATTAATTAAATAATATAAATTATTTAATTAACATTAGAGGAATGGATGGATTATGCAACGAAGGAAATAAATGAAATTAGTCAAATAAATAAGATTTATTTAACTAATTAGATGATGACATGGGTACCTAGGGCAAAGCATACTACAAGATGTCTAGGTGTTGCAAGACATGGACATTTTTAGGTGTCTACATTTTTCCCCTCTTTGAGATGATGTTCGAGATGATGAGATTTGTGTCGAGTAACATCATTTCAAAGAAGTTAAGGTATGGATAGAGGAAAATGGATAATGATAGAAAGATAGGATGATGGAATGATGATGCCCCCTCGAGAGGATAGGCGGGTTGAACAAACACGGGTAGGCTCTCGAAATGAAAGGGATGGGTCAAGAACTAAAGTTGAAGGAATAGATAGAAGAAGTGAAGGATGCATTATGCTGCAATGAAGGTGAGCAACCATGATGTTTGATTTAGAACTAGATGTTATGCACCAAGGTATAAGGACCAAGGTGATGATGTGTCTCGTGCCCCAGCGTAATACAATCTTGTCTAGACATATGAGGAAGTAAACTTAGAGCATTAAAGTCCTAATGCACAAAAGGTATGATGTGACCTTAGATGCAAAGGATAGTGCAAAAAGCTACTCCAACATACACAAGATATGAATATTAGCTGGAATGATATGGATTTGATACAAATGCAAGATAAAATGATAACACACACAAGCAAGCAAGTAAGCATGCACAAATGATACAAAAACAAACAAGGTAGTGCCCCTGTCAAGCTGTAAACCGATGATTAATTGATTGATTGATGATGATGATAGTGTTGTCATTGCGGGGAATGATATATCCCTAGATCAACACAAGGATGATGATAATTGACTGAGAGATTGGTTTATTTGGTTTACGACAAGATAAGGATCAAGACTAAAGGATGTGATTGGAAAATTTGACAAGATTGATCAACTTGATTGGTATCGATTAAGGATTGACTTGCATTTGGATTATTGCTTGGATTGATTCGATTGAGTTGATTGGATGAAATGGTTTTGATGAAGATGATTGATTTGGTTGAATGGTTGGATGATTGGATTGAGGTGAGGGATTGAATCGATGAAATTGGAAGTAATTAGATGGATTGATTTTATTGCTTGGATTTTTGTTGGCTATTTGATTTTTTTGTATTTTCAGAATATTTGATTTTATTGGATTTTTTGAAATATTTTGATTTTTTTTGGATTTTTGAAATGTTCTGATTTTTTTGGGGATATTTTGAAATTTTTTTTTTTGAAATGTTTTTAGGTGTCAAAGGATGAAAATTTGAGTAGCCTTTGTGCTAGATACCAATGATAAGGGGAAAACCAAGTCGAGGTGCAAGGAGATAGATGGGATTGATGGATGAAAGGGTGGGTGATAAAATATGATTTATTAAGACTGCTTTTGACGTTGAATGACCATGGCTAAAATATGCCAATTGATATAAAACTCAACTTTGGAACATTCACGACTCTGTGGAAATCATGCATTGTCTACTATGGAATGCACTGAGATAAATGAAATACGTAGCTTTGACTAAGTTGACATCTGAAATCATAGAATGCATCACCAAAGGAAATAAACTGATTCATGCTTGATCGATAAGATGAGACATTTTCAAACTTAGTAAAAGTGATAAACAAGCATTTAAATGTTGTGTATGCAATTAAAGACAACGCTAAGATATGAGAGGTTGATGCACCTAATAATGTGTTGATTGCCAATCCCAGACCAAGTCAAGCAGCTATAATTGTTTCCTTGAGATTATTGACTACTTCCATGGGCATGAAAATAGGGATGGATGCTGGAAGTTATCACCACCTTTGTTACCATTTTTCTGTAGTTGTTGATTTGGCATAAAATTATGAATTCCCCCATGTGCTTTTAAAATAATCTTCTTGATGCTGGAATGTTTTGAAGTCAATTCATCATGTTTATTGCTAAGTGCAAGCTTGAGTTGGTGCCACCTCCAGGTTGAATAATTCAAATGGGACTGGTGTCAATTCACATGCCTAAATTGTAGGCTTTGTGGTTGCTAGCTTGCTGTATAAATAGCAGCTAGAATTCTTCCTTTGGGACACCACATTCTCTTTGTTTTTGTGAGCTATTTCTAAAGCAGCAATATGATTTTCACTAAGATTTCTATTTTCATTATTCCATCTTACAGTGAGGGGGAACCTTGATTATCCTATGCTTATCATCATTTTTCTTATGCTTAATTTCTTGGAGTGTTCAAATGCCATCAATCAAATTAACCCTATATTCTTGTGTAACCACTAAATCCATAGAGAGGGACATATCATACGAAGGGCATACGTCATTAGCTGTTTACCTTTTTTGAGTTTTACCAGTCATAATCCTCTATTTTTTGAGTGAGAAAAGAGTGGAATTTGTGAGGAAGAGTTATCTAATTTTGAGAGAAGAATGCTTTCAACAAGAAAGGGAGTGAGAATTGATTGGGAAGCTAGGTTAAGCTAAGCAACCAAAGGAGAAGGTTGCCTTGTCATCATTATTTGGGAAAAAGCGATAATAGGCATGGGGTTTCTTCTTCTCGTCATTTTAAAAGGATTTACTATATTTTCTAAGCTGCATGAAATGCCTTTTTTGTTCAAGCTATAGAAGTATTTAATATTGCTTATGGAAAAGGGAATCGAAGCCTTTAGGCTGATTTTATAATGTGTTTTCAAGTACTCCATGATAGGAGAGATTGCTTGGCACAAGCAGTTGATTATACTAGATATGTTGAAGAGCTTGTTTGACATAGGTATTTAATTATGCTACATGTAGTACAACATAGGTATTTAATTATACTAGATATGTTTGAACATGGGATGCAATGTGTTTATATTTACTCCATAATAGGAGATGTGTGTGTTTCTTAGTTAATTATAAACTAGGCTTGATTGAATGCAAGAGTCACTTGAGGTACACCCAACTAAGTTATTAGTTTAACTCGAAAAGCTTGTGTTACTCCTAGAATAAGCATGGGAGTGGTCTTGTGTACTTACTTGCTTAATAGGTTCATTACTAGTAGATTATTTTGAAGATAGGTTATCTGGGATGATGGACTATCCATTAAATGATATACCTAGCTTGTGTAAATTTCTAGTTGAGTAGGTTATTACCAAGTAGATTAGCATGTTGTAGGTTAGTCTGGGGTGATGGATTTACCCATTGAAGGAAAATACCTACGCATAGCTTAAGATAGCCTTAAGTCAAATCAGCCCTGGATAGTGTATGTGACAAATGACCCTCGGTAGAACATACTCAATGAAACACTTTGATCAAAGTAGTGCAATGTATGACATCCACTTAGACTGTGTGATGCTTGAGACTACACTGTTAGTTCACTGTGATCCTGTATTACATGCTAGTTCGATAGTTCCTGGGTTGCATAGGTTCTAGTTATGTAGGATACAACACTATGCTCAATTGGTTGTCATTATCAGTTACTCTACCAATCTCTTCATTGAAGGGAAGGGCTATCTATCAAATGATAGATGTGTAGGGGACCACATTATGAGTCTGTGGTTGGAAAAAAAGTGCCCGAGTGATGCTTCTCCTCCACAACAGGCGACAAAAGAACCAAGATTTGAAAGGATGGATTCCTGGACCTTCTTACACTTATTTTTTCTAAAGCTCATTGGAGCTATGTGTGTAAAGGTATGTATTCTCACTACGTGTACTTGTGAAGTTATTGTAATGAAGTGGAATCTTTATTGTAATATGATATGGCATCTTATTCATATATTTTCAATGAAAGAAATAATTTTTTTATTGCAATAACTTGTTAGCACATTTATTTACTCGTATGATGTAAATTTAGAAAAAAAAATTACTGCACTGAAGGGTTGGCACATTACATTTAGATTGTCATTGCTCTCTACTTCTTTGTGTCTATTCTATCTAGTTCTTTATCGCTTTTCAATATCTTGTTGTCTATTGGCTGTCTGTGGAGGCGGGAAAACCGAAACAGGGACTTGACTAAGGAAAGTTCCAAAACATAGCCGCAACATTTTTCTTGTTACTCTATGTGTAGGCGCTATTCGATTGCCTGGAGCTAGCTGGATAACTAGACCTTGAGTAAGTTGGCATTCTTCTTCTTTCTTTGTCATTTTTCTATTAGAGTAGCTTTCATAGTATTCTTCTTGTTGTACTTTGCATTTCCATACATTTTTGTAAAACTATAAAACCATAACATTGGGGTTGTTAGTAGACTTTGTGTGTTTCTGGCTGCCACTTGACCCTCTGTCCATACATGATGCCAACGTGTCTCTGGGACTCCAACACATCGTGCTTAATTCTGCTACCCTTTTTTCCATCTGGTCTGCAGTGCAAGACCTCAGTGGTTGGCTCACCCGGTTCCAGAAAAAATCTATCATAAACATAAGGGAAACAATGCCTTGTTTTTCCTTCACTTTCAGCTTATTAGGTAGTCTGAGGTAGTTTGGGGCAGATCGCTCCCTTAGGCTCATTCATGACCTGAGTCTCAGGGGCAACGAATCCCCCTTCTCTACAATATCATTTACCTTTTGATGGAATGTGAGTCACCTAGCAACACATTTTGCTAGCTGTGTGCTTCATATGACTTACTTTAGTAGCATATGAGTCACCTAGCAATAACCCTTTCTAGCTTGTGCACTTCACCTAACATACCTTTCCACGTAATTTTCATGGTCACCTTACAAACTAGTTTGTAGCACTTGTGATTCATAAAAATATTGTATGGTTCCTAGCCCTCCTAGTGTGCCAACCCTTGAACCATACCTAGCTTCCTTTCTAGGAACATATCATTGGAAAAAGCCTTTTTGTCTCTCTTTTGTCATCATTTTTTTCTTGCATGTTATTATTGTGTTAATTAATGTTTTTTTATTTATTTCGTATATGTTTATAATTTTATGTATGTTTACGCAATTGATTTGCTAACACATTTGTTTTACAAGTTACATTTGTCTAATACTTGTCTTGTGTAGGTTTTATTTGTTGTTCTAACTCTATTTCTTGTGTAGGTTTTTATTTCCTAATATATTTGTTTTGCAAGTTCTCAGCTTGGGGACACCATTACCCTGCTTTAAGAACCATCTATTTTCTCTACAATATCCTTTTTAGGTTTTATGATGTTATTTTCTTCAATAGTTTCTTTTCTGTAATTTAGCATGCATATTCATGTGGTCTCATTAGATTGCTAAATTGAGGGAAAATTGTGATAACAAAAATTGTATACCCTTACAATTTTGCATTATGTTACAATTGTCATATTTATGTCATTTCCTATTGTTTGGACCTTTGTCAAGTGGGAACTATTTGGACACTAATGTAATATGCAAATGTTTGTGAGAAATGCTAGTGTCCTACGATAGTTCATGATTTTGTTTCATTTTACAAGCATTTGTTTACTTGCCACTTACCCACTTTGCAAGTAACCACATTGGAGAAAATACAAACAATTACCCAACTTCCTTTTCTCTCCCCATTTCATTTATTTTGAAAATATATCATTCTATCTTGCAAATTTTGATTCTCTCTTAGTATTCTTCACTAGTGTTAGTAGAATATTGAGCATTTTTTTGACATTCTTAAAGTGCATATGAAGACTCTAGCATTCTATTGAGTACTTGGAAAGTTTAGCAACATCCTACAACAACATTCTTGCTTCCATAGTTCTCATCAAACATGGGAAGTGATTTGTATTATTATTTTTCTCTAACTTCTTGTATTCTTCATCTTTATCATTGTAGAATCCTAGTTGTTATCTTTGGAAATTGGAATCTCATTCCTTACTTATTAGCACTCTCACTATCATTTTGGTTCACTATATTCATATTGTCTCTTTTCTTTAAATTCCTAGACACATTTAGGATAAGAGGAAACACTCTATTTTTTACATATTGTATATTGGTGGAGGTGGAAAGACTAGCATAGGAACTTGACCTCTCTTGGCAAGCTCGCAAACAACCCCAAACATTTTTCTTGTTTCTTGCAGCTATAGGTTCTTCTTGGAGATGATATTCAACCACACAAGAGTTTGCAAATATCTTCCTTTCCTTGTCATTTATTGTTTTCATTTGGGTATATTGATTAAAAATTGTTATTTTCATTTATGTCATCAATTGATGATCTATCTGATCATCTTGGTATTATCTTTGTGTAGGTTGGGCACATTTCTTGAGGGGAAGACGTGGATTTGGTTTCTTGTATTGTACATACTATAGTGTGACACAAAGACATCTATGCTACATGTTGGTATTCCTCACATAGGCCTCCAAATTTTGTCTCCAGGTTCCTGCTTTATTTATGTTTATAATTCTGCACTTAGCTTGATAAATCTTTGAATCGGCAATTTGCTTTCTCATAGAATTTTAACTTGTTAGAAAACTAAAATTTCTCAATGTTAAAACACATTAGGATTAGGTAGAATAATTTGCTCTTTTTATTAGATTAGCTTCTTCGTTAAAAAGAGCTAGTTGACCCTAGTGTAGTGTTCAGTGAGACTGTTTGATGAAGAGGATTAGTTTTCTCTTTGTTGGATTAAATTTCATAGAATACAAAAACAAGCTCATTTTCTCTAATAATTACATTAGAATCTTCTCGTATTATAACACATTTATAGTAAAGGAGAGGTTTATTTGTTCTCCCATGTTCTTGTGTTTACTCTTGTTTATGACAAACTTCTATCTTGTTAATTCCTAGTTTGATACTATGATTGATGATGCATATATTGATTTAATATGATCCAAATTATTGATATATTGACCTCTTGGAAAGGTTAGGTTATTTTTTTATTACTCTTATTATTATAGGTCATACAACTGACTATACCACTGGCAACGTTAATCTTCGGGTCTGAATACTGAGTGCAGTTATTGTGTAAGTGAACACTATCATTTTGTGTATATGTGCTAAGAGATTTATGCTATTTCCTTGTTGTACATTTATGAGTGATCTAATATAGAAATTAGTCAAAAACAGTACTCAGAAGTCTTTGTCAAAGCATTACTTTAACACCAAAAAACTGTTGTTAATTTCTAAGATATATTTTTAAATACTCTTAATATTGTATCTGCTCAATTTGCATATATCATGTTGTAAATCAGTAATCTTTGTGGCTACACATTGGTCTCTAGTGAAGGGTTTAAGTGTAGCTAAATATGAGCTTTTTTTTATGCATACTTGTTCATTTTGATGCCCAAATTGAATGTGTGTGGAAGGTGGAAAATTGTCTTCCTTCTCCACCCTTGTGAGGTTTAGGGCCTAGAAGGACAACTTTCACTAACTTTCACTCAAGAAGAAACCATTAAGATTTGTTTGTAAAGGAGAAAGAGATCTTGCAAGAGGGCTATCCTAGGGGCTGAATATGATCTAATGAGGGGTTCAACACCAAGTTTTGACTTGGAAAAGTAAATGAAATATAAAACTCTAATTGAATGCAAATTAACACTAAATGACCTAGAAAGTGCTTGAAACAACATAGAAAGCTGTAAAATAGAATGTGTGCACTTGGAAATGCGGAAAGTGGCTCGATGGAGGTCTGAATCACTGAAAATTATGTCGTTGATGCTGACTGGGACTCATTCGCCAAGCTGGGTGAATCATTCCTATTTATGGGAAATTGTGCCGGAACAGGTTTCGGGCAAAAGGGTATCAAAATCTACAAAGTCTTGAAAATTGACTAGAGTTGGGACTCATTCGCCAGAAGTGGCGAATTAGTCTAGTTAGGCTTTTATGAAGCTTCAAAAGCTAATTATGTTCTCCTCAGTCTGCTCTGCTCTTCTTGATTGGTTTCCAAGTCTGAAATTTGCTACCTGTAGGTCTTCTCCAAGGCTCTTCAATGCTTGATGATAACTTTGACAACTTTGAATGATTTGCAACCTTTCTTCAATCTTGTTTCTTATGAAATATTCAACCTAGCCCTACAAACCACACACAAAGGAGAGGTAAAAATGTTGTGGGGTTAGTGGATAGGGGTTTTCCCTTGTCAAACCCCTTGTTGGAAATCAATCCTTGAAATAGAATGAAATATGAAAGCAAAATGATGAATGAACAAGATAAGATGCTACAACTCACCAAACCCTAGCAATAAGGTGCTGCAAGTATGCTTGAAATGGCTGCAATGGAGGTGGTTCTTGACTCTTTCTCTAAGATGCAGGGTTCGTACCCGTAGTCCCCGAACCCGGTTCAAGTATGCACCCGATTTAGGCTGGTCTGCTGGTACATGCTAGGTGCGCACAAGGTGCACACCCAACACTGTGGGATCCCATATTTGGCATTTTTAAGGGAGGTGATTGTATTCGAAGGAGATCGATTGTGGAGTTCCAAATAGCTTCCACAAAGGAGATTTGGGATGTAGCACCCAAGTTTGCTAACTTGGATGCAACCATTCAGGATCTTGCTAGAGCCACCTTGGATGATGTGGATGATAATTATGACATACTACATGGTGCATCTAGTGCAATTGGAACTGCTTTGGGTTCAAATGATGATGATCTTGAAGTTGAAGCCACTGAAAATCCAAGTCACGATGATTTTTTTGATAATCTTTTTCATGATTGATGAACAATGAAACATTGAATCATGTTTCATGAACTAAATTTTTTAATTTAGTAATTGTGATGATTTCCATTGGAATCGTGAACATAGACGTATATGATATCATTGATATGGCTTATTTGAATATTTTTCAACTATAAATTGGAATTTAATATTTATCTTTGGCATTTGGCATTGATCAATGATCAACTATCATACTATGCTGATAGCAATGATCTTAGTTTTACAATTTTGTATATTTCTCTTATTTTTTTGTATATATATATATATATATATATAGACACACATACCCAAACCCCTAAAAAAATTTCATGTACCGGGTTCTCGTACCCACACCTGTCCCCGAACTTGAACTAATAACTTAGCTCTTGCTTGAAGGAGATAGATCGTGAATGCAGTGCTTGCTTGAATCATAAAATCCTACACCACAATTGTTAGCATAATAACAAACATGATGCAAGACATCTTTGACATGATAATTGATGCTTGAAGAATGCTCTAAAATGCTTGATAATATGCTCTTGAAGACACTTGAATGCTCTTGTGAACTCAACTTTGCTATAAGGATGCTCATTCAACTTGCTAGGTGAGAAATGAATGAAATAAACTTGTAGTTATACTCAATTATACAAGAAGTCCCAAAATTACAACACTACAAGCCAACATTGGATCTTGGAGAATAAAATCCTACCAAAGATTTAAATTAAATTTGATTTTGAGTCAAATGGGACTCATTCACCTAGAATGGCGAATGAGTCCCACCTCAGGAATTTGAGGTGGGTTTTTAGAATTTTGATGTTTTAAATGCTTTTTGTTGGGATTATCCTAAAAAATACACATAAATAAGGCTTGTGGATGCAAAATGGGGCCAATTAAATCATAATAAAGCCCAATTATTAATAACAAGCCTAGAAAAGTGTGAAAGTGTGTTACAACACTTCACAACACTTTAGAGATGTGATGTCCCCATCACAAAGGGGCATCTGAGACAAGTATACGCTTAATATATTTATATTTTTTAGATATACAATAACATGTTAATAATATACACATTCAGATAGAATACTCATATGAAAAATATAAATATAGAAGATAATTTAAAAATATCATTATTATAATAGTCAAGTATAAAGAAATACAATTTAAAATATCATTATAATTATCATTATCATTGATAATATTATAATTATAATAATCAGATATAAAGTATATTATAATATTATTATAATTATAATAATATATATGTAGAACAATATTATAATCACAATATTTATATACATCGTTATAATTATCATAATTATGATTATAAAAATAATGAATACTATAAGATAAATATTATCATAAAATAAATAAATAATATTAACTATAAATAATGAATAAGACAAAAATAAAAGGCAATTGGGAATAAGTCTAAAAGCATCAATGCATAAAGGCTATTAATAAGAATTATAAAGGCAACAATTAGTTCTTTTTGAAAGGCAACGATTAGTTCTTTTTGGAAGGAAAAAATTAGTTTAACTAAAGGTGATGTCTTTTCAATTGACATCTCTCTTCAAATAGATGCCTCTCTTCATGAAGGCATATGGATATAAATAATGATTGAAGCATTGTAGAAAAGGGGGAGAGACAAGGAGAAGGAATTAAAATGACTTATCAAAAAGGAAGTGAGTCAAATTTCCATGAAGGAATGAAAAGAATATTTCTGATTTTCTATAGCAGAGTTGAATATACACATATGAAGAATATTGCAGACTTATAAAGATTCATCTCTCTTGGTGAAGAGAACACTAGGGAGAGTAATATCCTTTGAATATTGAATCATCTATCAAACCTAAATATTTTATGAAGGGAAATGAATTGAAGGAATGCTAGCATATATATATATATATATTCCAAAATAGCAGATCCAAGTGCTCTTGGGAGCCATGATCATCATACAAGAAATATGGAGGGGAATGAAATAAGAAAGAAGAGCATGGCCAGCTGGAAATAAGGAGATAAGTATTTTTTTACCTAAGTGTTTGTATATTTGAATAATGGTGTTAATAAATACATTAGGAATTTAAATAATAGTGTAATTAATGATGATTCATACATGGTGTTGTTTATTTAATGTTATCTACTTTTTATTGGTGGCATTGTGAATAATAAATCATGCATGCTACTAGTTATCTTATAGCATTGTTGATACGTCTTCTCCATTGACATTATTGTATATATATATATATATTTATATGAAATGTATTATATAATACAATAAGGATGCTTGCAACAAATATCGAGCCTTATAAGTAATTGTGATTATTTGATAAGAGAATGAATGGATTTATTAATGTTTTTCTCCCATGATTGATTAGGAAAAGAAGAAAATAATATAGTATGAACCCCAAACCATCAGAAGAGGATATCTTCAGAAAATCAGGGCAAAAATTATGATTATTTAGACAGGGTCCATTACAAGATAATAAGGAAAGATTAATGTTAAAAAGAGGTTATTTAGGTGTAATTACTTAGCAAGACCTTAGAAAAGTGTGAAAGTGTGTTACAACACTTCACAACACTTAAGCAAGGTACCATTAAAATCCATTAGTTCACAAGGGCCCAAGACCTAATGTGAATGTGTCAACCACATTACAACACTAAATCAAGGCAAAATTAAGCCAAAATCCACAAGGAGGGCCCAAACAAGTGTGAAATGTCCCGATGACATTTTTTGACACTACAATGTGTAAGACTATAGTTGCATTTCTGCCTATGTACCATATTATGACAGTCAAATGTAAGGAAAACAAAGCTCAGAAATTGATTATCATATTTATGTATGCATTTCATTTGAAGACTTGAGCTGAGCTTGGTATATATTTTGCATAAACATTTATGACCCTCATCAACACGAACTGAATACAAATCCAGAATAATGACATGAAAAGTGTTTGACACAATGCTAATATGTCAAGCTGAGCAAAATCGCAATAGAGATTGTTCCATTTGGGGTGGGACAATACAAAAGCGTTGGGGCAATTTAGGCCTTCTTCCATGTTGACCCAATTTTTTGTTTTACTTTGTCTTCATGTGTCATTCTTCACATTTTAAGAAATTTCAGGATTGACGACAGTTCATACATATACTATATAATATCTATCTATTTATATCTATGAATAGTTTTGACCACGAATTCTCAGATCCCCCTGTCTCTTGATTTCCTCGTCTTTGTCTGTCTGCTTCATGATGTTGTGGCTTCAATGTGTTGTCCCACACGTGTGTGACAACATATCATAGATACATCTTGCTATGTGTTGCGTGCCACAACATCCCTGCCTCTCCTTTCTCTCCTTAGGATGCCATGTACTCCTCTGCGCAACACACATCATCCTAGGTGGGGGGCTATAAGGCTTCTCTAATTTTCAACATGGAAAATTATTTCAAAAGGATTCCTTGGTGTCAAATTGCTTTACAATGAATTACTTGACAAAATAATCCCTTGTTGAAAACTCTCATTTTCCAAAAGAATGTATTCTCTAAAAAAGGACTTCTTGAAAAAATTTTCTTTCGAAAAGGACCTTGTAAGCGAGAGTCTAAAAATTTTCCTTTCGAAAAAGGAGTATTCTTTCTAATGAAAGAGTCTAAAAACTTTCCTTTGAAAAAGGAGCATTCTTTCCAACAGATTCCTTGATGAAAGATCTCTCAAAAGGATTCCTTGATGACAAAATCACTTGCAGAAAATTGTGTCTTTCAAATGGAGTGTTCCTTCAAAAGGGCCCCTTGGTGTCTTGATGTCTTGAAGGGTTCCATGTAGAAAGAACCCCAGATTATTTTCTAAAAAGGGACTCCTCAGTGTCTTAATGTCTTGAGGAGGATTCCTTTGTGTCTTTTATCTAATATTTGGCATCGTGTGTCTCGGTGTTTGATGCCTTATATCTTGGCATTTAGCTTGGGGGAACCTTGACTAGACCCATCATTTCTGTGACTGTCTTGCAACACAATTTGTATCAGCCACAAGCTTATCTATCTGATTGGTGTGTGTCTTGTGTCTTATTTGATTAGACTATGTCTTATTATGCTAGCTTGTGTCAAAATTGTGTCTCCTTGTGTCTTATGAAATCGTGTCTATTATGATTCGCATTTTCACCTATCATGTCTCTCTGCAGCCTAGCATGTTTGTGGCGAGATCGCAACTAGCTTTGTAGGATCGAAGACCCATGTCATCTTCACATCTTGGTGGAGCTCCCTCCTTCACATCAAGGTATGCAGGATCAAAGGTCTACTTCCTCGATGGTATTGATATATTCTCTTCAATCTCTTTGTACTTTAGCTCACATATGCATCGACACATATACTCGCTAAAGCGGGGGAAAAATGTAATGGCGTAAATTTGCACCTCGTGCAATTTCCCATTAATTTAACTTCATTTTAGCCTTACAAGTTTGATAATGCAAAAACCTTCTGCTTTTGCTTTGATTTTTCTATGTGTCCCTATTGTTTAGCATCGGTGAAGGGATTTTTTTTCATGGACGTGCACATGCCACACAAACGTCTGTGTGTAGCACTGTCATCCTGACAAGATTCCTGCGTTCGTAAACCGAAAAGACATTATGATTCTTTGTCACCTGTGAGTAGGACGTCCCCCTACTGAATCTTGACAACCAGGAATGACTATTTTCCTCCAATTTTCCCATTAGAACTTAGTTCTTTGACTCTCTCAAGCTCTCTATTCATTCCATCAACTCATTCTCACTCTCTAACACCTCTCCTTGCATCTCTATCACTCCTTGCTTTGATCAGCTTGATACTTCTCTTGTACACCATCTTCTTGCTCCAACACCATTGTTATTATAGGTTCTTGAGGCTCCCCTTCATTGGTGTGGTGATCTTGTTCTTCTCCTTTCTCTATCAGCCTTGAGTGCTCATAGAAAGGGAGGTGATATTGTGTCTATTGTCTTGCATTATCTTACTTGTAGAGTAGCATTTAGATTGTCGTTGCTCTCTACTTCTTTGTGTTTATTCTATCTAGTTCTTTATTGCTTTTCGATATCTTGTTGTCTATTAGCTGTTCGTGGAGGTGGGAACACCGAAATGAGGACTTGACTGAGGCAAGTTCCAAAATATAGCCCCAACATTTTTCTTGTTACTCTATGTGTAGGCGCTATTCGATTGCTTGGAGCTAGCTGGAGAATTGGACCTTGAGTAAGTTGGCATTCTTCTTCTTTCTTTGTCATTTTTCTATTAGAGTAGCTTTCATAGTATTCTTCTATTTGTACTTTGCATTTCCATATGTCTTTGTCAAACTATAAACCATAATGTTGTACCCGAAATTAAAATTTTTGCTACACTTAGGCATTTTGCAGAAATGAGTAAAAGTCTTATTAAAACTTTTAAAAAAGGTCAAAATTTGGTTGTGCATGTATTGCATGAAGGGTAAAAACTTGAAAGTTTAAAAATCTAACAATCTGGGTCTGCTCAAAGCAACCAAGTCTACAAAACCCAAATCTCAATTTTTTGACCCTACTTTTCAGGAAAATTGTTATTTTTAGAAACTTTCTAAAAATAGAAACTTTTTCTAGGTTTTTCTAGGTTTTTTCGAAACTGATGTTGGCAAAAATTTCTAAAAATAGAAAGTTTGGATTCTAGGGTTTAAACTGATTTTGATTGGTTGAAAATACTTCCTCATCAGGCTGGTGCAGTCAAAATCACAAAATGATCAGTTTTTCGCTAGTGGGTCTAATTTGCTTTTTCAATTTCAAAAAGCATTTCGGGAACTCTTAAGCCATTAATGAAGGTTAGTTAGCTGCCAGACATCAGATTCAAACATTCAAACATTGGACATGCACACAAATCAAAGAATGGAGGAGGCTATGAAAGTTGAAAAATGTAAAATATTGGCTAACACTGGAGACTCCAGGCGCCCCAACTCAATCTAGATGCCCAAACCTTCATGCCTTAGAAAAAATTTCATCGCTAGCAAGCAAGGAAAAGAAAAGCATGTCAAACGAAGGAGAAAAATAAAAATTGTAGAATAAAAACTAAGTTTGGAAGCTATGGGTGCCCTAGAAGGAGATAGGCACCCAACTTTTCAGGGCATCAAATGATGAAATTGGGGTTTGTGCTCCCAGGCAATGTTCAAAATCTCCTCAACTCCACAGTGAGTCCAACAGTGCAATCATCAGATCACCCAGTCAGCCTAAATCACAAATTGATTGAAGGAGTTTCAACTAAGAGGCAGAATGCAAACCATGAAAATAACAAAAAATATTCTAAGTTTGGGAACTCTGGGCGCCCCAGGTGGTTGGGGGGTTCCTAGCCTTTTGAAGGACCTAATCCAGCAATTAGGGTTTGAAAATGTGCTCAATCTCTTCAGGATTCTGTCAGCTTCGTAGTGGATGTCTTTGTCAGATCGCCAGGCTTGTCAATCATCGACAAATCTAGATCAAGCTAAAGGTATAAAATGAAGGTTCAAGTTGGCTAAGTTTGGAGGAGTTGGCTGCCCTAGAAGGAGATAGGCGCCCAAATTTTTGAGGGCTTAAATGGATGAATTTGTAGATGAAGCTTCTAGCATGACTTCTTCAGATTTGATCAAGCTTTCCAACGAAACCATCAGCATGCAATCAGAGTTGGCAGTCATCAGATATTGAAAGCGGAACAGAGGGAAAAACATGAGAAAAATATCAAAAATCAAAAGCAAAGGTGAAAAACACAGAAAATAAACTAACTTTGGATGAGTTGGGCACCCCAGCAAGAGTTGGGTGCCCAAGATTTTGATAGATCAAAATCAACTTTTAGGGCTTGGCCTCTCCAGAATAATCTTCTCAGATTCAGATAAGCTACACAACATAATCACCAGCTAGATCATCAGACCTCTCAAACTCCCAGAATCATGAACTTGTCAAAAGAACAGAAGATAGTGAAAAGTTTGAAAATATTCTAACTTTGGAAGAGTTGGGAGCCCCAGCTAGCCAGGGGAGCCCAAGGATTTGAGGCCTTGAAATAAGTTTTCAGGAGATATCACTCCCAGAAGACCCCCCTCAGAATTCATCAGGCTATCCAATGAGTAGCCATCAATTCATCAGACGCCCCGATCACCCAGAAACGAGAATTCATCAGAA
Source organism: Sequoia sempervirens (assembly GCA_007258455.2). Lineage (NCBI taxonomy): Eukaryota > Viridiplantae > Streptophyta > Pinopsida > Cupressales > Cupressaceae > Sequoia > Sequoia sempervirens. The sequence goes on along the minus strand of VDFB02353493.1, from coordinate 88,211,877 downwards.
GATCAAGGAAAACACATAAGTTGAAGAATGTCAAAAAATGGCTAACACTGGCAAGTTTTGGCGCCCTAGGTAGCCAAGGGCGCCCAACTTTTTGACGGGTCAAATGAAGTTTTTATTAGAATAAGCCTCTAGGACAATTTCGTCAGAATCAGTCAGGCTTCGTGATGGATCACTCCACAAGATTCTCCGAGCATCCAGAAATCGAAGATCAAACAGAGGTTAAAATCAAGGCAAAAGTTGAAAATATTGAAAATTTGGCTAAGTCTGCTAAGAAAAAGCACCCCAGTCCAAGAGAGGCACTCAAGAATTCATGCCTTAGTCAAATTTTCAAGTTTCATCCTCCAACATTCCAAACAGTGTCTACGTTCGATGAACCTGCTCAGGATAAGCTCCGAAGGATTTAAAACAAAAAGAAAGTAGATTCTCTCAAACCTCATCTTATTTAAAGAGAAGCTTTTGCCTTTCATTATTCATTATTGGAGGTTTTCGTCCAGAGCAAGAAGATTTTCCCTTTTCTCTCAACAAAGATTTGAAGACCAAAATGACATGATTTTTCGGTGTTCTTCATGGTTTCGATATCAGTAAGCAGAGAGGAATGATTTTTTGTGCTCCAAACTTCTAAGGCATTGCTTTTTCAAAGCAGCCACTCAGCTTTTTCCATTTCTGATCACATGGGTCTTTCCGCTTTTTCATCCTCTTCAACATTGAGAAAAATTTCCCTCTTCTAAAAACTGGTTTTTGGCCGCTTTTTTAGGATAGATTTTTCTTTTTCAGTTTCTGAGCATCTGGGTTTCTTCGGAATGTAATTTTCTACAAAAAACCAGGTCCCAACTTTTTAAAGAGAAATTGCTTTTTCAAGGAAGATCAACATTCTATTTTCAACAACACCCTCCACTTAAAAACAAGAAACAAATCATATTTTTGGTAGATATGGCTGAGATTTAAAGTGGCAATCATCTAGAAGCTTTCTTTCTATTTTCTTTCTATTCTCATCTCAATTCTTATCTACTCTTTGAAGAAGAGAAAGAAAACAAAATTGTAATAGTTGGCATTTCCTGTTTTCATGCTTTCTTAGGTGGTTAGATGTTACTTCTTTAGTTTTAGAAATAAAGCTTGCTTGCTAAGCAAGCCTTAGTTGTAAAAGCAAGGAGATTTTAGGGTTCCCTACTCCTCTACTTGTCTATAAATAAGAGCAACCTTTCTCATTTATTTTCAACGGTTATTGTGATAGAAAATTGTGAGCCTGTAATGCAGCAAGTTGTTATTCAGTGTCAGTTCACTTTGTGTAAGAGCAAGTTTGCAAGCCTCTCTAGCTGCAAGTTCTTTTTCAGTGCATGTGTCTTGTGTAATCTTTGTTCTTGAGATTTGAGAAATAAAGTATTTGTTGGAATATTGTCATTGATGTCAAAAGCATATGAACAAGACTTCATGAATAGATTTATGAGGAGATTGTGAGTAAAATTAGGAAAGTTTATGAACATACTTTAGGAGGAATTGTGAGACATATTTTGTGGAAATATTGTATATATCATTTGTTGAAAGAGAGGGTGACTATATGGATAGAAGAACAAAAGTATAATATGTGTGTGAGGCAACATAATTTAGACTTATAAGGAAGCAAATTAGTTAAAGGGAATTAAGTTAAAGTAAGGAAGCAGATCAGTTGAGAGGATCTCAGACAAATTTTAGACTTCAGTTTCATCATAGAAGAGATATCAGCTAAGTCATATGACGTGTTCACACCAATGAAGGTTGAAGACCAGTGAGAAGGTCTCAAACAGATTTTAGATTTTAGTTTCATCGTAGAGGAGATATCGACGTCATTTGGAAAGCATAAACAACAAATAGAAGATGTCTCTTACAAACATTTCTGAGAAATAACTCGACACTTACAGATATATTGAAGAAGACATTAATATTATACCACCCCTGCCAAATGCAAGATCACAATACACTCTGAAGATATACTCTTGTGGGACGTCCAAGTACATAGCCGCCAGTATGGTTGCTTTCATATTTCGGGGTTTTCATAGAGCGGTGGATTACTATCATCAATAAATGATTAACAAAGCAATGATGATCATTAAGGAATAATGGGGGTCTTAAGAAAAAATATTGCTGCTGAAGTATTCAACCAAGAAATGATAATTAACCAAAATAATTAATATTTAAAGAATCAATAAAGACAAGGGAAAGATACGACTTTATGAAGGAATACGATTTCATCAAATGATGCGATCTGTTAAGACTAAATCCAATTATGAGTCAAAAAGAGGAAGCACACCTTCATGAAGAGCCACGATTCTCTAAATGAAATGATGCAAAATAAAATGAAGGGAACTCTAGATTTGTCAAAAGGGAAGATAAATTAAATACAACGATTAAAATAAGCAATATTTAAAGAAAATCATAATTAAAAGGAATCATTGGAATTGTGCATTTTAGTTTGGAAAAGATATGATTAAGTTTAATAAGGTTTTTCTTGAAGAGATTCCTTAAAAAGGCAGGTTCCAAAGAAATGTGTTCTTTCACAAAGGTTGCAATGCATAAGCAACATATATAATTGATATTCATTTCAGATTTGCGTAGTAGGAGAAGTGAGTGTGGCTGTGTGTAAATAAAGATAATATCATCCAAGCGCATGTTGTATATGTGAGTGTGTAAAAATGTATATCATCTGAAGAGTAAAGAGTGTTGAGTTATGTGTGGAATAAATGTTTTATCCTTAAGTCACAATTGGGAGTAGAATAGTGTGTGTATGGAAGAGTATATGAAAGAAGATTTGAGAGAGAAATATTTGAGATTTGAAGAATATATAAAGGCAGATAAAAGGGAATTCTACACAGTTTTACAAAAGTAATAAGTGCAGATTCAAAAATGAGGTAATATGCTATTTCATGATTGACTTGATGAAGGCATTAAGACAGGTTTATGATCAGATTTTATCAGACTTGAAGGCAGATTTGTGAAACATCCTTCATAGCAGATCAAGAGATTTAGAAAGAAGTATATGTGCAGATCCTTGTGAAGAATATATGCAGATTTTATGAAGGAGATTGAAGTGAAAATAATGCAGATCTGGTGAAGTAGATGACATCATCATGAAGTAAATTTTTATGTGAAAGGGAAAGTTGTGAACACGATATATTTTGATATCATTCAAGGAAGATAATTTCAAGAAGATTGTAAAGTCCATCATCCGTTGAAGAAGCAACATTGAAGGTGGAACACAAAATTCATTCAAGTTATTATTTTTGCTAAGTTGGTGCTTGGTGAGTGGGGGTTGGAGCCTCTGGTAGATTGGTGCCTACAAACATTAGGGGTTGGTTCTCCTTGTAGGTTGGTGCCTACTAAACTACATAATTGGTAATTCAAGTAGGTTGGTGCCTACATTCATTGTAAATCTTATATAATTCATAAAGTACATTATTTGTACCGTGATTTTATCCTGAAAGGGATTCCATGCAAAAGCTTGGTGTCAACTTTTTCATATTGAGATATTCTTACATAGTTGATTTGTGTTAGAGTTTGAAGTTGATAAAGGTTGTAAAGGGTAAAATTTTGTTGATATACTGATTCACCCCCCCTCTCAATATATCTTTGTGCTCTTCAATTAGTATCAAAGCAAGGTCCTTCTTGAAAGCCTAACTGCTTGAAGGAGATCCTTAAGAGCACATATGACAGATCATAACAATACAGTCAAAGCACCCATCTTTGATGGGACTAATTATGCATTTTGGAGTATCAAGATGGAAGCATATTTGAATGCACTTGGGTTTGATGTATGGAAATCTGTTGTTGATGGGTATACACCTCCAGCAACCCATCCAACAGATCAAGCCAGGAAAAAGAGAAGTGAAAACAATGCAAAAGCTAAGCATGCTCTTCTTTGTAGCCTAACAGATTCTGAATTTACAAAAGTCATGTGTTGCAAATCAACAAAAGAGATATGGGTCAAGCTTCAAAAAATTTATGAAGGAGATGCCAAAGTAAAGAAGGAAAAGCTGCAAACTCATCGTAGGAAGTTGGAAACTCCTAAAATGAATGATGATGAAGATATATCCTGATACTTACTTCGTGTTGATGAAACATTGAACATCATGAGAGGACTTGGTGAAGAAATTGATGATGCTTTTGTTGTTGATAAGATTCTAATATCTCTATACACAAAGTTTGAGGCCAAGGTTGCAACATTGGAAGAATTAACAAACTTAGATCAACTATCAAAAGATGAGTTACATGGGATCCTTGCTGCCTATGAGATGAGGATTGAAGGAAAAACACCACAAAAGGAAGTCTCATTCAAAGCATCCAAAAATGGAAAAGGAAAGCATGAAGGACCAAGTGACAAATCAAGTGATTAAGAAAAAGCCTAATTCATGGGAAAACGTAAGAAAGGAAAAGGGAAATATAAAGGAAAATTCCCCTTTAAATGTTTTAATTGTGGAGAAGTTAGATATTATGCCTCAAAATTTCCTCAAGATGATAGTAACTCAAGTGAAGGTGAAAAAGAAACCTACATCAAGAAAAAAGGAAAGAAGAGCTTTTACTCAAAGAAAGAATGCAACTCTTTAGAAGAACAAAGTGATGACACTCAAAGCAATGATGATGAAGAGATATTGTTCATGGATGAATATGAAGAACAAGATGTTGATCAAGAACACAATGAAGAAGAAGAAACAAATCTTGAGGAAGAACTTCACTATGCATACAAGAAAAATGAAGAATTAAAGAAGAAGGTTACCAAGCACAAAATGAAGGCTAAGGATTTGAAATTTTTTTGGAGGAATTAAATAAAATAATTGAAGATTTAAGGACTCAACTTGTAGAGGCTGAACAAGTTGAAAATGAAATAAAGATCAAGTTAAGTGCAAAAGAGAGAGATTGTGACAAATTGGTACAATAAGTTGCCATGTTGAAAAATGAATTGAAAAATCCAAAGGAGGAATATACAAAGTTTCATGAGAATGTCACAAGTTTCAAGGAAAATGATAGAAAGTTGAATTTTAGGCAGTTTTACTCTTTGAATGGATATTGCTTTTCATGCAATTATTTTGGCCACAAAGCAATGAATTCCAAATTTCATGCACAAAATGCTTCAAGTTTCACTAGAAGAAACTATAATTCATTTGATCATGATGTTATGTGTTTCAAGTGCAACAACTTTGGACACATAGCACATTTTTATTTCCTAGTATATTTTTTTTGCAAGTTCTCAACTTGGGGACACCATTACCCTACTTTAAGAACCATTTATTTTCTCTACAGTATCCTTTTTAGGTTTTATGATGTTATTTTCTTTCAATAGTTTCTTTTCTATAATTTAGCATGCATATTCATGTGGTGTCATAAGATTGCTAAATTGAGGGCAAAATGTGATAACAAAAATTGTATACCCTTACAATTTTGCATTATGTTACAATTGTCATAGTTATGTCATTTCCTACTTTTTGGACCTTTGTCGAGTGGGATTTGTTTGGACACTAGGGTGATGTGTAGATGTTTGTGTGAAGTGCTAGTGTCCTATGATAGTTCATGATTTTGTTTCCTTTTACAAGCATTTGTTTACTTGCCACTTACCCACTTTGCAAGTAACCACACTGGAGAAAATCTGAACAATTACCCGACTTCCTTTCCTCTCTACATTTCATTTATTTTGAAAAAATATCATTCTATTTTGCAAATTTTGATTCTCTCTTAGCATTCTTCACTAGTGTTAGTAGAATATTGAGTAGTTTTCCAACATTATTGAAGTGCATATGAAGACTCTAGCATTCTATTGAGTACTTGGAAAGTTTAGCAACATCCTACAACAACATTCTTGCTTCCATAGTTCTCATCAAGCTTGGGAAGTGATTTGTATTGTTATTTGTCTCCAACTTCTTGTATTCTCCATCTATATCATTATAGAATCCTAGTTGTTATCTTTGGAAATTAGAATCTCATTCCTTACTTATTAGCACTCTCACTATCATTTTGGTTCACTTTATTAATATTGTCTCTTTGCTTTCAATTCCTAGACACATTTAGGATAAGAGGAAACACTCCATTTTTTACATATTTTCTATCGGTGGAGGTTGAAAGACTAGCATAGGAGCTTTACCTCTCTTGGAAAGCTCCCAAACAACCCTAAACATTTTTCTTGTTTCTTGCAGCTATAGGTTCTTCTTGGAGAAGATATTCAACCACACAAGAGTTTGAAAATATCTTCCTTTCCTTGTCATTTGATTGTTTTCACTTGAATATATTGATTAAAATTTGCTATTTTCATTTATGTCATTAACTAATGATCTATTTAGTCATCTTGGTATTATCTCTATGTAGGTTGGGAACATTTCTCGAGGGGAAGATGTGGATGTGGTTGCTCCTATTGTACATACTATAGTGTGACACAGAGACATATATGCTAAATGTTGGTATTCCACACATAGGCCTCCAAATTTGTCTCCAAGGTTATCCTTGATTTACATTTATAATTTTGCACTTAGCTTCATAAATCTTTGAATCAACAGTTTCCTTTCTCATAGCATTTTAACTTGTTAGCAAACTAAAATTTCTCAATGTTAAAACACATTAGGATTAGGTAGAATAATCTACTCTTTTTATTAGATTAGATTCTTTGTTAAAAAGAGCTCGTTGACCCTAGTGTAGTGTTCAGTGAGATTGTTTGTTGAAGAGGATTAGTTTTCTCTTTGTTGGATCAAATTTCATACACTACAAAAACAAGCTCATTTTCTCTAATAATTACATTAGAATCTCCTCATATTTAGAACACATTTATACTAAAGGAGAAGTTTATTTGTTCTCCCATTTTCTTGCGTTAACTCTTGTTCATGACAAACTTCTATCTTGTTAATGCCTACTTTGATACTATGACTGATGATGCATATATTGATTTAATATGATCCAAATTATAGATATATAGACCTCTTGGAAAGGTTAGGGTATTTTTTTTATTACTCTTGTTATTATAGGTCATACAACTGACTATACCACTGGCAATGTTAATCTTCAGGTCTGAATACTAAGTGCAGTTATTGTGCAAGTGAACACTGTTGTTTTGTGTGTATGTGCTAAGAGATTTTTGATATTTCCTTGCTGTACATTTCTGAGTGATCTGATATAGAAAATCAGTCAAATACAGTACTCAAAAATCTTTGTTAAAGCATTACTTTAACACCCAGAAACTACTATTAATTTCTGAGATATATTTTTAAATACTCTGAATATTGTATCTGCTCAATCTGTTGATATCAAGTTGTAAATTAGTTATCTTTGTGGCTACACATTGGTTTTTAGTGAAGGGTTTAATAGTGTACCAATGTAGCTAAATCTGAGCATTTGTTTTATGCATGTCTATTCATTTTGATGCCTAGACTAAATTCGTGTAAGATTGTAGTTGCATTTCTACCTATCTACCATGTTATGACAGTCAATTATAAGGAAAACAGAGCTCAAAAATTGATTATCATACTTATTTATCCATTTTATTTGAAGACTTGAGCTGAGTTTGGAATATATTTTGCATAAAAATTTATGACCCTCGTCAACACGAACTGAATACAAATCCAGAATAATGACATGACAAGTGTTTGACACAATGCTAATATGTGAAACTGAGCAAAATTGCAATAGAGATTATTCCATTTGGGGTGGGACAGTACAAAAGTGTTGGGGGAATTAAGGCCTTCTTCCATGTTGACCCAATTTTTGTTTTTACTTTTTCTTCATGTGTCATTCTTCACATTCTGAGAAATTTTAGGATTGACAATAGTTCATAAATATACTATATTATATCTATCTATTTATATCTATGAACAGTTCTGACCCCGAATTCTCATATCCCCTTGTCTCTTGATTTCCTCATCTTTGTCTATTTGCTTCTTGATGTTGTGGTTTCAATGTGTTGTACCTCGCGTGTGTGACAACATATCATGGATACATATCACTGTGTGTGTGCCACAACATCCCTGCCTCTCCTTTCTCTCTTTAGGATGCCATGTTCTCCTCTGCGCAACACACATCATCCTAAGGAGGGGGCTATTAGGCTTCTCTTATTTTTAACATGGCTAATTCTTTCAATAGGATTCCTTGGTGTCAAATTGCTTTACAATGAATTCCTTGACAAAATAATTTGTTGTTGAGAACTCTCATTTTCCAAAAGGATGTATTCTCTAAAAAAGGACTCCTTGATGAAATTTTCTTTCAAAAAGGATCCCGTAAGCAAAAGAGTCTAAAAATTTTCCTTTTGAAAAAGTAGTATTCTTTCTAATGAAAGAGTCTGAAAAATTTCCTTTGAAAAAGAAGCATTCTTTCCAAAGGATTCCTTGACGAAAGATCTCTCACAAGGATTCCTTGATGACATAATCAATCATGAAAAATTGTGTCTTTTAAATGGAGTGTTCCTTGAAAATGGTCATTTGGTGTCTTGTTGTCTTGAAGGGTTTCGTGTAGAAAGAACCCCTTTTTGAAAATTGTTTCTAAAAATGGACTCCTCAATGTCTTGGTTTCTTGAGGAGGATTCCTTTGTGTCTTTTATCTAATATTAGGCATCATGTGTCTTGGTGTTTGATGCCTTATATCTTGGCATCTAGCTTTGGGGCATCCTGACTAGACCCATCATTTTTGTGATTGTCCTGTGACACAATTTGTAGCAGCCATAGGCTTATCTATTTGATCAGTGTGTGTTTCTTGTCTTATCTAATCAAACTGTGTCTTATTATGCTAGCTTGTGTCAAAATTGTGTATCCTTGTGTCTTATGAAATCTTGTCTATTATGATTCACATTTTCACCTACCATGTTTATCTGCAGCCTACCATGTTTGTGGTGAGATCACAACTAGCTTTGTAGGATTGAAGACCCATGTCATCTTCACATCTTGGTGGAGCTCCCTCCACATCAAGGTATGCCAGATCGAAGGTCTGCTTCCTCGAAGGTATCGATATATTCTCTTCAATCTCTTTGTACTTTATCTCACATATGCATTGACACATATGCTCGCTAAGGTGGGGGAAAAATGTAATGGCGTAAATTTGCACCCCATGCAATTTCCCATTAATTTAACTTCATTTTAGCTTTACAAGTTTGATAATGCAAAAACCTTCCGCTGTTGCTCCACTTTTTCCACGTGTCCCTATTGTTTAGCATCGGTGAAGGGAATTTTTGTCATGGACGCGCACATGCCACATAGACATCTATGCGCCACGCTGTCATCTTGACAAGATTCCTACGTTAGTAAACGACAAAGACGTTATGATTCTCTATCACCTACGAGCAAGATGTCCCCCTATTGAATCTTGACAACTAGGAATGACTATTTTCCTCCAATTTTCCCATTAGAACTCAGTTCTTTGACTCTCTCAAGCCCTCTATTCATCCCATCAACTCATTATCACTCTCTGACACTTTTCTTTGCATCTCTATCACTCCTTGGTTCGATCAGCTGTAAAGTTCCAAACTAGTTGTGTATGATTTTTGTCGTATGCCTTGCTTGTAAAAGGATTTGTTTTATTGAATAGATAGAACCATTACATATGCATGTGACCAATTCAAATAAATAACATTCGTGGAAAATGACAGATTTCATTACTACATGATTTTAACTGCACTTCAAATAAGAAATATGTTTCAATGCTAGCCAAGATTGAGGAAACTCGATGAGACACTCTTACTCAAGATTCTTTAGGCAGTCATTGGCACACACACAAAATTAAATGGGAAATATTACAATAGACTGTAATGCACTTTGAGTGTTAAAATGAGTAAAGAACAACTTCAACAGATCGAATGGAAATAATACCTAGCTGTATCAACCTATATATTTGACAATAATATTACATTTTTCATTGAATAACAGTCCCAAATGATAGAAACATTACAAAAAACCAGCAAAATAAAGAAAAAGTCTTCTCAAGACAATTTTGGAATTGATCCAACCTAGATATTCAGTTGATCCTACCTGAAGCTGATGAAGTCGCACTCAAAAGGTTTCATATGAAAGGACGACTACCATAAATTCATGATGGCATTCAAATCTTCAATGCAAAGGTGTGCCCAACTAAAATGATTGATTTCACCCTTCCTTAATGTTGATGTTATCATGTAGTGTCGAGTGTCTATTCCAACTGATCTCCTTTACAATGTTGAATAAATTAAATGATAGTCGTTGGTTATTTAATTTATAGAGATAGTGATTTATTATGAAGAGGCACATCCTTTGTATTAAAAGATAATTAATTATAATGAAGGCTCAAATTCATGAAGAGGCATGATTCTTGGTGAGGCCGACATCATACATATTATGGATGCGATTTTTCAAGGGACACATTCCTTTTATTATGTACGCGATTTTGAAGGGACACATTCTTCTATGAAGGATGACATGATGATTTGAAGGGTCACGTCTTCCACTCCATTTTGTATATATGTTCGATGGAATTTCGTTGATTCACATTCATTCATACCATATTCATTTGTTGTTCAATATAGTTCAATATTCTTGGTGCGAATTGAAGGTGTAAGAAGATATCAAGAGCAGATTGATATTTTGTTGAGGGCTAAGTTTATAATCATCGAATTACATCATCTTGTATCTGTGTTGCATCAGATTGTGGTGCTTATATTTTTCCTTCATATCGGCCTCTTGTAAAGCAAAAAATTCTTGTTAACATTCAATATATAAGTGATATATTGTTGCTGGGTTTTTCTCCCTCAGGTGGAGGGTTTTCCCAGGGTATCTGTTGTGCTATTGTGTCTGATTTTTTGAATTAAATTATGCATATCTAATATGATCATAAAACTAACATGGTATCAAAGCGGGTATAAGGAAGATCTTGATTAGATTTAGTCAAGCAATGATACTCTTTATTCTATTTCTCATCTTTGATCACATCTATCTCTTCATCAAGATGGTGAACAGACTCAAGATCGAGGACAAACTTGAGGGAGCAACAAATTTCACATCTTGGAGATTCAAAGTTATGCTCGCCTTGGAGGAAAATGAATTGGCTAAGTTCATGGAGAGAAAAGTCCCCGTCCTATTGATGAGGAAGAGAAGATTCAATGGAAGAAGAAAGATACTAAGGCGAAGAAGATGTTAGTTGATTCTGTGAAGGATCATATTGTTCCAATCATCTTTAAGTTGAAGACAACGAGAGAGATGCTTAAGACTTTGGAGGAGATGTATGAGATCAACAACACAAGTTGTGCACTTTCATTAAAGCAACAAATTCATCATGTCAAGATGATGAAATGAGAATCCATAATCGCTTACTTCATGAAGATTTCTAAGTTAAGAGATCAACTCTCTACTATTGGTCATATTGTTGATGACAAGGACTTGACCATGTTGGCTCTTAATGGTATTCTTTCATCTTGGGAGTCTTACATTCAAGGAATCAGTGCGAGATCGAAACTTCCCAAGTTTGATCATTTGAGGGTGGATTGTATTCGAGAAGAGTCTAGATTGGTTGCAAGAGGTATTGGTCAAAGCTCTACTAATGAAGACATTCATGTTCTTTCCACTCAATCCTCAAAGAAGAAAGGGAAACATGAAAATAAAATATATTTCAAGAAGAATAAAGATAAGGGATCTGATGGTGATCCTGCATTCAAGAAGAAGAAGGATCTATCTCGTGTTCAATGTTTTAGATGTGACAAGTATGGTCACTATGCAAAGGATTGTCCAACTAGGCCTAAGCAGTAGGCTTCCATTGCTGATGTTGATGAGATCTCTCCATAGAAGGATTCAAGTGGTTTCCTATTCTATTCAGCTCTTTCAAGCAGTGTGCCTACCGACAACAATACTTGGCTAATTGATAGTGGTGCCTCTCACCACATTATCGGATTTAGAGAGCATCTAACTGATTTGGTGGAGAGAGATTCTAGTGAACAAGTCATTATTGGAGATGATGCTAGCTATTTTGTGAAAGGAGTTGGGACCTCCTCTCTTCACTTGGATTCTGACATTTCCTTGCAGTTGAGTGATGTGCTATTTGTTCTAGGCATCAAGCGAAACCTCATCTTGATTTCAGCCTTGGAGGACAAGGGGTACCAAGTTGCATTTTTAGAAGGAAAATTTCTTGCATGGACGAAGAACTCTAATATCAAGACTGTTCGGGTGATTGGAGTTGGACATGAGAGCCTCTATAGACTTTTCACTCATCCACTTCAGGCATTGGTGCATGATTCATCAAGTTCGTGTGAACTATGGTGTAGAAGATTGGATCACCTTCACTTTCGAGCACTTCCTACCATGGAGAGGATGGTTTCAAGCCTTCCAAAACTCAACGAGGAGCATGAAGGCACTTGCAGAGGTTGGACATTAGGTAAGAATACAAAAGGTCCATTCCATAGTAGTGAAATTAGATCCAAATGTATTCTAGATCTTATTCATTCTGATTTATGTGGTCTAATGTCTGTTGCTTCTTTGAGTGGTTTCTTGTATTACATTATTTTTATTGATGACTACTTTAGAAAGACTTGGATTTATTTCTTGAAATCTAAAGAATCTAAGAAGGTATTAGAGAGGTTCAAAGAATTCAGAGCTTAGGTAGAGAACTTATCTAGGAAGAGGATCAAAGTTCTGAGATCCAATAACAGAGGAGAGTACTTTTGCATTGAACCAGGAATTAATAGGGAGTTTTGCGTCCCTTATAATCCTCAGTAGAATGGTGTTGCTGAAAGGAAGAACAAATCTATCATGGAAGCAGCCAAAGCCATGATTCATGACCAAGATCTGCAAACCTTCCTTTGGGATGAAGCATCTAGAACAACTATTTATGTTCAAAATAGAAGCCCTCACCACATTTTGGAGATCATGACTCCTAAAGAAGCATTCGCAGGGGTGAAGCCAAAAGTAAGTCATTTGAGGATCTTTGGTTGTCCTGCATATGTTCATGTACCTAAGGATAAAAGGACAAAGTTGGAACCTTCTGGAAAGAAGGGGATATTTTTAGGTTATAGTGAGACATCAAAAGCCTACATAATCTACATTCCACGTCAAAATTTTATTGAGATTAGTAGAAATGTCACATTTCAAGATGTTGCATTCAGAAGATCCAAGGGCACTCATATGGAGATAGATAATGAAGAGTCTCCTCAAGATATGGAAGTTGACCATGCTCCTGAGATTTAGAGGGAGGCTCCAAAACCTAAAGAATATGATGATCCATTCGAGCCCTTGGAACCTACTGATGGGCCTATAGATATTGTGATTGGAAGAAAAAGACCTCTTTGGGCCAGGAAAAACAATGCAGGAGGCAGAAAGGTTTGCAACCTGGATAGAAAATTTTAGAGAAATTAAGAGACCTCATAAGTTTTCTAGTTATGTTGCTTTGATGAGTCAAATCATTGAGTTCGAGCCTTACAATGTTGAGGAATATTCTAGTCATCAGGTTTGGAAAGATGCTATGGCTGAGGAGTATCAATCTATTCTTAAGAATGATGTTTGGGACATCGTACCTAGACCTGAAGGCAAATCTGTGGTATCTTCTAAATGGCTATTCAAGATCAAGCATGCAATTGATGGGAGCATTGAGAAGTACAAGGCTAGGTTTGTGGCTAGAGGATTCTCATAGAAAGAGGGAGTTGACTATGAAGAAAACTTTGCTCCAGTTGCTCGTTATACTTCTGTCAGAACCATCATTGCTATTGCGGCATCTAAAGGATGGAAGATTCACCAGATGGACGTGAATACAACATTTCTGAATGGTGTAATCAAGGAAGAGGTATATATTGAGCAACCTAATGATTTTGAAGTACATGGGAAGGAGTCTCATGTTTGCAGGCTGAAGAAGGATTTGTATGGCCTTAAGCAGGCTCCTCGTGCTTGGTACGAAATAATTGATCGTTACCTGTCAAGCTTGGGCTTCTCCGAGAATGATGTTGATTCAAACCTCTACTTTAAGGTAATTGATGGTGAAACATTGATCTTGGTTTTGTATGTTGATGATTTGATTCTTATTGGAGAATATCACATCATTATCAAATGTAAGGAGTTAGCTTCTGAATTTGAAATGAAGTATCTTTGTCTCATGAACTACTTCCTTGGTTTAGAAGAATGGCATAAGCTTGATGAGATGATTCTAAGTCAAGGGAAGTATACTATTGATATTCTAAAGAGATTTGGTATGATGGATTGCAAATCCATGTCTACGGCTATGGAGACCAACATGCATAAGTTGAAAGAGGCTACAACTAGTTTAGATCTAGTGGATTCCATAATGTATAGGTAGTTGATTGGATCGTTGATGTATCTAGTCAATACTAGACCAAATATTTTCTATGCAGTGAGTGCACTTAGTCAGTTCATTTGTTAACCAAGAAAAATACATCTAATTGCAGCAAAGCATATCCTGAGATACTTGCATGGTACAGTTGGATATGGGTTGAGATATTCTTTAGGTGTGGATTTGAAGCTGTATGGTTATACTGATTTTGATTGGACAAGGTGTGTCACTGATCAAAAGAGCACCTCTGGATGTTGTTTTAGTTTGGGGTCTACAATGATATCCTTTTGTAACGGGAAGCGGTCTTCTATGGCACTGAGTACAATAGAGGCCGAGTCTATTGCAGCTTGTGTGGCAGCTCGAGAAGTAGTGTGGCTTCAGAAGCTCCTTGTAAGATTGTTTGGACAATCAATGGAGCCTACTGTCATTCATTGTGATAACCAAATCTGTGTGAAGATTTATGTTAATCCTGTGTTTCATGACAAAACTAAAAATGTTGAGATCAAATACCATTATATCAGAGATATGGTATTGAGGAAAGAAATCCAATTGAAGTATATCAACATTGATGAAAAAATGATAGACATTCTCACCAAGCCTCTTTCCAGGTTAAAGTTTGTGTACTTTTGAGACAAGCTCGGTATGGTGGAGAATGAAGCCCTAGCTGAGAAGGAGTCTTAGTATCATTGATCTTCTTTAATGCATTTGTCTTTGAGAGAGATTTGAGGTGCAAGCCCTTGTTAATTCATTTCTCTTTGAGAGAGATTTGAGGTGAAAGCCCTTGTTTCCACCCTCTGGGAGAGCCATGGTGGATGTCATGTGTGTGACTCCATGATAACATCAGACGAGAGAGTCCGTGATTAATTTTCTTATACTTGTGTTTTCACCCTCTCGGAGAGCCATGGTGAACGTCATGATGAGGTGACAACATCAAGTTGAGTGATGAGCACTTGTACATAGCATACATGGGTGTAGCCATGATGGTTGATATCATGATGAGGTGATATCTTTCCTTTCCACATATGGGAGTAGCCATTGTGGTTGACATCATGATGAGGTGATATGTCTTATGCAGCTGGAAATATCCTCCCTAGCTGAGAGGGAGTGTTGATGTTATCATGTAGCGTCGGGTGTCTATTCCAGCCGATCTCCTTTACAATGTTGAATAAATTAAATGATAGCCATTGGCTATTTAATTTATAGAGATAGCGATTTATTATGAAGAGGCACATCCTTTGTATTAAAAGATAATTAATTATAATGAAGGCTCAAATTCATGAAGAGGCATGATTCTTGGTGAGGCCAACATCATACACATTGTGGACACAATTTTTGAAGGGACATATTCCTTTTATTATGGACGCGATTTTGAAGGGACACATTCTTCTATGAAGGCTGACATGATGCTTTGAAGGGTCACGTCTTCCACTCCATTTTGTATATATGTTTGATGGCATTTCATTGATTCAGATTCATTCATTCCATATTCATTCATTGTTCGATATAGTTCGATATTCTTGGTGCGAATTGAAGGTATAAGAAGATATCAAGAGCAGATTGATACTTTGTTGAAGGCTGAGTTTATAATCAGAAAATTACATCATCTTGTATTTTTGTTGCATCAGATTGTGGTGCTTATATTTGGCCTTCATATCGGCCTCTTGTAAAGGAGACAATTCTTGTTGACATTCAATATATAAGTGATATATTATTGTTGGGTTTTTCTCCCTCAAGTGGAGGGTTTTCCCAAGGTATCTGCTATGTTATTGTGTCTGATTTTTGAATTAAATTCTACATATCTAATCTGATCATAAGACTAACATGGTATCAGAGCGGGTATAAGGAAGATCTTGATCAGATTTAGTCAAGCAGTGATACTCTTTATTCTCTTTCTCATCTTTGATCACATCTATCTCTTAATCAAGATGGTGAACGAACTCAAGACCGAGGACAAACTTGAGGGAGAAAAAAATTTCACATCTTGGAGATTCAGAGTTATCCTCACCTTGGAGGAAAATGAATTGGCTGAGTTCGTGGAGAGAAAAGTCCCTGAGCCTACTGATGAGGAAGAGAAGATTCAATGGAAGAAGAAAGATACTAGGGTGAAGAATATGTTAGTTGATTTCATGAAGGATCATATTGTTCCAATCATCTCCAAGTTGAAGATAGCGAGAGAGATGCTTAAGAATTTTGAGGAGATGTATGAGATCAACAACACAAGTTGTGCACTTTCATTAAAGCAACAACTTCATCATGTCAAGATGATGAAAGGAGAATCCGTCATCGCTTAGTTCATGAAGATTTTTGAGTTGAGAGATCAACTCTCTACTATTGGTCATATTGTTGATGAAAAGGACTTGACCATGTTGGCTCTTAATGGTCTTCCTTCATCTTGGGAGTCTTACATTCAAGGAATCAGCACGAGATCAAAACTTCCCAAGTTTGATTGTTTTAGGGTGGATTGTATTCAAGAAGAGTCTAGATTGGCTGCAAGAGGTATTGGTCAAAGCTCTACTAATGAAGACATTCATGTTCTTGCCAATCAATCCTCAAAAAAGAAAGGGAAAGATGGAAAGAAAAGATATTTCAAGAGGAATAGAGACAATGGATCTGATGGTGCTCTTGCATTCAAGAAGAAGAAGGATCTATATCATGTTCAATGTTTTATATGTGACAAGTATGGTCACTATGCAAAGGATTGTCCAACCAGGCCTAAGCAGCAGGCTTCCATTGTTGATGTTGTTGAGATCTCTCCGTAGAAGGATTCAGGTGGTTTCCTATTCTATTCAGCTCTTTCAAGCAATGTGCCTACCGACAACAATACTTGGCTAAGTGATAGTGGTGCCTCCCACCACATTATCAGATTTAGAGAGCATCTAACTGATTTGGTGGAGAGAGATTCTAGTGAACAATTCATTATTGGAGATTATGCTATCTATTATGTGAAAGGAGTTGGGACCTCCTCTCTTCACTTGGATTATGAAATTTCCTTGGAGTTGAGTGATGTGTAATTTTTTTGGGCATCAAGCGAAACCTTGCCTCAATTTCAGCCTTGGAGGACAAAGGGTAGCAAGTTGCATTTTCAGAAGGAAAAGTTCTTGCATGGATGAAGAAATCTAATATCAAGATTGCTTAGGTGATTGGAGTTCAACATGAGAGCCTCTACAGACTTTGCACTCGTCCACTTCAGGAATTGGTGCATGATTCATCAAGTTCGTGTGAAATATGGCATAGAAGATTGGCTCACCTTCACTTTCAAGCACTTCCTACCATGGAGAAGATGGTTTTAGACCTTTCGAAACTCAACCAGGAGCATGAAGGAACTTGTAGAGGTTGCGCATTGGGTAAGAATACAAAAGGTCCATTCCATAGTTGTGAAAGTAGATCCAAATGTATTCTAGATCTTATTCATTTTGATTTATGTGGTCCAATGTCTGTTGTTTCTTTGAGTGGTTTCTTGTATTACATTATTTTTATTGATGACTACTCTAGAAAGACTTGGATTTATTTCTTGAAATATAAAGAATATGAGGAGGTATTAGAGATGTTCACAGAATTCAAAGCTCAAGTAGAGAAATTATTCGGGAAGAGGATCAAAGTTATGAGATCCAATAACGGAGGAGAGTACATTTTCGGTAGTTTCTGTAACTTTTGCATTGAAGCAAGAATTAAGAGGGAGTTTTGCATCCCTTATAATCCTCAATAAAATAGTGTTGCTGAAAGGAAGAATAGATCTATTGTGGAAGCAACCAAAGCCATGATTCATGACCAAGATCTGCAAACTTTCCTTTGGGCTAAAGCATCTAGAACAACTATTTATGTTCAGAATAGAAGCCCTCACCGCATTTTGGAGAACATGACTCCCGAAGAAGAATTCACAGGGGTGAAGCCGAAAGTAAGTCATTTGAGGATATTTGGTTTTCCAGTATATGTTCATGTACCTAAGGATAAAAGGACAAAGTTGGAACCTTCTAGCAAGAAGGGGATATTTGTAGGTTATAGTGAGACATAAAAATCCTACAAAATCCACATTCTAGGTCAAAAGTTGATTGAGATTAGTAGAGATTTCACATTTGAAGATGTTGCATTCAGAAGATCCAAGGGAACTCATATGGAGATAGATAATGAAGAGTCTCCTCAGGATATGAAAGTTGACCATGCTCCTGAGATTCAGAGGGAGGCTCCAGAACCTAAAGAAGATGATAATCCAGTCGAGCCCTTGGAACCTACTAATGGCCTATAGATATTGTGATTGGAAGAAAAAGACCTCTTTGGGCTAGGAAAACAATGCAGGAGGCAGAAAGGTTTGCTGCTCCTAGAGGAAATTTCAGAGAAAGTAAGAGACCTCATAATTTTTCTAGTTATGTTGCTTTGATGAGTCAAATCATTGAGTCTGAGTCTTCCAATGTTGAGGAATATTCTAGTCATCAGGTTTGGAAAGATACTATGGCTGAGGATTATCAATCCATTCTTAAGAAT
>VDFB02353493.1:87967192-88193069 GCA_007258455.2 Sequoia sempervirens | reverse complement strand
CAGGACATCTTTCTGCTTGTTGAACTTTTCTTTATTTGGGTTGATGACACTTTTCTCCCATATATTCTTCTTGAATTGTGTTCTTGTCTGAGAACAACCAAGTACCTGTAGGACCTGTGTATGCAAATTTTTAAGTTCTATGGCTCGTGTTATTATTAAGAAGTAGGTTTACATTATAGCCAAAATATTCATTTCTATAATTGTATGTGATGCCTATAATTCAGTCTCTGGCCTTTCTACCAATTAATAATTACCCCTAGGGTTCCTCTATGCCCATAATATTTTCAGATTTTCTACTTGTTATTTCAACTAATATGAGAATTGATCCATTTACACAACTAATATTTTCGCACAAAGGTGGGGATTTGGACGGCTCCAATAGCAACGATATTGTCTCCTCCCTCTCCTGTAATAAACATTTAACAAAGTTATGAATTGCATCAGCCTCAAAAATAGCTTCCTTATTGTCTTCATCATCTTCTACCAACAAATACAAATTAGAGATTTGGAGAGATGTGCAAATGTCAAGATGACTATATTGCATTAAGAGCTCTTAAAGAGAAACTGATACATATAAGAGTAAAAATATAATCTAGGTACTGAGTTTATATAGACTCAAGGAAAGGGTGGAGGTGGTAAGTGTCAACCTCCTACAATGATTCAATAACTAGGCCTCACAGCCATGACTCAGAGATTGGACACCTAACCTGAATAGCTATCTCAATAATCATGAAGGTGCATTTAAATTGTCAACCTAGGGATAGGAACTTGTAATGGTCCAACACAGTATGTGCACTAGGAACTTTTAAGTAGCCATTTCTAGTCTTTAGTTAAGAAACACAATACTAAAAGTATATTTCTTGAAAAGGAAATAAAGAAAATGTTGAACATCAACCAACAACTATGCTGAACAGAAATGCATAACAGGAATAAAAGATCTGAGCAACAAACAAGAAACTAATATGTCTACTTTGGCTACAGGAACAAACACAAAATGGACTTCTAGTGGTTGCAGGAACAGTCAATGCCAGATTTTGAACTAAGTATAGAGCAAGAAATAATAACTAAACTAATTACTCTAAAGAATGGGTTACTCACCAAGTGGGCCCCCTTGGATGAGTATCCCCTAAAACTAAT
Organism: Sequoia sempervirens; assembly: GCA_007258455.2. Taxonomy (NCBI): domain Eukaryota; kingdom Viridiplantae; phylum Streptophyta; class Pinopsida; order Cupressales; family Cupressaceae; genus Sequoia; species Sequoia sempervirens. The sequence continues at coordinate 88,191,932 of VDFB02353493.1, read as the reverse complement.
ACAAACTCAAATGCTTAAACTCAGACTATCATCTTATTCATTGAAAAATGTATAAACAAAGTAGCAGCATGGTTGTATTAAAAAATAGATAATGCTTAATACATCCTCAATATCATCTAACAACAACAATCAAGAAATAAGAACCTCTAGAATCTCAGAACCTAGAATACAACATCTTCTATCTAGAATCCTCAACAAGAAGATTCAAATACTTATTTATACAACCAACTAAATAGGGCGGTCAACTCCCACTAACTGAGAGGATGCCATTTAAGAAAAATGCGGAAAAGAGTGGCAGAGCGGTTATGTTTGCATGGAATCCAGTCAGACATGCATGCCCAAACGTGGACTCAACACTGCAGTAACGCTCTCAATTGCTCAATGCCATAAATACAAGGCGGTTACAATTGACTGTCGTGGGGTATATGTTGTCATCGTCCTTCAGTTGACTCCTTTGAATGATTCCCCTACATGATCATCTGATGGTTTCCTTTCTCAACTTAGCATCCACAAATTGTGTCCTGCATAGCAATGTTAGTACGTATAATAATTGCACATCCACAATCACCTTAAAGAACATTCATCAACCATACACAAAATCAATATAGATAATCCACATAATATGTCAATGTCATTAAAACTTCATAGAGATAGGGTTAAACTCAATGTCAATGGTTTGAGGGAAACATTATGCAAATATTAACACTAAACTACTAAAGTTCATGACATTGCTAGCAGATGGACTATAGATTCTACCCAAAATTTAACCAATAACTAGGCTCATCATTCCCCCCAACCTAATGTTTTGCTAGTCCTCTAGCAATGGAAGGGTTGTTCTTTTGTTTGGTTAAAGCTCTAAAGTTTGCAACTACAAGTCGGCCAACATTTGTCTCAGTAGAGCGTGAGTTTGGATCCTAATAAAATCCTCCCAATCTATCAAATTTATTCCATCTTTTTCTTTTTGTAGCAATATCATATTGGTAGAATCTGTAGCTTGGTACTGGCCACATGAGAATGGGTGGTTGGAAAGTCAGCGGAAGTCAAAATCTCCCCTTTGTTCTACCAATTTGGATATACTTGTCAATTCGCTTCAATGTTGTAGCATAATTGTGAATATAATGAGACTCGGCTTGTTTTAACTCATCTATTAAACTATTCCATCGTTGGGCCAGGTATCATCTTACAAGCTACTCTTTTGCTACTGCTTTGACCTCATATTCAGTGTAGACAACTTCAATCTAGGGCATGATTCAGTTACCATAGCTTGGTTTGAAAAGCATCCTAATCCATTCTCTGCGAATATCCCTTGGTTGGCTTGACTTAGCCTTGATGGCTAAGGGAATGTTAGATTCCATTTTCTTACAAGTATTGTTTTGCTCACCCCAATTAATCTCGTTTTGGACCTAATACATAAATGTTTGCAACTAAATATCCCCAACATATAGCAACGGGTTACAATCATGATCCTGTGTGACAACATAATTGTGCAAATAGAATTCACATAACAAATTTTTCATCTCAGGGGAAGCAATCCTGAAGGCATTAAAAAATTCAGTAGGAGTTTCAACAAAGGGGTTTAAATCTAAAACAATTTTTGACAACTTGAAAGAGAGATATTCCTTTTTCAAGTGTAGGGCATAAACCCTTGCAAGAGCTATGCATTCTAGAATTTGTGGCACCAGGGTCACAATGTCATCTACTCTTCTTCTTTAAAGTAGAAATCTCTCATTTTTCTCCTCAATAACTTCATCCCTCTCTGGATTTCCTTTTTCAATCTCTTCTTCTCATGTTTCCATTCTTCCTCCTCCTTTCATTTCTTTTCCATAAATTTAAAATCAATGCATGAACCGTGAAATTAGGAGGTGATTATGAATTCACCAATGTCTTTCATGGATGGCTGCTCCCATACAAGATATTCACATGCACTCTGTTGTCTACTTTTCTTTGGCACAAGGGTACTCATTTCTTCACCCTCTGTTGCAAGTGACCTCTTGTTCATTCCAAAGTTTTCTCTAGCTCTTGTTGTAGTTTTGTTGTGGTTTGCAGGAACTCTTGCTCATCCTCAAACTCTTTGAAATATTAGTAAGGTCCGCCAATGCTTATGTTTGTTGCCTCGAACATATCCCTCTCTTTTCTTCTCACATGCTCTTGTTCCATTGGAGCTTTAGTGTCCCCATGTGATGTTTCACCATGCTCAGGGCTTTCCTATAAAGGCATACAAAAAGTTAGCCCAGCCTGTTTTGACTTCCTAGGGGTGCTCTTACATTTTCCCTTGGCTGCAAAATGAATAGGGTCATCCTTTCTCTTCCTAGCACTCAGCACCTCTTTCTCTATAGGCTATGTTTGGGCTTTTTCTTTTTCTTTTCTTGTTTCAGCCTCTTTCCTTCGTGCTCTGGTTCTCATTAGGGTTTACAAGGGGACATCATCATCAGAATTAGATGAAGAGCTTGCTTTTGCTGAATGCTCTATTTTAGAGGAACTAATGTTTATGGCTTCTTCTACTGCTACAGGAGGATTCATAATAGAACTAGCACCAGAAGTTGAAATACCAGGGGTGGCTTCAGCTATGCTTAATCTTCTGCTAGACCTACGGGATTGAGGTATAGCCCTCAGTGGAAAATGCTCAACATTGACAAACTCTTCCTGATGATAATTTTGGCCAACTTTGATAAACTCTTCCCAGGTCATTCCAGATACATCATGCAAAGATTTCATAACCAACAATTTTATCAATCAATGGTGGGAGACATAGTTTTCCCTACCTTTTTGTGTTTTGGCTACCACGATGGAGAGAAGACTGTATAGAACATTGGACACGCTCATCCTCCTTTTGTGCCTCATGTGGCTCAAGAGCTTGAAATGCACCAAATGCAAGTTTGAAAAATTCCCTTCATAGGTGATATATCTTATAATGTAGACAGCTTCCTGCTTCCATGGTTCATGCAGAGACATTCTTTTTGCACCCTACTTGTCAATGCTAATTGGTAGGTCGCCATGTACTATGAATTCTGCTCTAGCCGACCTGACATCCATAGAGGCAGGGTAATTCTTTCCATCAGTAGGTAACCCTGAAACCTCTACAATTCTCTCCTCAGTTGCCACAACTTCTAACCCTTTTACTGTCGCTTTGCCTTTAGAGAATGTTTGGGCAAATTCGAGTGCAATGCCTTTGTCAAAACCATCCAGCTTCATGAAATAATCAAACCATCCATAGCGTTGAAATTTTTCCAAGCATTGTGTGACTTGCAACAAAACGTCATGAACAAAGGGCTCATTCCGAATTAAGCCACCTCCCATTGTCTAAAATCACTATTACTCTACAAAATTTCCTTCCTCTACAATTTCTACCTGAAAGCCAACACCTTCCTGCTAAATTTTCACTGCCAGTGTCAACTGAATTTCCTTCTTTGTCTTTGTTTTTACCATTTATTGCTTATAACTCAAGACTATGACAGGGTAATTATGACAAGAAAAGGGGTGATAAATGAGAGCGATAATGGAAAGAATTGGCGGCTTAGTTAACATCACCTCACAAATGCAAGCTAGATTTTCAAATCGGCTCATTTAAATTTTCTGACATAGCCAAATTATGATTTGATGCATAGGCAATATATTTGCATTTTTTAATTCCCCCCAACCTAAATTTGGACATGTGTCTACACATGTGAGAAGGGAGTGGTGATTTGACAAGAAGTAATGACATATTATGCAATCACCTATAGTAACGTGTCATGATTAAATAAATGCACTTAAAAGGTAATTAAGAGATGAGAATTACCGCATACATACCTGAACGTGTGAAAGATGCATTGCAAAGATTGTGGAGAGAAAGTATCATTTCACCTTTTTTTGGAGATAATTGAGCAATTAATGAAGGTGATGTGAAGTGAAGTGAGGCGAAATGAAATGATGGAAGAGAGAGAAAGGTGATACAGATGGACGGATGGGCAGATGGGTGAAGAAATGGATTTCCACTAAAGTGGAAATCTTTATTATGGAAAGTGCATACCTTAATTTAGCCGAAAGCGGGACGTTAGGTCCACCACTTTCGGTTGTAGGAAGCTTATGAGTTGAACGTTGGGTGAATTATTGCAGGAGCTCTTATTTAGAAGTTGGCTCGTGATATAATCTAAGATGATGACCATTGACAAGTAACTTGAATCTGACAGGGTCAATGGTGGTGAGCTTAACAACTCCATTAGGAAAGACCTCAGCAACTTCACATTGTCTTAGCCACCTTTTCTACAGTTTTTCTGCAAGTGAGTCCAAAACTTGATCAGTGAAGGGTAAAGAAAAATGATCCTTCTGGGTGACAGCATCAAATTCCCTATAATCAGCACAAACTCGCCATCTTCCTCCCTTCTTTTGCATGATCACTACTAGAGACACCCACTGGCTATCTGAACTAGGATAGATAAATTCATCATCTAACAATTTTTGCAATTTTGTTTTAACAATTTCTCTCAATGCAGGGTTGATTCTTCGTTGAGGCTGCCCTATTGGTTGACAATCATCTCTGATGTAGATCCTATGAGTGCAAAGCTTAGGATCCGATCCCTTCATATCATGATAGTCCCATGCAAATGCATGCTGAGGAGACTTCAGTAAGTCTACTATTGCAGGAACAGTGGTTGTAGGAAGAACGTCTTTAGGAAGAATATTTGCAGGAACAATGGTTGCAGGAAGAACATAACTAAATAACACTTCATCTTCATGTTGAAACTGCAAGAAAGGACTTCTATCTAACATCATGAGCTTCACCACTGAGTTAACTTTCTTAGCCTCTTCACCAACTTATGGCCATGCAGGATCTTCTTCATTACAGGTCGGCTAAGTAGGAAGATAAAGAACAAGCTTTTTAGTATTCCTACCATCAAAAATAATCACATCACCTAACCGACACCTAATATAAGCATTTGTTGTTCCTAACCATGACCCTCCAAGAATGATAAGATATCCTTCTAGGATGGCCTTAGGAGAGAGAGTCATGAAATCTGGTGGATACTCTCAAGATTCTAGAATTACCACAAGTTCCTCTACTATACCATCAAGGTTAACAGTAGAGCTATCATCAAGTTGTAGGACAGAAGGAGTAGATCTCATGCTTGCAACATTTAGTTGTTGCAGTATGTCCTTAGCTCTCACATTGATTGTTTCCCCCAAATCAATCAGGGCACTCTTTTCTTGGATTTCGTTGATAACAACTGCTACTATAGGACTACCTGGGTCATTATACTTGGGAATAGTCATTTTTCCCAACATGATATCAGTGAGTTGTCCTAGAAAATGGATTGTAGTCGGGTCTCTCTTCTTCCTACCTGACTTCTTGGGGAAAGCTTCCTTAATAGCTTTTCTATAGATTAGAATATTTCTTAAGGCCTGAAAGAGGGGTATCTAAACACATATATGCTTTAGCTAATCTAAGATGTCAAAAGTTTGTATCTTCCTTTTCTTCCTTCTTCTTGGCAACTTCCAGTCTCTAAGGGAATGATGGTTCTTGCTCAGTCTGCTTGACTTGGACTGGTTCAGGAATTTTTAGGTGCATTTGGTTGAATGGGATCATTCAAAGGTTCCTCCTCCTCTTCCACAGGTAGCTCAGTGATGGTGGGTGTGGAAGGAGTTGGTAGGATGTCACTTACACTCACAACATATGCAGGGAATTGATTTGAATCAAAAAAATGTACTAGCTACTGTTATGGTGTGTTATTTGGATTGGGTGTGGGCTGAGTTGGTAGTTGAGTAGGTTTGGGTGCATTGGAGCTTGAATTAGCAAGTGAAGGCATTATAGTAGGTTGATGGGATTGAGAAGATGGCTGCATGCAACTGGCTATCTAGTTTGGCCCAAAAAAAGATAGTAGATCTGGTAGCATACCTTGTGTTGGAACCCAAGGCTTCCTTTGTGCAACAAATTAGACTTGATCTTCCTCAATCTGAATTGGTTCAAACTCAGGTGGAATCTTGTTGTCAATGTTAGCTACCATCTTGCATTTGCATTCCTTCTTCTTCTTCTTTCTGCAATGAAGGTAGTATTCTGTCAACGTTGCCTCTGCCTCCTCATGTTTGTCTTTGGCCTGAGGTGTATCCAACTGAGTATTTGCATTGTTTGTAATATCCTGCTTGAAGTCTACCAATAGATTAGTAATCTCCATCCTTGAAATCCCACTGGTAGATGACTTACCCACAAAAGATTGGTAAGTTCTCTCTTTCTTTGAAGTTGATCGGGAATAGTTCTGACATATTTTCTTGATATCTTCCCGAGGAACTTGAGTGATATCTCCTCCTACTATCAATTCCAAAGCATCAGTGCAACTCTCGTTGATTCCTCTTAAGAAAAGAAACTTTTGTGATTCTTCATTGGGTGTATGGTGTGGAGATTTTTGCAAGCAAAACATAAACCTTGAAATGTAATCTACCAAGCTCTCTTCTTCCTTCTGTTGCATCTTGAAGACATCACCTCCTTTCATATTACTGCCCCAACAATATTCCTTGTATTTTCCAAGGAACTTTGTCTTCATGTCCTCCCAAGTCTCCACAGTGTCTTTTCCTAGACTCATAAACCATCCTAGTGCATCTTCTTTTAGAGTGGTTAGAAATAGCTTAAGTCCAGGATCATCAGTGGGACAGTCATAACTCTGGTAGAGCATGTCAAACTCAAACAATAACGTATCACCCATGTCTTCTTGATGGATTCTTAGGGAAAAAGGGGTTATCAATCTGGTTTTGATCTTCGGTGGAGGCTTCATAACTTAGTTAGATTAGGATATGTGTCAACAAAGGGAAATGGTTCCTTTTTCTTCTTTGTTTCTGGGAAAATTTGGAAGCTCAACTAGTTGAAATGGATCAGGATCATTCTTTTATGCATACTGTATCAACTCAGCATCAATTGAATCACACAAAGAATGAGCAAAGGAATAACAGATCATTACTTGTCTAAGTAAGGGGGTATTCTAAGAACAACTCAAGAGAAGTGTTATGGCAGAGAAACTATTAATGACTCCAAAGGACTTCCTAGCTTGACACCATCCTTGACAACGACGCCAAAAATGTCAGCCTCCTACAATGATTCAATAACTAGGCCTCACAGCCATGACTCAGAGATAGGACATCTAACCTGAATAGCTATCTCAATCATCATGAAGGTGCATTTAAATTTTCAACCCAGGGACGTGAACTTGAAATGGGACAGCACAATATGTGCATTAGGAACTCTTAAGTAGTCATTTCTAGTCTTTAGCTAAGAAACACAATACTGAAAGTAAATTGCTTGAAAAGGAAATAAAGCAAATGTTGAACATCAACCAACAACTACGCTAAACAAAAATGCATAACAGGAATAAAATATCTAAGCAACAAACAAGAAACTACTCTATCTACTTTGGCTACAGGAACAGACACAGAATGGACTTCTAGTGGTTGCAGGAACAATCGATGTCAGATTTCGAACTAAGTACAGAGCAAGAAATAATAACTAAACTAATTAATCTAAAGAATGGGTTACTCACCAAGTGGGCCCCCTTGGATGAGTATCCCCTAAAACTAATACAAACTCAATTGCTTAAACTCAAACTATCATCTCATTCATTGAAAAATGTATAAACACAATTTTCAAATGTATAAACAAAATAGCAGCATGGTTGTATTGAAAAGTGGATAATGCTTAATACATCCTCAATATCATCTAACAACAACAATCAAGAACTAAGAACCTCCAGAATCTCAGAACCTAGAATCTAGCATCTTCTATCCAGAATCCTCAAGAAGAAGATTCAAATCCTTATTTATACAACCAGCTAAACAGGGCAGTCGACTCCCACTAACTAAGAGGATGCCATTTAGGGAAAATGCGGAAAAGAGTGGAAGAGTGGTTACGTCTGCAGGGAATCCAATCAGACATGCATTCCCAAATGTGGACTTAGCACTGCAATAATGCCCGTGATTGCTCAATACCATAAATACAAGGCGGTTACAATTGACTATTGTGGGGAATTCATTGTTGTCATCCTTCAGTTGACTCCTTTGAATGATTCCCTTGCATGATCATCTAGTGGTTTCCTTTCTCAACTTAGCATCCACAAATTGTGTCCTGCATAGCAATGCCAGTACGCATAATAATTGCACATCCACAATCACCTTAAAGAACATTCATCAACCATACGCAAAATCAGCATAGATAATCCACATAATATGTCAATGTCATTAAAACATAATAGAGATAGGGTTAAACCCAATGTCAATGGTTTGAGGGAACATTATACAAATATTAACACTTAACTACTAAATTCCATGCCACTACTAGTAGATGGACTATAAATTCCACCCAAAATTTAACCAAAAACTAGGCTCATCAGTAAGTCCAATCAATAGGGAGTGACCACGAAATGGTCTAAAATAGAAAATGTAACTCCCTTGTAGGATTACATCTTAAAAATCCACTCACTTAATTAAACTCAATGTTTTCATCTAAGAAAACTTAACAAGAGTTTAAAAACTATAGGAAAATAAATAAAAACCTACACTAGTACACCCCTTAAGCATAGTTTAGGTGAGTGAAAAGATGGATCCCAATAAATGGAGCTTGATGAGGTATAAATAATTTTCCCCAAAAAGAAGAAGACCACCCAAAAAAAGGGAAGTGTGTCCCTCTAGAATAGAGAGAAATGGAAAGACTAAGAAGCTCTCTCCACTACCCCCCCACAAAAAAAAATGTGGACACCGACCAAAACCTCAATAAAGCTCACAAATGAAGGAACTTTCTTTGAGTGAATGGTTTGGTGAATCTATGTTTGATATATGCTTTGATATAAGACAATATTGAAGATCAATTATGTGATCATAAGTAATCTCCTAGATGGAGTGCATGTGTATTTAATTTTTTTGGTTCTTTTGTAACGAATCAGATTCCTTGAGATTTGTACTACACTTTGGATATCACAAAATATAGCCATAGGTTTTTAGAATGAAATGTTAAACTTAGTGAGAATATTTTGAATCAAAATAGCTTCAGTGGTAGCATTAATTATTCCTTAATACTCAATCTCAGAAGATGAAAGAGAAAGTGTAGTCTGCTTCTTTCTTGACCAACAAACTAGACTAGAACCAAATGAGAATAAATACCTTGAATTATACTTGTGATTGTAAGATTAATTTCCAAACTTGAATTTGTTTGTCCCACCAAGTCAAAATCCACACCTATTGCATACTAAATCCCATAATTGTGAGCACCTTGAACGTAGTGGAGAATTCACTTAGTTTTTTCTCAAAAGCAACTCATGTGGCTCCTACATGAATTTAGAGACCATGCTCACAACATATGAAATGTTAGGTCTCATGTGAGTCAAGTTACAGATAAGAATCCCAATAAGCTATATGTAATATCTTGTTTAAAAATTTTAATATCTTGGAGGGAATGTCTTGTAATAGTTAAGATCAAGTTTAAATTTTAATTTCTAGAATAAAATATTTGCGAGAAACTATACTTTTTTCAATTAACTTTGTTGATAATTATTAATCAAATTTGTACAATGGTTACTTCTATTTGAAATCACTCCAGGGAACTGTATGCTTTCATCCTCTAATTCTAGACCTAGAGGGGTTTCATGCTCATTTTAATTGAACCTTAGTTTCATGCTCCACAAGGAGTAGAAATTAGATGATAAATATACTTTCTCAATATGCTCCTTTTCCTTTCTTGGTCTCTTTTAAATACCTTCTTCCTCCAATAATCACAACAAGCCCCTTGATACTATTAAAAATAAAACAAAATTTTATTTTTCATTAAATAATCCTTTGGAAGTGAAAACCTCTTCATCTATTGTTTCTCTCAATTTTAATGACTAATGTTGTGATCTATGTTCATTGAGTATAAATTTATATAAAAATGGTAATATTTCCAAATGAAGTGACTTGTATTAGAAATGGATAACTTTTTTAATAGAGCCCCATGTATTAGAAATTTGACACAAATGCATAATCCAAGAAATTTTTAAAAGAGAAATGAGTTATAAAGTTAATGAATCACAAAAATACAAATTAGATGTTTTGAGAGATGTGCAAATGTCAAGATGATTATATTGCATTAAGAGCTCACAAAGGGAAATTGATACATAAAAGAGTGAAAATATAACCTGGGTAGTGAGTTTATATAGACTCAAGGAGGGGTGGAGATGTTAAGTCTAATCAATAGGGAGTGACCACTAAGTGGTCCAAAATAAAAAATTTGACTCCCTTGCAGGATGGTGTTAGAATTGTGAAACAAGCAAAAAACCATGAGCCACGGGATCAAACAACAAACAAAGACACCTTCCACGCAAGATATTTGCAAACAAGAATTGCTATACTCATCAACAAGAAAAAGTTATAGAAGAAGCTTTCAAGAAGATATGAAAGCTTCAATATTCTTCATGAATAATATCCAAGATATATTTACAATAAGGGTTGAATGCTTATAAGAGAAAATCCCTAAATGAGAAAGGGATTAGATCATGAAAAGTATCAACATCACATAATATGTGACATGATGATCTAATATAAGCTCAACTAATAAAGCATTCATAAGTTTAGCTAAAGTGTGTGAGAATAAATTAGACTAATAATCAATTAAAGATTAATTCATTATTAGCTAATGCATGATAACTCTAACACCCCCCTTAAGATGAACTTAGGGAGTAGCTAAAAACCCTAAAAAGAATGCAAGATGGGTCCTGACAAACAAGGCCAAAAGGGTACCCATGTACAAACAAAAGATCTTTATAATGTGGAGAAATAGAGAAAACCTCATGGGAAAAACTCCACTCCAAAAAGAGATGAAAGCCAAGTGAAGGACTGAAGAAGCCTCCAAACAAGACAAAGTTGTCCCAAAAGATAGGAACAAAGGAACATCTAGAAGCATGAAGAAGCTACAAACATTGTCGAAGAAGGACCACTGAAATGCTAAAAGAAGAACCTTCGCTGAAACATATAATGATCAAGATCAAGAAGACAAGAATCTGTATGAGTGCCCCCAACGACACTACTCGAATCAGATGGAAAACAAAGGAAAACACTTGGAACTCGAAGATATAGATGGAAAAGGTACCAAAATTTTGAAGAACTAATCAATTCAAAATGGAAGGTCGCCTCCAAAAATAGGAATGCAAGAGTGTCCATATGGTAAGTGCTCCATCTCACCGAAATGCATGGGTAACTAGTCGCTGCATCCACCTAGTACATAGGAACAAATACTATATACATAGCTCACTCCAACGTGAAACCAAGGAAATAGTAGCACCAACAATAGAAACCCCCCCATATTGCTGACAAGGGAGAGGTATGACAGGTACACTAAAACTGAATGCCTAAAAGTAGTGCATGAAGAGGAACCAAGAACATTTGAAGGTGCAATCATGAAAGTACAAGCAGATAGAAAGGATGTGAAAACAAAAGTTGCATACGCATGAGAAAGGTATGAAGGTAAACAAAGGAAAATATCAACCCCCATGGCACTTCATATCATAGTGCAAGTACAACAAGGCACAAAGTGATGTGCAAGATCCCATAATACAAGTGCAATACATAGGCACTTTATCTCAATGCGTTTACAAAAGAGAACATGCATGAAAAGGATGTCTACAATGCCCAAATAGGACAGAAAACTGGAAATACATAAAGAACAGCCAAAAACGAAGCAATCCACGCAAATGAGAAGTTCCCAAAATCTAAAACGTCCAAGTAATTCACTATAGTGCAAAAACACAAAAATCTGAATTAAATATACCTAGAGAACAATCTAGAAAAATTGCATGGATGGGACTGAGGAGCTCTGAAAGACGGTTCCAACGTCGCTAAGATCGTGAAAAATGAAGAAACTAGTCAAAAGTTACGAGCTCGGGACTAAAAATAGCTCCTTTGACTTCAACTAACTATAGAATGCACTAGAAGTAGAAACAATTGATGAGACCCACACCACTAGAAAGTTGACAAAATTAGCTTTCTGACAATATCTCGTTTGCTAAAAAATGATATCGTATTCCCAAGTTACGACCAAAAGAAAAAAACACCCCTTTTAGGGCACATAGGGGGTCAAAAGGGGCCAAGCCCTAGGTCGTGCGGATGATGTCATGTTGACATCAGCAAATATTCCACAGAATATTCCCTCCTGATGGAAAAAAAAATTGGCCTCCCCTGCAAAAAACGGTCGATGGAATATACCATAAAAGCCCATGGAATATTCCATAAAGGGTTTTTGAAATTTATGCCAACCCCCAAAAAAATTGTTGTTGGTTGGAAAAAAATCGCAGAGCTTGAAAAAAGCAACGGAAAAATACGGCATGTTGGAAAATTGATGGTCGACCAAAAGTGGCCGCTGGGAAGGAGTACGCCGGCCGGGAAGTTTCTAACCGCCAGTCAAGAAGTAGCCAAACGATGGAATAAGGCCCGCCGCGGACCTGTGGGACCCGCAGGTACCTGTGGGACCCGCAGGTACCTGCGGGTACCTACAAATTAATGTACCCACCTTTCTAAAAGAAATCCGCCACCCAGCCTTTAAAAGGCTTTTTGACTTACAAAAAAATTCCTTGTGTAATTTTTATTTTTTTAAATAATTCAAAAACGAATTTTTTAAAAAATAAACCGACATGTAAAATATTTTTCTCGATCCGCATGCAGACAACCGTACAGGGAAAAATTTTTTGCCTCAAAGGTCAACTACTCAAATTTTGACAATTTTACAGTCGATCTTAGGGTTTTTGAATGTTGTGAACGCAATGGTGAGATCTGTTTAGGCTCAAAATGCCCCAAAATTGTAGCTTCCCTTTGGATCTGGAAACAAAGCAACCACTTCAAAAACTTGTAGATATGGCGTCATGAATCCAAATCAAGTGAAACAAAAGAGAAATTTGACTTTCTCGACAGCTCTGGATCCAACGGTGAGGTCCTTTTCACACAAAAATGCTTCAAAAGATGCCCACCTCCAAAATTTGTAAAAAAAGCAAAGGGGATTCAGATCTAAAGCTTGCAACCCAAAAAAACCTCATAAATCGAGAAGCGGTTCATTGAATCCACACTCTAATACCACGTTAGAATTGTGAAACAAGCACAAAACCATGAGCCACAAGATCAAACAACAAACAAAGACACCTTCCATGCAAGAGATTTGCAAACAAGAATTGCTATATTCATTAACAAGAAAAAGTTACAGAAGAAGCTTTCAAGAAGATATGAAAGCTTCAATGTTCTTCGTGAATAATATCCGAGAGATATTTACAATAAGGGTTGAATGCTTATAAGAGAAAATCCCTCAATGAGAAATGGATTAGATCATGACAAGTGTCAACATCACAAGAGATGTGACATAATGATCTAATATAAGCTCAACTAATAAAGCATTCCTAAGTTTAGCTAAAGTGTGTGAGAATAAATTAGACTAATAATCAATTAAAGATTAATTAATTATTAGCTAATGCATGATAACTCTAACAGATGGAATCTTAAAAATCCACTCAATTAAACTCATTTTATCAATCTAAGAAAACTTAATAAAAGTGTAAAAAATATAGGAAAAGAAATAAAAAATTACACTAGCACCCCCCTTAATTGTAGTTTAGGTGAGTTAAAATATGGATCCCAGTAAATGAAGCTTGATGAGGTACCCATGTATATGTTGGAAAATTTCAATCTCTATCCAAATAATCAAGTTATGACTTCAATGGATGAGATACAAGGCTTGGAATACTACAATATGAAAATCTAAAACTTATATGTAAATATGAAATTAAGTGATCTTAATGTGGAATTACCATGATTAGACCCATCTTCTTTATGTCGCTAAAAATAGTCAACATAACATGCTTAATAACATGTCATGTGAACTTGTAATAAAAATATTTAAATCATAACATCACTATAAGATAGCAACAAACATGCACAAATCAACAAAATAAAAGGCATCACATAACATAGGATTTATGTGGACAAACCTATATGAGAAAAAAAATTAGCAAGAAGAGAGGTATAGTATGCATTATCTTCAAATAAATGAGATTATAATACATTCACTTTCATTATGCTCTTTGCCTCCAACATGGAAACACCTATGTACCTATGAACAAGCTCTTTATGCTCCAACCTATCCTTATTCTTGTAGAGTAACTCTACATTCAACTATTCCTCATAACTTTTACATCCAAGGAGTTGATTGCATAGACTTGTAAAGAGGTCTTAAGAACCAAACATGACACCCAAATATGAATCTTCATTCCAAACATCCCAACCCTTGGATTACCTCCTTGAAATATGAAAAAACAATGATTTTGGCTCCAATAATTTCCCTCCAACTTGGATGCCCAAACTTGAAAATTAAACATTACATTAAATGCAACAAAAGATGAAATAGAAAGATACATATGTTTCCTCTTTCCAAGCACCCACTTGGAGAAGTCCAACAGTCACTTGTTTTTCCTCTTGATTTTATTTTACCATCTCATTATAGGCATCCACATGTAAGCAAAATATAAATAAATATTCATGTCCACAAGTCACCTTTACTACTACTAATGGAACCCATCATCCCTTATGAATGTATTACAAACAATGGTGAGAATAATATTACAAAATATTTTCGTAATACACTATAAGTGCCTAGGGACACTTTCCAAGGATGTAGGAACCACGCAATATGATATAGGATTTTCAAGGTAGGGCTTCTATTAAATTCAATACAAGCCTCCATACCACATGACCATATTCTTTTTAATGTATAGATTTACTAGCATACCTTGTTTTCCTGTCTATTGTGTCGAATGAATTTCCTCCTGAGCAATGATTACCCATTCTAGAATAGATCTACTAGGAATAAATCCACTTTTCTCTTCAATAATAATTTTTGGAGGGATCCTCTTTATTTTTTCAGCCACAACCTTCACAAATATATTATAAATTATGTTACATAATGAAATGGTATGATATTCATCTAGTGAGAGAGCCTTCTCTTTTTTTGGAATGAGTGTTATGAAATTATTATTTAAATATTTTAGTAGCTTTCCTTTCTTTACAAAGCCTTCAATAGGTTCAACCACATCCTTTCCTATGATATACCAATATTTGTGGAAGAAGGTTGCAAGGAAAACGTTGGGGCTTGGGGCTTTATTTGGGTGAAGTTGTATCACAACCTCTATAATCTTTTGTTCTAAGGAGATCTCCATCAACATCTTGTTGTGATCTTTTGAGCAATTTTGGGACGCCTTCTCTAATTTTATTTTGAAAATTTAAATTAGAACCTTCCCAATTATTGAGAATATCTTGAAAGAATATTATTGTTTCTCTTTTTATAGTTTCTAAGTCTTCTATTGTTGTGTCATTTGAAATTCTAATCTTACTATCTTATTATGGATTATGTTTATTCCTTCATTAACTCCTTTTCTACTATAAATTTATCCTAATCCATACCTACTATGAAGATATTTTCATTAAGTTTATGTTTTTTTTTAATATTTTTTCTTTGTTTCAAATATGTTTTTGAAGTGTTCCATATTCCATTGCTTCAATTTCCTTTTTAACATAATCTAGTTTTGCAAATAGATTAAACATTTTGGTTCATAGTTGAATGCCTTTTGTCAACCATCTTTCAATTAGATTGATAAAATCTGGATCTCTCATCCACATATTATCAAATTTGGATGGGAATCTCTTTGGATTCTTATCAATCATAATTCTTAACTGAATTGAATAGTGGTCTAATCCAAATTAGGGAATGAGGTTATGTTCCCAAGTGATGGGAAAGCTCCTAGAGCCCCCTCAAAAGCAATCTATCCATTTTTTTAGCAATGTTACTGAGTCCAAGCCTTTGATTAATCTAGATGAAAGTACCATTTCTCATGGGAATTTCAATTAGATGGTTTCTCTCCATAAATTCATCAAATTCAGTCTTTGATTGATTTTTATTTTGTACCCCCCAAGTTTTTCTTGATCATGAAGTATTAGTTGCCTCCAAGCATGTATAAGTCTTTTGGGTGGGAAGTGATGAACAAATCCAACTCATGCCAAGTATGCTTCTTTTTTACTCTTGTAGTAGGACCATAAATGTTTATAATATTAAACTGGGGATTTATAATAAGACTCTTTACCTTAAAACTTGGCCAATATTTATTCTATGTAATCTTCTCCATTGAAACAAATTGAGAGCACCAAAATGTTGCTAATCCATCTGAGGCTCCAACAACTTAGACCATTTCAAAATTCTAAGCTTTCAATTTGACTTTCATTAGCTCTATCTCACTGTTGGTTAGTTTTATCTCCTATAGCATAAATATATTTGCATTTGATCTTAAGGTTAGAAGGCAAATATCTAACAGTTAAATGCAGATTTGATTAATAAAACACACAAAAAATTATAGCAAAAAGAAGACAACACAGAGAATTTAAAATGGTTCACCCAATATGAGCTACATCCACAAAACCGAAGCCATCCAATGATTTTATTATCCAATGCAAAACATATTACAATCACATGAATAATGCCATACTGCAACTCCCATCCCAACCGCTTATAAAAAGCTTTTTAGAAGCTTCTAGAACTAGGGTTCTACAAAGTTGGTTTTTTCATTTGTCGATGATGAAGCGAAAAATGGGAAAAAAAATTTCTCGGGGGCTTACATGAAGAGTGTACAGTATAGCATGATCAGTCACCACATACCAATATTTGAAAGTTCCATTTACCACTTGACCAAGTGCTTTTGGTTATGGGCATTCAATCCCCTATTATTCCGTAAAGAAATATTCATGTCTCTTTTGGAAGGGTTTTTCCCTTCCATATCTTAACATCATACTTATCTTCATCTGACCTTCTACAATTCCATCTTGGCTCAACTTTTATTTTATTTTTATTACTTCCTTTTCTTTTTCCCCCACCACAATCAAGGGCTTCATTGTTTACATTTGCTTGGTGTATTCCCATTATCTCTAGGGATAGTGATTCTATTGCTTCCACCTCTTCAAATTTTGTGATTTAGGGAGAATTGTTCTCTCTTATTCTTTAGTCTCTCCTTCCTATAGACCCTATATCTATTTTCCAACTTTTTTTGGAATTCTAGTGACCTTGTCTATGAATCTATCTTTGTTAGTGATAATGTCATGTATTTTCTCAAGATCCCTATTAATCATATTAAATCTATCTCAATTTTTCATATGCCTTTATCTTGGGGAATTTTTCTATCCTTGTTCACTGAAACACCATTTGTGATCATCAAAGGATTTATTCTCTAATCCATTATTTTCCTTATTCCTAAGAAGGGATTCCACATTCCTTATTCATTCAAGAGTTAAGGTTCTTCTTTCCTTCAAGGCTAGAGGGCAGTATTTTATTTTTCTCCTTGTTCCAGATCTCACCATTTTATCTCTTTCTTTACACTCTAATTTTTAGAAGCATAGGAGACCAAGGGGGAGGGGAGATTGAGATTTTTGTTTGAGCCTTCTTCCTTTTCCTTTTGGTTATCCATTTCATGATGCTTGGACCTCACCTACTAATCCAAATAATTTCCCCACTCCTTGACTAGGAACATCTCCAATTCAATTTTCTATCTCCAAATCTTGAAGTCCGATGTTAATTCCATTTTATTTGTTATGGGGGAGTCCCAGTCTATTAATACACAAATTCTTGTATACATTTTGATATCCCCAAGCCCTAGCCAATCATCAACCTTTATGAATTTCCCTATTTTCCCCCCTATCATTCTTAGGGTTTCTTTATCCAATATTCCATTAAGGGGTTATATAACCGAAACCATGTTGGGATATCTATTATCTAATGGGTTAAAGGGTTAAAATTAGGAGACCATTCTACTATGTAAAAACATACCCCATCCATCATCATGATTCCTTGGCTCAAAATTTCTTCTTTCCCCCCTAAAGAGAATTCTCTCATAAAGTAACCTCTAGGAAGATCCTTAATTTTGGTTTCATTGCCCCATTTCTATTTTTTTGTATTATATATAGTTTATCAAAAAGGTAATTAAAACAATGATTATATGTCAAATATTCTTACAAAAATATCTAGTAAGAGTAGTTATAGACTATACAAGATGACTTTTAGCTTATACTAAGCAATTTTTAATAGCTTAATATGGATCATTACATAAATTCTTGCTTTCATTGCACCTATCCAAATCATAGGCTCCCAATGGAAGTTCAATATCAAATAAATATGTACTAGTTCTTACTGTCTCCAAGGTCATTTCCTCATGTTGGTTAACATGGAATCTTGGGCCTCCCAACAATCCAAGATCTTTCTTAATGGTCTCTAGATTGTACCTTTTTTATATTTCCTTTGAAACATCAGGTAGTTTTATTTGAAGGGAATGTTCTCATCTTAATGAATCACCAGTGTCTCACATATTTGATCTCCTTCTTATCGATGTCTGTGTTTTCATCATTCGACAACTTTATGGATTTAGCTTTAGAGATATTCATTGTAACTATTACGTGCATATAAATATTGTAAAAGATGAGTCTTCTAGAAGAATCAGTAAGAACCCTCATTTTACCTTGAATCTTTTCCTCATTTCTCACTTTCTATAAAAACCACAAAATTTTACTAGATAAAATTAGCCAAAATAAATTAATAGATTTATCAACACCATATATTTTACCAAACATAGTTTCTTGTTTTTAATATTTACTAGATCCTCCCATCTTTGTAGATCCACACAAAACATGAACCATGCTTCTTTTGTAAACAAACAACAAAGAATATATGAGCAACATTTTCTAGTTTTCTACATAGGTTGCACATTTCAACATTTGTGAAGGAATGAAATAAGGAATTTTTTGTAAAATCAACATTCATTTAAAGAAAGATGTCTTTGGTTCTAAGACATTAAATTCCAATTCCACTTGAATTTTTTTCCAATTATATTCACCTTCATTAAATTTCCAACATTTATTTACGTGTCTAGTAATATCACTTAAGTCACATAGTGATTTGTAAATGCCTTAGGTGTTAGTTTGGACAACTTTGTGTCATCCTTCTAGCTAAATCCATTCAAGTTATCACACTATTTTTTCTTCACAACATGAGTTTTGTTTGATGGGGAAGTGAAGAGTTTTTCTTGACTCTCTTAGCATTGAGTATGTTCTCCAATGCGTGGTGGGTAGACCATACTCATTTCTTAGATTATTCCAAGACTTTAAATGATCCTCACATAGTATGTCTTTGAAGTAATTTATTCCTTTTCTTTCCCAAGCATTAGTATAGAATCCTTGAATTAAAGAAAGAAGTTTATCTTTATGCCTTAAGTTCCACTAAATTGACCTATTGATACATATTTGATTTAGCTCTTTACCATTATTATCAAATCTAATTAGATTCTTAATATTTTCCTAAGCTTTCCACCTTGTTTTGAAAATGGAAGAGCCTTTGGATGCTTGATAGGAAATCTACCAATTAGTAGGTCATAGAGGGATAAACAACTCTAGTTTTTGGCTTTCTTTGGTACAACAATAGCCATGACAAGGGGATAGTTGACCCTTGACCAAATTGAGTTGTCTTGAGAATTGATCAAACCTGGATTGAATGTAGGTATGGGAAGGTCTAAGTCAAAAAGAAAGAAAGGGAAGACCGTTAGGACCTCGAACAAGAAATTCATAGTGGAAGAAAACACCAAGACTGAGGTTCATCCTAAGATTCCCGACAATGAGACTCTAGCTCAAGCCTGTTGGGAAAATGTGTCTCAACCTTGCAATTATATATGGTTTATTGTTGATAGGATGTATGTTGGTATGTGGTGACTGATCATGCAAATATTGTACACTCATAGCAAGCTATGGGGTTCGAGGCATCGCCCCAGAAAAAAATTTCGTTGACACATCAAGGTTTTCCTGCTGACACGTCAAGGTTTTTTCCCGTTGACACGTCAATGTTTTTTCTCACTAACACATCAAGGATTTTTTGTTAACACGTCAAATGAAAAATGACCTTGCAAAACCCTAATTCTAGAAGGTTCCAAAAAGGCTTGTTAAATGCGACTGGGATGTATGTAGACAGGGGTGTATTTTGAGAGTCTGATAACAGTCGTATTGTCTCTTGATCTCTGGTGGTGATACTCCTGTGAGAAGCTTGCTCTACAAGTATATTGTAATCTTTTGATTTCTGAATAATATATTGGGCAGCTTTTGGAGTGTGGGGTTTTTTTCCGAAAGGGTTTTTCCCACGTAAATCATTGTGTAGTGGTATGCATGATATTTGTGTTTATTTTTGTTTAAGTTTTTGTAACTGTTAAAGATCTATAAAGTTTTATATTTTTCTCCTCTCAAGATTAGTGTAGGAATTTGTTCTGCTACCTTAACTTCCTTACAAATCCCTCACTCAACTTAAGTTGGAGAGAGGCAAGAATATTGAGGAAACAAAGCGAACTCCCACTAATACAGAAATAGCAATGTATGATTGAAAAAACTACTAAAAATTGCATATAAATGACCAGACATGATCATGTGACCATTAGTAGTTTATTGCCAGTAATTTATAATGCGACCAAATTGATGACTAAACCATTTTTAGTCATTTATTGGTTGTTTTGATTGATCAATTTGGTAGTATATTTAGTCATTGATTTAGTCATTTACTGTTGTAATCTGGTCACTTATTTAGTCATTTTTTATTCACTGATATATTTAGTCGTTAATTTAGTCATTGATTGTTGTTAACTGGTCACTTATTTAGTCATTTTTATACACTGATTTATGTCCATTGGTAGTGTATTTAGTCATTAATTTTAATCATCATTTTGATCAATTTGGTAGTATATTTAGTCATTTTTATTCATGAATTTCATTGGTCATATATTTAGTCATATTTATTCAATGTTCACTGATTTATGTCAGTTGGTAGTATATTTAGTCATTTTAATTTACTGATATTTGAAGATTTAAACATAAAACATAGAAATACACATCAATCATCAATTGCAAACAATAAGATAGCCATTGAAAAGGTAAAATCATTGAACTTTATTAAAAGAAAGGTGTTCTTACAACTTGCACAAGTCTAAAATATCTATCTTGCTTGAAAATGCTTAGAAATAGAGTAGTACAATTTTTATTTTCAATCACAAGACTGAAATTCTGAGTTACAATGCACAAAAATGACAAGAAAGAAACTTCTCCAAAAACCTTTTGCAATGATGGAAAAGCATTCTTGGAGTCCTTCAATGTGAGCACATGCCCCTTTCATCTCTTAATACTTTTACAATGTGGGCAATCTTCCTAGAGCAAGTTGTAACGTGTAGAATCCAAGAAGGAGGGTGTTGATCGTGTCCCATATATGAAGCTCTCTCCTTTAATGTAGTCAACAATAACCCTAGAATATTTCCTCCTTTATATGCAACGTGTCATCTAATATGCGCAACAAGGTGTTTCCTTTTCTACCATGAATAAAGTTGTGCCTCAATACAACCAAAAAAATTACTGTTAGTCTCAATTCAGAAAGAATAAAAGTGCATTGTATATTGCAAGTTTACAAAAGTAAGTCCAAACACAATAGAAAGATAAATCAATTAAAAAATTGTAGGAGACAGATCACATCCACAAACATGGGAGAGCTATGCAAAATTGGATAAATTGGCTTGGCAAATGAAGGCAGCATGGTATACCCAAATTCAAGACTTTCACTTAATGTTGTGGAATAGAACAAAAAAGAATCATTTATCTGCCACCATAGTGAAAAGTTAGCAATTGCATTTGGTTTGTTAAACATGGCCCCCAGTACAACTATTAGAGTTTTTAAGAACCTTCAAGTATGTTATGATTTTCACATTGCATCTAAATTCATCTCGAAGATTGTTGCAAGAGAAATTGTTCTGAGAGATGTGAACCATTTCCATCATTTTAAACAGGGACAATGTTCTTGTGGAGAATATTGGTGATGCTAAATGAAACAATTTGAAAAATAGGCTTGCACTATAATAATGTGCACTACATCATATGTCCAGTAATTACGAAGGGACATCCATCAAAGCATAACAACAAGGATTTTTTTGTCATATGTTGTAGTTACAAGTGCCCTGCTAGACATACATGAAATGTGGAAGCATAGACAAGGCAAGCGAACTGTTTCAAAAAATATCTCAAAGAAATGTGATATCATGGAATGTCGTGATTGAAGGATATGTTCAAAATGGGTTTTTTTGAAAAGACCTTAGAAAATTTTAAGAAAATGCAACCAATGGGTGTAAAGCCCAACTCCTCAACCTTTCAAAGTGTCCTTCTTGTCTGTGTGTGAATTGGAGCTTTGGATGAGGATATGAACATCCATCAAAAGCATATTTGGAAGTGGATTTTTATCAGATATTGTAGTTGCAAGTTTCACTTCGGATCACCAAAGCCTTCACAAAACCTTTTGCGCAGCCACCAAAACACCACACAGTTGTTGTTGGACCTTCACAGTGATGGAGGGTGCTTTCTCCGCATCACCGCGAAGGCCCAACAACTATGTGGTGTTGCAGTGGTCCTTTTGCACAACCACTGCAACACCGCACAGTTGTTGTTGGGCCTTTACGGTGCTATAAGAAAAGCTCCCCGCATCACCGTGAAGGCCGAACAACAATTGTGCGATGTTGCGGTGGTTGTGCAGAAGGTTTTGTGAAGGCTTTGGTGATCCAAATTGGAACTTGCAACTACAATATCTGATAAAAATCCACTTCCAAATATGCTTATGCCTTAATGAGAAATAATCATTCATATAACCAGTTAGTTGGAAGAAAACTAGGAGATAGCATGAGTGCTCAGTTAGCAATAACAATTTTGAAAGTACCTTCCTTAAATGTGAGTGCAATTTAGGAAGCTAGTTCAGACACAAACTTGTCTCAACAAATGGTACTTAAGCTTCCTCAGAAATGTGGTGAGTGTGCAAGATTTTCCTCCAAGAGAGTATCAAGGATGACAGGCTATATGGAGCCATGTATCGTCCATTTGTTTTCTCCTTGCTAGCTACCATAGCAGTGTGCGTCTATCTATGTTTTCTATTCAAGGGAACCCCAAAAGTTAGTTCAATTCCACCATCCATGTGGGAAAACATTGGTTATGGTGCATATTAAAGCTAATTTGCTTTGGTTGGGATGTTGGTTTTGCATTTTTTGTTGCAAGAAGTTGGATTCTATGGATATCAAGTCTCAAAATTCTTCTCTCAAACTGTGCCTTGTGACATTGAACATGCTACATCACATTACACATTCAAGCAGAACAAATGATAATTTACTCCATTAGCAAATGAGGGGATCCTTCTCATCAGTGGATAAGATATTGTAAAGATCCCACAAATAATGATAAGGGCTCTTGAGGAGTGACTTAGGAAGAATGAGAGCAAGGTTTTCGACCTTTCAAGGTTCTTGATGTGTGAATATTATCATAAATGTGTATTTTGAAACTATGGAAAAAAAGATGTTGTGTATACAATCATAAAGATTCCAATGGAAAAGCCAATTCTCCCTTAATAGCTTGCTCTTTTGCTGAATCATAACATTTTGAAGCAACTTATGGCATTTTGCATAGGTGCAAACATTCTTTGTAAAGCTTAGTTTTGGGTGGGCATAAACATTTCATGACATACTTTCTTCCTAATTGTGAAAAACCATTAGAAAGACACATTTGGGATGCAAAATATAGGGCACATATACTCTCAGTCATTGCTTCTCTGGGTGGTATGAAATTAGGTGGATATCGTGGAATAGAGTACATAATACACTATCTTATGTACTAGGGAAACTTGTATCAAGATCTTAGCAGATAAATGATTCTTTTACCATCAAAACATTATACCTTCCATTCTCGGTGTATCTACTATCATACCTCTCACTAACACTGTTATTTTATTAACACCGTTATCCTACCGCCTCTGCAAAAGAGCTCCATTTGAAGGCATCTTGACTACATATTATGCACAACAAAACTCTACAAGTGCAACAAGATGTTTGCAAGACAAAATATGAATTCAACTGAAACATTACTTTGTCTAAGCAACATAATATCCGTTGTCACACGAAATGCACCCTATCAAAGTTGTAAAGAGCTTTCTAGTGAAACATTGGATCACTCCGAGGCTGTGGGTCACCTGAGATTGGAGTGAACCTCAGAGAAGGCTGGCTTCCTTTGTGTTATCACCTAAACTACTTGATTCTTTGATGGTAAAGGGAGAAGGAAAATTCATAAAAATGGAACTAAACTTATGGTGATACACTGTATTAATAAGAAATCATGAAACAGACACAAGAAGAACATACACTTGAAAGCCTAATTGCTATTCTCAGAGCAACTTCTTTCAAACTTAATGCCTTAGTCCTAACAGGTTTGGTCTACATACATATCTTGGGAAGGAAAGATTAATTTCACAACCTTAAGACATAAGTGCAGAATTATAAAACATAGTTAAAGAATTGCATGTTCAAAAGAAAGATACAAAAATGAGAATCAATACAAACATGAACACAAACTTCCAAGGTAAACTCTTTGTTGTATTCAGGATTCTAGTTGAGTTGTAGAAAAAAATACATTAATTGAGAAAGGATTGATTAAAAAATCACTAACTCTTCAAAGTGTGTAATCAGAAATATTTACAAAAAAGACAAAAATGCCTTATATATCAAACTGTATCAGCCCATTAGGGCTTACAAAAAATATCCGAGGCCTAGAAAAACTGCCCCTTAGATTTTTTATTGAATTTCAAGCTGCACCCTGTGTGTCCATGTTGCTGTCAAAGATTGCCTTCAATGGAATCCATTCTTGAACATCTTGCAACCACTGCCTTCACATCTGCTACTCGCGTCGATCTTTGAATCTCTCTGCAGTCGACTTGCTTTGAATGTTCCTGAGCTTTGAACAGATACCTACTGCCTGTCATTCTATTGATCTTCTTTAGATTGTCATGGTTTACCTTTAGATCTCTCTGATTGATTGAGTAAATTCCACGTGGCCTCTTTGGTAGGTCAAAACTCCTTTTCTTAGAATCGCATCTCGGTGAGACACTGGAAGTGTCTCATCGATGCGATTATGCCCTCCTGAAACTATCGGCGTAACATGGAGCTATCGCTAAGAGCTTATGATGAGCTCATTTCATTTACCCCGAGCTTGCTTTTTCTCCTCT
The DNA here is from genome assembly GCA_007258455.2 of Sequoia sempervirens. Taxonomy (NCBI): domain Eukaryota; kingdom Viridiplantae; phylum Streptophyta; class Pinopsida; order Cupressales; family Cupressaceae; genus Sequoia; species Sequoia sempervirens. The sequence continues at coordinate 88,166,833 of VDFB02353493.1, read as the reverse complement.
GGGCTTGAGCTTCTTCGGCAAGAAACTATCGAGTCGGGAAGACATCTTAGCGAGGCTGTCATTTTACCGATGCTCTTCTTTCACTGAGACCTTGGCTTGTCGGCTAGACTTCATACTGAGCATCTTCTATCATATCGACATCCCCCTTTGTCGCCGAGACATACTCCATTCGCTGAGACTCTATATCAAAGTCTCCTTGCTTTGCCGAAAGTTCACTTTGAGTTCGGAGAAAGCTTGCTTGGTCGGCAAGACATCTTGCCAACCCCACCCACATTCTGTCTGATCTCTTATTTTCCTTCGCTGAGACTCCTACTGGTTGGGAAGAGGTCCTCCCAAACTCTAAATGTTATGCCAAAGGCCCCTTGCTTCGAGGAGACCTTTTATAGTCACCGAGACATCTCGGCAAATGCCCTTAGTCGTGCCGAGGGCCCTTTCATGCTTTTGCGTCAGGGAGATTTTTCCTATCGGCTAGACCTTATGGTGATAGCCTCCATCCTACCTGGTGATGTGTTTGCTTTCCCTTGGTGTAAGCATAACCTCCCCATCTCGGCAAAATATTTCTCTGAGACCTCTATCTTTTGGCTGAAACCCCTTTCATTTGGAAGCTCCATTGTCAGTGAGACCTTTTCCGATAACACTTTCCATGTCACCAAGACTTCTCGGTATCGGTAGGACCTCAGGGCGATATATTCAATTGTTGGCGAGCCCTTTCATGCTTTGGTGGGGCCTCCCCCGAAGTCTCCTCAACCTTGATATTACAAACCATATCGACAAGAGTCTGCCGATGCCACCCCGACACATTTTGGCCTACCGAGCCCTGCCTTCCTTGTTTTATTCATAGTCAATATGACCTTGTGACATCGGGAAGACCTCACATAGACTACATAGTTATACCAAAAGATTTAATGCATTCTGAGTCGCCGTGACACATGCTTTATCTTGCCAACGAGTCCATCCGTTTTCCATCGCTGTGACATTCCACTATCGGCAAGACATCATATAGAATGCACCCTGTTATTCAGCTAGACCTCAACCACTCTCGGGTCACTGAGACATAATGTATCTCGCACCAATGAGTCTACCTATCCCAAGTGTGTTGCCGTAGCTTCCATCCATCGGGGAGACTTCACATAGACTACATTTGCTACACCGAAAGATCTCGATGCATTCTGAGTCGTCGAGACAAGGAAATCATTACGCCGAAAAGGATCCTTCATATTTCCCTCGGTGAGACCAAAGGTCACTCGCCAAGACCTTACAGTGATCGCCCCAACCTACACCAATGAGCACATCCTTCTACCACTGATCGATGAGACAAAAGTGAACTTATGTCGAAAGAAAACCATTTTGCACATTGTCAGTAAGACCAAGAGAACTTGCCATGACCATATACCGATGCCACAACTCATGCTGATATGATGCACTCTATTTCTTCAGTCTACGAGACAAGAAAACCTCACTGAGACATAATGCCGATATCGCCTAGCTCCACCGATGAACCACCATATACATAGTTGGGGAGACATGTTGAGATCGGTAAGACGCAACCCCGACAACTAAGACATATGCTGATAGAAGCCTCCACGGTCGCCAAAAAAATAGAAACGTCCTGCCAAATGAAGAATATAGAAGACTTGTGATTGCTGTGACATCATATGAGTCTTTCCAATAGGCAACACATAATCGTGCAAGCAAAAAACGTAACATGAGTCAGGGAAACAGTCACGGACCTACGCCGATAGGAACTAGAAAACAAAAAATGGAAGACCCAAGGGAACATATGATGCAACATAGTAAAATATGGGCAGAAAGTGTTCAAGAGGGCACTTATTTGGAAAAATATGAATGAAAACATATGTAAAAACATTAGATTTTTACAGCTCCAACAAGATGCCTGAAATAATCCACAATGGAGAAAACCCATTTTGCCTTTATGAACACCTGCAACATAGATGCCTTGCCTGATTGAGCATGAGGGTGAAAATTGGGCAACATTTCTGGTGACCTCTGCTGGATGTTTTCCTACTAAACATGAGAACCAGTGGCATAGGCCTATCCATTGGGCATGGAGTCGTTAGAAGGTTCAAAAAATAAAAAATATCAGTTTTGTACATGGCGGCAACTTGCTTGAGATCCATAGGACACAACAGCTTGCCAGAAGTAAAACAAAACAGGGGAAAATGAAAGAGAAATTACTATGCCATCACAACACCCAGGAAATAGAAAATAATTAGCCTGAAGCGTAGAAGCACTTGTTGAAAATATAAACCTAAACTAATATATACAAAAGAGGAAACCCATTAGATTTGAAAACAAGGTTTAAGGTGTATCCCATTGATTGGGATAGGAAGTACTTCCCCATCTGTTGTAGCCAGCTGATAAGCATTGTTCTCCTTACAATATTTGATAAGGAATGGACCTGTCCACATGTTATCAAACTTGGTATGATGGCCCGACTTACTTTTCAAAACATCCCATTTCAGCACGAGATCTCCTACCTTTAAATTTTTTTTGTAGCCTTCTTGTCAAATGTTCTTTTCATTTGGAGCTGATGATAATCCAGGGCTTTCATTGCTCTATCCCTTAATTCTTTGAGCTCCATGAGCTTTGCATACCTCACAGACATGGGGTCCTGTGCCTCAAATATTTCCAACTGGTGAACAATATCTAGAGCTGGAAACTCCACAGATAGGGGTAATCTTGCCTCTTTTCCATAGACCAACATATATGGAGAATTACCAACAGACCTCTTAGGGGTCACTCTATCTGCCCAAAGTGCATTCTTTAAACTATTATGCCAGGTCCTTTCATTATCCTCTATGGTTATTTTAATGATCCTGATGAGGTTCTTATTTGTGCTTTCAGCTAAACCATTACCTTGAGGGTAATAATTTGAAGATGTGCTCAAATGGATGCCATGCTTAACCGCCCAGTCAGTTAATCTTAATCCTACAAATGCAAGAGTGTTATAAAAAATGATAGAGTCAGGCACTCCAAACCTAGTGACTATATCTTCATAGAAGCTCAAAATTGAAGACTCTTTTGCTTCTTTTATAGCTACCGCTTCTATCCACCTTGTAAAATAGTCAGTGGCTGTAAGTACCCATTTATGACCAACACTAGAAGGTGGATTTATTGGCCCAATGAAATCAATGCCCCATCTCATGAAGGGATGCTCCACTTGAATTGGATGTAGAGGCATAGTAGGTAGTTTTTCCTTTCCTGAAAATAAAGCACACTTGACACACTTTGTTGACCAAGAATATGCATCTTTGAACAAACTGGGCCAATAATAACCAACTCTCATGATTTTCTAGGCAATAGTTCTTGGGGTAAAGTGACCTCCCGCAGCTCCATCATGAAATTCACGAAGCATCTTTTCAGCTTGATCACTGTGAATGCATCTTAGTAGGAAACCATTCATATCTCTTTGAAAAATAATATTATTCATTAGCACATATGGTATGGACTGCAGCCTCAAGTATCTTCTTTTAGCTCTATTCAAACCATATGGACACTCACCAGTTTGTAATAAATGGGTCATATCTTGAACCCAATTAGTTGTCCCCATAGGCACATCATCTTGAGCATTTTGAAACTCATTTGTATTAGTAAACACAACATCCTTTTCTAATTAAGTTTTTCTGTTTAACCCTGTAGCAAGTTGTTCACAGAGACCCTTACCTCTAACCAATTTGGTGATCTTGATATCTACATCATACTCCATGACCTTAGTAATCCACCCTACTCTTTTTTGATTCAGATCTTTGTTCAACAAAAATTCCTTCACACTTGCGTGTGCAACCAGAATATGAACCTTATATTTTGAAAGCAAAGGTTTAAACTTCTTCAAACTTCTGATCACAGCAAGAGCATGCCTCTCAACAAATGTATACTTCTCTTCATAATCAGCAAGTATTTGATTGAAGAAAGCAATGGGCTATTCTAGATTATCCCTATTCTTCTGAACCAGCATAGTAGAGATTGAACTACTACTACCAAAAGCATATAAAAAGAAATCTTTAGAGAAGTCTGGGTTTACCAATGTTCGGGCAGATGCTAATGCCTCCTTGATTTCTCCAAAACTATGCTTTGCCTCCTTTTTCCAACTGAAAACTGCATTCTTCTTTAACATGGCTGTCAAAGGTTGTAATAGGTTTGCAACATCAGGGATAAACCTTCTCAGAAAGTTGATTCACCCCAAAAAGCTTTGCAAAACCTTCTTGTGATTTGGTAATGGTAGCTCCAATATAGCTCTAACTCTTTCAGAATCAATGGCAACTCCATCTTTTGATACTATATGGCCTAAAAGCTTACCTTCATGAACTGCAAAAATACTTTTTGTAGGATTGAGGGACATCCCATATTCTCTACACTTTTCAAAAAATTTCTTGAGGTGTGACAAATGCTCATCAGCTCTCTTGGAATAAACTGTAATGTCATCTAGATAAATTAGCATAATCTTGTTGATCAAGCTTTGGAACGCCATGTCCATGGCCCTCTTAAATGTGGCACCAACATTAGATAAACCAAAAGGCATCCTTTTGTATGCCATGGTGCCCCACTTAGTTGTAAAAGCAGTTTTAAATTGGTCTTCCTCTTTAACTAGCACTTGATTATAGCCCGAAAAACCATCTAACAAGGAAAATCTCACAGAACCAGCAATTACTTGCGAGATTTGTTCCATGGAGGGTAGCGGGTAGTGGTCTTTTAAAGATGCTCGGTTAAGATCCCTGAAATCTACGCAGAGTCTTATCTCACCATTTTTCTTCCTAACTGGGACAAGGTTAGAAACCCATGAAGTATGCTTAATAGGAAAGATAATACCCCCCTCAACTAATTTGGTCAGCTCTTTAATCATTAAGGGCTCAAGCTTGGGATTCAAGGGCCTTTGTTTCTGCCTTATTGGCTTGGCATTAGGTTCTAACTCAATTGTGTGCTAAGCAATATGGGGATCAAACCCTTTCAAATCTGAATATTCCAAAGCAAAGACATCATAGAATTCTTGACATAAAGCAACAAAAGCTTGTTTATCTTCATGTGAACAAATTTTTCCTATCTTAAGAAGTTTACCTTTGAAAATCTCCAGTTCTTCATAGTGTTCTTCCTTGATTTGCAAGCCGGCTCTACCCTTTTTAAGTTGATCATCAGTACTGAAAATTGACTCTAAGGTAACAAGGCCTTTGGGTAATTTATTTGTCTTTAGCTATATGACTTGATCACCATATTGTTGCTTGAGTTTTGCTTGATTCACCATGGAGAACTGATCTTCCTTGAGCAAGAAAGAAAGGATCTGCTCATCACTGTCAAAAACTTGCCAGTGAATGTTGTTATCAGGAATTGATGGTTTGACCACAACCTTCACATACTGTTGCACTTTCTCTTTTCTAATGTCGTTTGGAATGTCAAACTGTGCTCCAATGGCTGCAAGTCTGTCAGCATGCTTGTTCTGATTTCTTGGAATAGATACTAAATTAAAGGCATCAAATTCCTCAAGCATGTTCCACACTCTGTTCTTATAAGACTTTAGTGTGTCATTTTTAGCCACATTCAAGCCTCTTACTTGATTAATAATTAATTCACTGTCCCCATAGACTTTCAAGCTAGTTATTCCTCTCTTCCTTGCCCACTCTAGACCTTGAACAAGGCCCTCATATTCAGCAATGTTATTGGAGCATGTAAAAACAAAATGAAATGCAGAGTAGTACATATCACCTTGTGGAAAAATCAACATTGCACCTCCTCCTGCTCCATTCTTACTTTTGGAACCATCGAAGAACATCTCCCATAGTTCACTTAGTGGCTGCAACAACTGACCTGCACCTTTCTCCAGGTTTGGAATCTCTATGTCAGGCTTGAGAATGACAGAGTTTCCCATACCAACATCTTGAATGAGGTCGTAAGGACTATCCAATATATTTTCAACTTCCCATTCATGCAACAGCATGTCAAGAACAAATTATGATTGGAGTTCTTGAGCAGCAACCAACTCATTGTCAGTAAAAGCAACACAATTTGTATTTGCAGTAGAAGGAACAACATTGATGGGACTTGGGTTGTATGGCTCAATATGATCCTTGGCCAACCTTTCAGATTTAATGGTAACCTTGATTCCATATCTTGTTCTAAATAGCATATGTGATCAATCGACTGACACATAACCACCTATCTTGGCTGTAAAGTCTCTTGATAAGCACAAGGAAAAGAAAGGTGGAAGGTCTATGACACATATGTCTTGAGGAACTGAAAAGTTAGGACAAGCATGGAGGGTAAGACTCAGATCCTTAATGATGCCCAGTGTACTAATGGAGGTACTGTCCAATTGGATTACTCCTCCTTCTAAAGGCTGATACTTTAGCCCAAGCTTGTCAGCAATCTGTTTTGGCATCACAGAGCTACTAGCTCCACTATCTATCATATAGTTATGAACTAACTTATCACCAATAATCACTGACACATAATAGGGGGTGGTTTAATTTCTTTTCCCATCTCTTTGCTCGGCCACTTATCATTTTCTTGAGGATTAGTGGTCAAAACAGTCCTAACTTGACCTATTGGAGGCTCATATTGATTAGACATTTTCAAATTTGACAAGGCTGACTGTAACATATCCTTTTGACCTGGGATGGATAATGAGTCCCACATGGACATTGTGACATTCATTTTTTTCATACTATCAAGGATGTTATAAGGTACAATTGGATTTACTTTAGGATGTACCTTTATACTAGTATGATCAGCTTGCGGGTATGATTTCTCCTTGTTTGGGAGTTGCTAATTTCTTTGCCAAACATGAGCCACTCGAGGGGTAGATGGTTCTATAGTCACTTCCTTTCCTTTGTCAGCCGCTTGACCAAGTTCAAAAGCTCTCTTCTTTGCCCTGGTGTTAGCTGCAACTGGAGGACTATCTTCGTTCAACCCACAAAATTCTTGACCTTGCTAGTTAAGTAGGGTAGTATCATTGCCAAATTGGTCCTGGTGTTGTAGGGATGCATCATTATTTGCACCCTACTGTGAACTTGAATAATTTTGTACCATAAGTGCCTGGTTGATTAGTCCGTTTGAGAAAGTGGCCTGGTTATGAGGTTGGTTACAAGGGTAACACCACTCATAGTCTACTGCTAAGTTGTTTTGGATAGGAACCAACTCCTTGGTCGCACTAACAGGGGCTGGAGCATAGGCCTAAAAAGGCCTTGTGTTCACACTCTGTCTTGGACCCTGATAATTGCCTTGATACTGTTGTTTATTACCTTGATATGCTTGTTGTTGGCCTGAATTCTACTACTGATAAGGCCTACTATATGATTGCTACTTCTCTAAGCTTACAAGCTTGTTACCAAAAGACTGCAATAGACTTTTGATTTCCTGTAACTCATTTGGAGAACTAGAAGTATCATTTTCTTGTGTTACAACAACTGGAACAACAGCTGGCAGCATTGGCATAGTTGGTAGAGGTGTGAAAGGAGGTATTTGCAAAGGAATGTTTGCATGAATCTCTAGAAATATAGGCATTGGAGGCCTAGGAGTGAGTTTACTAGCTTGTATTGAGCTATTCTCAGCTCTAATTGCTATCTCAAAAGCATCTGGCAAGGACACTCCTCCCATTGATTGTATCATGACAGCTATATCACCGTTCAGAGCCCTCAAAAAGTATAAAAATGCATATTTTGGAGTTGGCCTTACCATTGCAGGGATTCTATCCCAAGTTCTTTGAAATATGAAGTTGAAGTCATTCATCTGTTCTTGTTGAGCCCTCTTAACTATAGTCAATTGTTCCAATAGAGACAAGTTGTTAGACCTGTCTTGAAATTGTTAATGCAACTTGTCTCCAAATTCGTCCCATGTTGCAATTGAATTAACTGGTAGGCTCCTATACCATTGCATAGCTCTTCCCTTCAGTGAAGTAGCTAGTAATTTCACTACAACATAATGAAGCCACATCTCCTATACCATTGCATAGCTCTTGGGTTATGTGATGGACTCCACATAATGAAGCCACATCTCTCATATGTTCAATTGGAGTAGTTTGATCTTCTCCCGTAAAAATTGGTAGACTCTTCAAAGCTGCCATTGGAATATCATTGTGTTGTGCCAAGTTCAAAGGAATCCCTCCATTGAAAGCAACAAAGGGTTGATTCCTTGGAGCAGCCATTGGAGGTATCTGAAGTGGATTTACTTGTATAGCAAAATGGGATCCTACTGATGGAGGAGTGGACTGAGTTCTTTTGGAATAGATGACTGTTGTTCCTCTTTTTTTTGTTACTCTGCCTTTCCTTCTTGGTGGTGATAGCTACAAATATTCAAAGGGCCCTAAGCTGCCTCTCCTCTAAACTTTTCTCATAAACTGAAGAAGGCGTTGATTTATGGAGTTCTTCTTTGTGGAGTCACCAAGTATGCCAAAGGGCTTCTATAAGCCTGAATTTCATTGGTTGCATACTAAACCAGTAGTTCAATCTAGTTCGCTGTCCCACCGGGTGTGCCAGAAACTGTTGTCACCTAGAAATGCACCCTATGCAAAGTTGTAAATTGAGCTTTCTAGTGAAACATTGGATCACTCCGAGGCTATGGGTCACCTGAGATTGGAGTGAAACTTCAGAGAAGGCCGTCTTCCTTTGTGTTATCACCTAAACTACTAATTATTTGATGGTAAAGGGAGAAGGAAAATTCATAAAAATGGAACTAAACTTATGGTGATACACTGTATTAATAAGAAATCATGAAACAGACACAGGAAGAACATACACTTGAAAGCCTAATTGCTATTCTCAGAGCAACTTCTTTCAGACTTAATGCCTTAGTCCTAATAGGCTTGGTCTACATACATATCTTGGGAAGGAAAGATTAACTTCACAACCTTAAGACATAAGTGTAGAATTATAAAACATAGTTAAAGACTTGCCTGTTCAAAAGAAAGATACAAAAATGAGAATCAATACAAACATGAACACAAAATTCCAAGGTAAACTCTGTGTTGTATTCTGGATTCTAGTTGAGTTATAGAAAAACATACATTAATTGAGAAAGGATTGATTAAAAAATCACTAACTCTTCAAAGTGTGTAATCATAACTATTTATAAAAAAGGAAAAAATGCCTTATATATCAAACTATATTGGCCCCTTAGGGCATACAAAAAATATCCGGGCCCAAACAAACTACCCCTTAGATTTTTTATTGAATTTCAAGCTACACCCTATGTGTCCATGTTGCTATCAAAGATTTCCTTCAAGGGACTCCCTTCTTGAACATCTTGCAACCACTGCCTTCACATCTACTACTCGTGTCGATCTTTGAATCCCTTTGCAGTCGAGCTACTTTGAATGTTCCTGAGCTCCAAAAAAATACCCACTGCCTATCATTCTATTGATCTTCTTTAGACTGTCATGGTTTACCTTCAGATCTCTTTGATTGATTGAGTAAATTCCACACGGCCTCTTTGGTCGGTCAAAACTCCTTTGATCAGAATTGCATCTCGGTGAGACACTGGAAGTGTCTCATTGATGCGATTATGCCCTCCTGAAACTATCAGCGTAATATGGAGCTATCGCTAAGAGCTTATGACGAGCTTATTTCATTTACCTCGAGCTTGCTTTTTCTCCTCTGAGCTCAACTCCTTCGGCACGACACTATCGAGTCGGGAAGACATCTTAGCGAGGCTGTCATTTTGCTGATGCTCTTCTTTCGCTAAGACCTTGGCCTGTCGGCCAGACTTCATATCAATCATCTTCTATCATATCGACATCCCGTTTTGTTGCCGAGACATACTCCATTCGCTGAGACTCTATATTGAAGTCTCCTTGTTTTTCCAAAAGTTCACTTTGAGTTCAGAGAAAGCTTGGTTGGTTGGCAAGACATCTTGCCGACCCCACCCACATTCTATCCAAGCTCTTCTTTTCCTTCGTCAAGACTCCCGCTGTTCGGGAAGAGGTCCTCCCAAACTCCAAATGTTATGCTGAAGGCCCCTCACTTTGGGGAGACCTTTTATAGTCATCGAGATATCTCGGCGAATGCCCTTAGTCGTGCCGAGGGCCCTTTCATGCTTTTGCATCAGGGAGATTTTTCCCGTCGGCCAGACCTTATGGCGATAGCCTCCATCCTGCTTGGTGATGCGTTTGCTTTCCCTTGGTGTCAGCATAACCTCCCCATCTCAGAAAAATATTTCACCGAGACCTCTATCTTTTGGCTGAAACCCCTTTCTTTTGGAAGCTCCACTATTGGTGAGACCTTTGCCGATAACACTTTCCATGTCACCAAGACTTCCTAGTATCGGCAGGACCTTAGGGCGATATCTTCAACTATTGGTGAGCCCTTTCATGCTTTGGTGGGGCCTCCCCCGAAGTCTCCTTGACCTTGATATTACAAACCATATCGGCAAGAGTCTGCCGATGTCACCCCAACGCATTTTGGCCTACCGATCCCTGCCTTCCTTGTTTTATTCACAGTTGCTATGACCTTGTGACATCGAGAGACCTCATATAGACTGCATAGTTATACCAAAATCTTTAATGCATTCTGAGTCGCCATGACACATGCTTTATCTTGCTGACGAGTCCATCCATTTTCCATCGCTGTGACGTTCCACTGTCGGCAAGACATCATATAGAATGCACCCTGTTATTCAGCTAGACCTCAACCACTCTTGGGTCACTGAGACATAATGTATCTCCCACCGATGAGTCTACCTGTCCCAAGTGTGTTTCCGTAGCTTCCATCCATTGGGGAGACTTCACATAGACTGCATTTTCTACACCGAAAGATCTCGATGCATTCTGAGTCGTTGAGACAAGGCAATCGTTATGCCGATAAGGATCCTTCATATTTCCATCGGCGAGACCAAAGGTCACTCACTGAGACCTTACGATGATTTCCCCAACCTACACCAATGAGCACATCCTTCCACCACCGATTGATGAGACAAAAGTGAACTCATGCTGAAAGAAAACCATTTTGCACACTATTGGTAAGACCAAGAGAACTCGCCATGACCATATACCGACGCTGTAACTCATGCCGATACGATGAACTCTATTTCTCCAGTCGGCGAGACAAGAAAACCTCGCTGAGACATAATGCCAATATTGCCTAGCTCCGTTGATGAACCACCATATACATAGTCAGGGAGACATGTTGAGATCGATAAGACGCAATCCTGACAACTAAGACATATGCCGATAGAAGCCTCCACGGTCACCAAAACAATAGAAACGTCCTGCCGAATGAAGAATACAAAAGACCTGTGATCGTTGTGACATCGGATGAGTCTTGCTGATAGGCAACACAGACTCATGCAAGTAGAAAACGTAACATGAGTTGGGGAAACAGTCACGAACCTATGCCGATAGGAACTAGAAAATAGAAAATGGAAGACCTAAGGGAACATATGATGCAACATAGTAAAATATGGGCAGAAAGTGTTCAAGAGGGCACTTATTTGGAAAAATATGAATCAAAACATATGTAAAAACATTATATTTTTACAGCTCCAACAAGATGCTTGAAATAATCCACAATGGAGAAAACCCATTTGGCCTTATGAACACTTGCAACATAGATGCCTTGCCTGATTGAGCCTGAGGGTGAAAATTTGGCAACAGGACCTTAGTGATAGCCATTGGATATGAAAAATTTGAGTGTGCACCATCTAATCTCACCATCATTTACCAGTGTCACCTCCCTATCGAAATGTCAAAGGGAAAAAAAATTATGTCTTGCCGATATTCATCCTTCTCTTTGATGAGGTGCTATTGAGATGTCAAAGGGACACCAAAGTGACTTTTCGATATAGAGCAATCTCTTCGATATGAACTCACTAAATTTTCCAACCTAGAATACTAGGTGAAGGGGCCAGTCATGGAATGACTTAAATGACATAATTGTAACTTATGGGACTAGTAACCTGTGATAGGTAGTGAACATCAAAATAGAATTTCTGTTTGGGCACCATGACTGTAACCCTAGGGTTTAACTAGTAAACCCTAATTCTAATCGAAAGGAAACATAATTAATTTCTAGGTGCATTATACATCCTCTGGATCTGCTCATCACATTTATAAGAAGCTCTCAAAAAAACCATGTTAAATATAGCCTTTGATTTACTTTTGAACACCAGAAGAATTCACTGCATCACTGATAGGCCAAAACTGGGGTAAAGAATAAACTAGATTCAGCTCCGTCTATGTGTCAATTCAGGGATTGTAAGCTCATGAAAGGTGTCATGGCTATTTGCACAAGGGATGCAATTTGTGAGGTGAGTGGGGATGGAAATGCATTCCTAAACTCAATCAACTACCTAAATTGAAAATCAAATTAATGTTTATGTTTTTCTTTTGTGATTGTGGCTATACTACAATATTTATGTAACAGAGAATGCAATAACAATAGTAATGATTCTATAAATTGAACTCACAACTACAATAATATGAACCATCATTAACACAGATAATCATTGGATCCCATAATTAAATAATAAGAAATAAACAATAAACATTAAATAGATTCACAAAATAACAAAAATAAACACATTGCTGAAAATAAATACACTGTTGAAAATAAGCACACTACTAAAAATAAACACACTTACTACAAAACCTACAAAATCACCAAGCATTTGAAGAAGGGGGAACCCTTCCTCCTTAGTTTTCTTGGTGCTGAAAGGAAATTCCTTTAAGTTGGTTGAGTCACGCGAATATGTTTTATTTATCAAAAATATTACAAAGTTTATATGTATATCCCTTTTCTTCTCACGTAGCTCATATTTATAAGAAATATGAGTGCAATTCATTCCCTATTTTTATGCCACCATTCTATTATTTTGTGTCTCATATGTAGTTGTTTTATTTTTTGAAACAACTCACCCTAAATTATAGGAGCTTGTTTAGCTCATTGTTACAATCAATAAAATAGAACATTATTTTCAATGTGAGGACATTCTCATCAAAACTGAATAATAATTGGTTATAACTAAATAACCAAAGTATTTTATGAGAGAATAATTATATGGGTGGAATTAATTTGCTAATATGTGTACCCACGGGTGACATGAAGTTTGCATTCTTCTCCTCAAATCAACAGGCTGCAAGATATATTTTCTTAACATAATAGAAGCAAATACTAGTAAATACAATCTAATAATTATTATTCACTTATTTTATCTAAAAAATAAATTAAATATTACTTATGTATATTTAACCATAAACAAAAAAAGGTGGTAAAATGGTATGATAATGTACAAAAATGGAATATGGAAAAGGAATAAATGATATAGGAAAAAGGATAAAACATGGTATAAAATGAAGCATGAATGACACTCATCAATCACCATGACAAAGTTGCATGACAACAATGTAATATCCTGAGCAAATTTTGCAACTTACATTCCATCTTCAAAAAACAAATCCACAACAGACCATATCTCATCTTAGACATCAATGCCAATAGACCCTTCATATAGGATTAGTTCCATCTTATGCCTGATCCCCTTTTGACATCAATGACAACAATATGCTAACACTTTCATCTTTTGACAGCCATGACACCCTATGATAACAATTGTCAACAACCTTTGACATTCCTTGGACATTAGTGACAACCTATGTTCAACAATCTCCCTCTTTGTTATTGATGGAAAACAACAAAATGTTGGGGCCACTAAACAATTCTGAATGATTTCTTTACTGTAGCATTTTCTCCCCCTATGAAAGATATGACATTCTAAGATCATTATTCTTTCTGAGCAATTTAGCATTTTGAGCCCATTTTCTCCCATTATTCTTTTTGAGCAATTCAAAATTTTGAGCTCACTTCCTCCCCCTTTGACATCAACGACAAAGGGTCAAAAATACCGATGTTGACATCCACTAACTCTCCCTATGAGGAGGCACCATTTTTGCAACCTTTATCGATACACTGCACTATCTGAAAACTTGTTCCCTAGATAGACTCCTCCTAAGTCCATGCTTCACTACTTCTAAATCTATTCTGCAAGAGCACCAACCCTTCTTATGGCAACAAGACCAAGCTCTCCCTCATCGTATGCTTCCTCTTGATTCAAGAGGAGGGAGCAATAAATCCCAACTTCTATTGGATAAACTCAAATGTCTCCTTATGAAGTGGCTTTGTGAATATATCTACAACTTGCTCCTTTGTATCCACATATTCCAATCTTACTTCCTTCTCTGCAACCTTCTCCCTCAAGAAGTGATACTTGATTACAATGTTTTTTGTTCTTGAGTGCATAAGCAGATTCTTTGAAATATTTATTGCACTATTGTTATCACAAAGAATAGTGATAGGGTCTTCAAACTCAACCTTCATCTACTTCAAATTTTGCTTCATCCAAAGCGCCTGAGTGCAATATGATGCTGTAATAATGTATTTTTCTTTTTCTATATATAGAGAAACTGATTCATGTTTCTTACTCAACCACGACACCAAACTGTCACTAAGAAAGAATGCACCACTACTTGTGCTCTTCCAGTCATCAAAACATCTTTCCCAATGTGTATCTGTGTATGTAGTCAAAGTGAAATTATCACTCTTTGGATACCATTGTCCAAAATCTTCAGTGGCCTTCAAATACCTAAATATCCTCTTTACTACTTTAACATGAGTCTCTTTAGGTGCTACCTAAAATCTAGCAACCATTCCAATTGCTTGCATGATATATAGTCTAGATGTTGTCATGTATAGAAAATTTCCAATCATGGACCTATACAAAGTTTGATCTGTTGGAGAAAATTCATCATCTTTACTCAATTTGCACCTAGTATCCATAGGTATTGTAACTAGTTTACAATCTTCCATTATAAACTTACTCAGTATTTCCTTTATGTACTTGTGCTGTGAAATGAAAATGCCTTTGCTTGATTGTACAATCTGCAACTCAAGAAAGAAAGAGAATTATCCTAACATGGACATGCAAAATTCATTCTATAGTGCCTTCTAAAAGTTATTGCACATTTCTTCACTACTACCTCCAAAAATGATTTCATCTACATAAACCACAACTATCAAATTTTGTTCTCCTTCCACTTTTATGTACAAATTACTATTTTCACTTCTTGTCTAGAATCCTTGCTACTGCAAGTATTCATCCAACTTGGAATACCAAGATCTGGGAGCTCATTTGAGTCCATACAAATCCTTCTTTAATCTACAAACATAATATGGATTGTTAGAACATTAAAATCCTTCTGGTTGTTCAATATAAACCTCTTCTGCACGCTGTCCATTCAAGAATGCTAACTTCACATCCATCTGGTACACATTGAAATTCTTGAATGCTGAAAAAGCTATTTTTTATTTATTTCCTCCAGTCTTTCTATCAAAGCAAATGTCTCTTCACAGTCTATTCCTTCAACCTAAGCATACCCTTTAAATACAATCCTTTCCTTGTTCCAGATAACTTCACCTTCTTCATTTAGCTTGTTTCTAAACACCCACTTTGTTCCATTCACATTCTTGTATTTAGGTCTTGGGATGAGTTCACAAGTTTCATTTTGCATGATTTGATTCAATTCTTCCTCCATAGCTTCTATCCATCCTTGTTATTTTCTTCCTTCTTTGTATAAATTAGGTTCTATCTTTGATAGTAAAGAAAAGTCTACTTGCTCACCTAATCTCCCAAGTTTCATTTGGGTTTGAACCCCACTACCTTTATCACCTATGATTTGGTCTTCACAATTATTCTTCTGAACATATTTTTCTAGAGTTTTTGTAGCAACTTCTTCTGATACTTCAATTTTATTATGAATAGGCTCATAATCTTCTACTTCTGGAATGCTAGTAGATTGAATAGTTTCATCAAATCTCACATTTTCACTTTCAACTATCTTCTTCAATCTCTTGTTATAGCATTTGTAAGCTTTACTTCTTAAGTAATAAGCAAGAAAAATGCCTTCATCTAATATGGAATTAAACTTACCCAAATTTTCTTCATCTCTCTTGATGTATCACTCGCTTCTAAATATTTCAACGTGTCTTACTGATGTTGGTCTTCCTTTCCATAACTCATATGGAGTCTTCTTAGTCTTGTGCCTAATCTGAGCTCTGTTCAAAATATACACAACAATCTTTGTAGCTTCTCTCTAGTACATATCCGGTAGATTTTCTTGACATAACATAGTTCTTTCCATCTCTTTTATGACCTCATACTTTAATATGGGAAATATTCATAGTGCCACATCCTATATTTCCAATTGGATTGAACTTTTTTGAATATCAAATCATTATTGATATTTGCGAGGTTTAAAAATGTGTCAAATGGAATCACAAAATGTTAATCTCATATCATGGGTTGGAAATATAGTGCCACCTTTGTGAATATTAGGCCACATCACACAACCTTCATTATCTAAGGAAGTCAATGCATTTATTTGGTGACACATAACTCCTTTCAACGGTCAAAGGGGGTCTTTGTATTTGGTCCCATCCTGAATTTTCCACTATAGCCTTTACTACATTGTAGGATTCTCTATCGAAGTCTTCATTTGGCATTTCATGTGAGTACAATTTCATAGGCGGGTCATGCAATTGGTGTTAAGAGTCATGGAGATTCAAAATCTCATAGTAACCTCATTAAGTCAAGTTGTGGGATTCTAGAAGCCGTCACACACCTTATTAAAGAAGGGATCATATTTCTTGAATGCAATACATATGACGTGAAAGGAAAATCATCAACAATTGACATGGCATCAACAATCAACATTCATCTCAAAGAATAGTCAAAGAGGAAACATATGTGATAGTGCCCAGGAATCATGAAGATTAAGGTTCTGAAATATATTGGAATTGCATCTCAATACCAAAGGCAATTAGGCTAGAAAGAAGATAATCATGATAAATCTTAAAATCTAGTGCAAACATATAGAGGATTTGGAGAGTCTATTGCCTCCTTTCCTACTAACATCAACTTGGACAAATTTACAACTCTGTAGCAACAAAGTTACAACTCTACAGTCATTTTTGATTAGCAATTGATTAGCAATGAGCCCTCTATACTTAGGTGGTGACATTTTTGGGTGCATGTTGGGTATTCCCTTGCATCTGTATCTTTGTAATTCAAAGTTATATGTAATGTTGCAATCTATATGTGATTACATCTATATAATATATGAAGTTTATTTTTAATCTTTGAGAATTTAAAATGCAACTGTTGTTAAAGTGTAACAATTCTCATGAATTATGAAACAAATAGTATTTGAGAAATCACATTGGGAGGAATATATGCATTACTAGACTCAAGATTAGTTCACACAACCTTCATACAACTTGTTTGATAATATGCATGCCATATAAATATTGTGGAATTGCAAGAATACTTTGGAAAGGTATTTTAGAGTGGCATTCGTTAATAATCTTCATCCAAGGAGGCTAGGGATATTACAGTGGTATCGGAGCTTGGATCATGCTAGCTTGAGGGTATAAATTAGTTTTCTTCAGCTAAAACTTACATCAATGGCTAGAATTATGAATGGAAGATTGTTACCTACTTTCCTTCCTACCTCGTCAACAAAGGAAAATAAGCCTAGCTTGGAGAAACTATTAAAAGACCTTGCTCAATCACAACAAAAGATAAATCATGATTTACAACATCTTGGAGATTCTATTTCAAGAAAATTAAAACACTTTAATGACTCATTCACACCTACAAGTAAAGGACCTCATGATCTATTTGTACAAGAAGAGAATATAAAAACTACAAGGGAGGTTTGCAAAAATCTTTAGGAGTTTGAGAAACATGTCGATGTAGTATATGAGGATAAAAGGAAAGGATTTTGTAATGATTATAATGTGACATCATCATTCTTACAAGAAGAAGCACATGAGGCTTCTACAAAAGAGGCAGACATGAATCACCTTGACATAGAGTATGTTAGCTTGGAGATGAACATTAATAGATCGATAACTCTAATAAAGGTGTGGATTCTAATGATGCACCCTTGTTTGATCATAATTTAGTCTACTCATTCATGATTGAATTTTTTAATACATCCACAAGTGAGATGGCTGATTCTAATGTTGAAAAAAATTCCACTCATGAAGAAAAATCATAAAATTTAGCACATGGAAGCCAAGGTCACTTTGATGACAAGGAACAAAGGCCTTTCGTATTGGAAGATTTGGAAGATAAATTTATGGTAAAGGAAACAAAGGTAGTGAAAGTGTTATCAAGGATGGATAATTCCCATAAAAACATTGAAGACCTCATTTGGATAGCTCAAATTGAGGAGAGGAGAAAAGGAATGGTAATTGGTAGTACTCATATACACTTGCACTCTATCAAAGAAGTGTTGGAATTACTAAAAGATGTCTATTTACACTTAGGGATAGAGACATGGATGTCAAGTTGTTGGAAGAAAAATATAGGGAGATTGTTTAACTTTTCCTTCAATTGAGTAGGTATTATTAATTAATGCACAAAATAAAAAATCAATTATGTGTTGTAGCCACCTCTCAAGAGAAAAACGACAATGCAAGAGGTATGGACTCGAACAAATTGATGAAGGGATTGAAGAGCTTAATGATGATGAATTTGTGAGTTATGAGGGTCAAATTGCTTGTGAAAGAACAAGGTGTAACCATGATATTGATCATATGCTTGGTGTGTTGGTAGATGGTCAGCGCTCCCTTGGGGATTCGTGACATGGAATAACAACCTCCTGTGGATCCGTTAACTCTGGCAGTTGTATCAGACATTAACAGGTTGATATTTTGGTGCAATGGAAACTGTGGGGCCAACATGTGGTATCAGAGCCAAAGGTGCTAGGTTCAAATCCCCTCGGGTAACGCTAGGGGGAGTTTTTTGGTAGATGGTCAACACTCCCCTCGGGATTCATGACATGGAATAATCACCTCTCATGGATCCGTTAACTCTGACAGTTGTATCAAACATTAACATGTCAATCTTTTGGTGCAACAACAACTGTGGGCCAACATGGTGATTTCCAAAAATGGAAGAGGTGCATGACATTCAAGAAATCACCAATGAAAGGGAAAAATGATTACCTTGAAGCCTTGTGACAATTGTAGATGATAGAGAGACATGCAAAATTCAGACCTTTGAACCAGCAATTGATGAAGAGAAATCTTCATGGGTGGAGGAATTTGAAAGTACTACAAAGATATTTAATGAAGGGTCTGATTTTTAGTGTTTGGGAAGAACCTTTCTATTTCCATTTAAGTATGAGATGACAATTCTAAAGTGTAAGAAAATTAATTTTGAATATCATAGCATCTAAGATGAAGATCTTTTTCAGACATTACCACCTCTTATCACATGGGAAGGACCTCGTAATGAAGAAGTGTTTGAGGATTCCAAAGATAACATAGAGAAGGACTAAGTAAGGAAGTCTGAAAGAATGAATGAAGAGTGGATACAATGAGCCAAGGAGGCTAATTTTGTGGATTCCCATGCAAGACAACACCTACAACAAGTCAAAGAGTAAGTCAAACACTTGGATCTAGCAAGATGACAATGGGAAGCCTGCCTTAGGTCCCTTTTTCATCAAAAGGAAGATGTTATAGAGGTTGAGCATGCTATGAATAAGCCTCTTATGACAACCAAGCATAAAGAACAATAAAAATTGTATGAATAAGAAAAATCATATTATACACATGATGCTAGTTATTGGGTTGATGGGACATGTCATTTGTAGGGCTTAATGAAGACTCCAATCATGATGGAACCAAATAAAAGTATTCCTACATGTCTTGAATGAGTCAGTAGTGTTATGGAGACATGGGTAGATAAGGCCAATTATGAATCAAATTTGAGTGAATATCAAACCATTTTTGAGGGACTTTACGAGTCTACTTATGACTTAATACACCTAGATTATAAAGATGACTACTTATTGGAGAAAATTATCCTAATGTTAGGGCTTTAGACAAATGTCTTAGAGGTATTTGGTCATGATTTGTATACACATGAGAGCGGTAGGCTTTAGTTGTGTGCACCAAGGTGTGATGAGAATTGGTTTTTTGTGCATTCATTTTTGACGGGTGGCTACCCTTTATTGATGAGTATAGAGTTTTTAGGATATACATGGAGAATATTAGCTGTGTTGATAGTTCAGAGTGGATGGAACCAATACTTCATTGTTGGTGATTGGTGTGATGGAGTATCCATCATCATATGCTCTTGGAGACACAATTGGTATTCTCATTAGGGTGATTTTCCAGTGGGTTTGATGCAATTCTGATTTATACCAATAACATAGGATGGAGTGCTATATTTTTCTATATACATATGGTGGATACTTGTTACATCTTTGTGATAACATACTAGTTTAGGCAGAGAGTTAATGATGATCCTATGGTGAGATACATCTATCTCCCCAATTTTAGCATGAGTCCTAGATTAATTTGGGATCTATGGATTTTCTTGATGGATGGAGTTCCTCACAGGTTGTTGCAACATGATAGGGTGATTGATGATAGTTATATTAGAGTAGCACAACATATTGGTGGAGAATTTTTTTTGAGATTGGTTTGGAATTCGGGTATTATCATGGTTAATAAATTATTACACATGGATCTTGATGAGTTTCTTTATATCTTGTGGTTTTATGGCATGTATATTAGAGTGGCACAATAAATTGGTATGCGATTGCTTAGGACAAGAAATCTTTGGGAAGGGAGGACTGTAATGTCCCCGATTCCCGAGTAGTGACCTTGGGAGTAATTTAATCAATTAAATATTAAATTGTCCTTAAATTATATTTGGAACATTTTATTTAATTAATAATTATTTATTAAAGTAACTTTATTAAAAGAGAAATATTAAATAAGTTACTTTAATAAAAAATATTTGAAGGCGGTGGATTATGGTAGAAATGAATCGAAGGGGCATCTTTTTGTAAAATTTATTCTTGGGCACAAAAATTGAGAACACAACTTTCAAGAAATGAGGACAAAACCCTCGAGGGGTGGGTTGGACAGAAACAAAACACTATTTGTAGATGGATTCATCTTAGAATTCGTGCAAGCATTTAATGAACAATTGATAAAATTTGTGGAAATATATACAATATCTTTACAAACAAGTTTTTGGTATTTATATGGGTTGCTAATTGATTGTTTGGTCTATTGTTGTGGATGACCTCAAACTTTATTATGGGAACTGTTGTCACATGAAATTGCACCCTGCTGAGTACAAAGCTCAACATTCTAATGAAACAATGGAAATGACCTCAAGGTGTGGGAGCTTTGTGTGTATGAGGTCGAATCTCCAGAGAAGGATGACTTCCTTTTTCAATCTGAGTGCAATGTGTTGGTCCAACCCAACACATCAAATCCTACCACTAACAACTCATAAGGAAAAGGGGAGAAGGAGAACATCAAAATGAGAGGGAGATGATACACCAAAATAGAAAGGTTACTTCTTCCTGACCAAGATTACAAAACACATCATTGAAGAGGGGAAAGGGGAATTTCACAAATCTCTATTTGGTCAATTTTCAGAGGCATACATGAAGGATAGGGTTTGACAAGGCATTGAAAGTAAAGAGGGTTTCCCAACCAACAACTGTAAACCATTTAATCAGAAACATACATGCATGAAAATACAATAAACACTTAGATATGAAGGTAATGACTTACACAAACACCAAAGAGTTGAGAAGAGGAAAACTTAATCAATTCCATTAATGTGGAGGCAAAAAACCAATCTTTACAATGGCAGAGATGCAAAATGCAAGTCTGCAAAAGAAAAACCCCAGAGGAGATAGAGGAAGAAGAACTGTAAAAATGAATACATTTTTTTCCTTTATAGATCAGGCATAACTGAGAAAAGAAAACCCAACCCTTAGCATAACTAGGGTTTGCAATGAAGCTTGTGCGTGTAATATCTGAGCCATGCCATGAAAGATGCACCTAGGCAATGGATCTATTTGTAAAGTTAGCAAAGAGTAATAAATGGGCATGTGTGCCCATGAAATCCAATAGTAGAAGGTAAGGGATGCCATAAATGTCATCCTTGAGGCCTAGAAAGCATGCCTGGTAGCTCAAAATTCTAATCGAACCTCAAAAATTGCACCCAAAAAAATGCCAAAATGCAAGATGGTCAGGGATTTGGTGCAAAAAAACACCTTTACAAGCCTAAAAAAAAAGTCGAAAGCCCCAAAAATTCATTTTTTGGGTGTCAAGCGGTTGGGTGTCAAATGTCAGGCTTATCCCTTACCAAATGCTTGGTAGAAAGGAGAAGAGTACGAAGAAGGAAGTGTCAAAGGTAAAGGGGAAGGTTTACCCCTGAAAGCCACAAGAAAAAAATTTTGGAGGTCAAGGGGAAGCCTTATCTCTTACCTTTGAAGGTGAGAGGTAAAATGCAAGAGTGAAGGGTGAAGGGTGAAGGCCAAAGAAGAAAGAGCAAGGAGAGAAGAGGAAAGAGGGTAGGAGAATGGAAGAAAGTGATAGGTTGAAGTCCAAAAGTAAGAAAGGAGATTTTGGAGATTGGACCTTGGACTGTCAGAGGTTGAGTGTTGGGAGGAAGGGATACACATTTCAAAGTGAAACAGTAAGAGGGAAAAGGTAAGGGAAAAGGCCGATACTCAACCACCTAATAGAAGAAAGGTGAAAATGGGAGAGGAAAGGGATGGTAAGGGGTAACGAGTAAGGTAGAAGGCTGAAACTTGAAAAAATTAGAAGAAAACATGGAAAGGAAGGAGTGATGGAGAAATGAAGAAGGTATGCAAGGTAAGCAAGTAAGAGACAACCCAAAAAGCTGAAATTCTGGAACAAATTTTTTTGGGAAAACTTCAAGGGGAAAACATGCAAGATGGCCCATGGGGAATTTCTTAGATTGGATATCAATGATGGGCCATCACAAGTGGGACATGAAATGACAACATTAATGGTGACTTTTCAAGATGATTGTTTTCTAATCATGGGATCCAGAGGCCTTATCGGTCCGTTGGGCAGAGAGTCATGAGGGTAAAACCTAACAGTTGGGCCTCCTCAGAGCAAAAAAAAACATGTACAGTTTCACTTGAAGGAAAGAATGAAAGCTAGAGTATACATTCCTTTAAGGAGAATGCAGGGTGTGCAAATGCACTTCATGGAAAGAAAGATATTTACAATATGTACACTAAACTAATAGAAAACAAAGAATGGAAGATTGCCTCTACCAAAGATGAACCTTTTGAAGGAGCTGATCTCCCTCAAACCATAGTTGCAGAGCTCACCAGCTGCAACCACTAAAAACTGCTGCCAACATGCATGGGAATGCACAAAATGATTGCAAGGTGAAGGATCGCTTCACTATAAAATTTTCAATTGCAAGGGAACCATATGATGCAAGTGGTGCCTTAGCTGAACATACAACAACAGGGGTGGAACTTTTTGAAGATAGGCTAGCATCCAAGAGCAAGCCTTTTGTAGAAGGAAGAAAACTCACCTCACAAAAGGATAGGTCAATGTCAAAATCATTGACTTCCTCAATGCATGAGCTGAAACAAAAAGAAAAAGCTTCTAGCTCACATAGTGATGTAGAAAATGCCAAATCTATTTTTTGATTTTCACAAGAATGACCTTCCTCATGCACCTCAAAAGGGAAACCTTGAAGCTTGGGCATACAATCAAACTGAGCAATGGGAGCATCAATCTCCAAACAAATGTGTGGTTGCTCAATGGTGGGTTTTTCAGTGTGTCCGCTCCATGTGAAACACTCTAACTCAATCACATTATCCCTAATACCAAAGGTCACATCTTCATTTTGAGTGAAGACCTCATATTCAACATTGCTATATCAGGGACAATAGAAAACCAACAAACATCATAATTACATGCATTGATGCACACTTCATCAACACATACCTCAGATTTATGAGACACCTTGGGTGAAGAACCAAATTCTTTAAGTTGTTCCTCTGTTTTAATCTCTTCTTTTTTGCAACTAGCTGCAATAAAAATAGACCCGTGGCATATAATGGTTGCCATGTCCTCTACTATTTCCTTACTCTTATGTTGCCTACAAAGCTACTCTTTTGGGGGTGAAAGATTAGCATCCAAGCTTGAACAAAAAGCTTCTATAACATCCCAAAAGAGGTCCTCCACCTCAAAATTGTAGATCTCAATAGATTGGGGATCTTCATCCATAATAATAGGAGATAAACATGTCTGCTAATGCTACTCCAAAACCATGGAGTTATCTTAAACCATTAAGCCCAAACCAAGCTATTCGAAGGACTCAACTGATGTAGGTATAGCTAATCTATCCTCCTCATCTTCAATAAAATAAGGGAGGGCATCAAATGAGAGGACTGATTCTTCTATTGCATCATTTTTTTCTACCTTTTTAATGCCTTGTTGCTGCAACACTGTTTCATCTTGAATTTTTTATTGTAACAAACCAAGACAATCATTGTTTTGAGCACACGAAGGATCCACAACAACAACCTCTTCACTCTTAGCCCAAAACTACTCCTTCCCTTATTCTTTTGACCAATTAGGATCCCATACCACAGGTCCACCTTGAAAGAGTAAAAGGTTGAGCCTCCTCAAGGATGGGTTCTTGTGAGGAATGGAGGCTCCCAAAAATTAGAATCTCTAACACAAAAGATCCGCTTGATGGCACAAGAGGTTCTATTGTAGTTTCAAGGGGTTGATTAGGATTCTTGGAACTAAAACATTTTTTCTTGCAAAACTCTTGTAAAAATATAGGTTGTTCTAAAACAAAAGGAGGGCTAATGGGGGTTTCAAGAGGCTTGCTAGGTTTCTTCAAACTTGGGAATTTATGCTTTCTTACCTCCTCCTTATTAGGCTATTCTGAAACTAGTGGAGGTGCTTGTTTGAAACTAGGCATAGAAGGGGCTACCTGAGTCTTGGGAACTTGTGCTAGAGCAAGGGCAAGTCTGATTTTTTCTTTCCTAGCAACAACATCATTTATTGCATACTCTTCTTGTTTCCTTCTTTGTGCCTCCAACTGTTGCTTATACCTCCATTGAGCTTCTTTATTTTGCTTATGTGAATAATGAGCTTGATGAACAAACTCATCATGTCATGGGAAACAATACTTTTGCCCTTGATAGGCTTGATTTCCCACTCTCCCTGTTGTAGGTCAAATGCTTGTTGCTCCTTAAGCTCAATATTTTTTTAAAGAGATCTTTGACCATGGACATGAGTTCACTCTCATTTTAAGGCTGAAATGAAGAATAAGGAATATCATGGGGTTGTTGATAGGAATGTGTAGGCATCCATGATGTTTGAGTAGGGTGGAGTGGGTGGTTAGAATTTTGAAAATATCGAGAACCCACAATAGTAGGGTTATGTGGAACAAAATGGGAGGTATAAGTACCTTGATATGGCTGATTGGGAGGTGCAAAGCTAGCATTATCATGAAATGAGGGAGTATACATGTGGTTTCCATTAAAATGTGACATTTTTATACATGGAAAACACTTTGAAATTTAAAAGGAAAGCAGAGGACTTCCCAACCAAAGATTTTGGGTACATACCAAAGAGTCACCCAAAGAGTTTTAGAGTTGCCAAATGCTTGAAGAATGCACCTAAAGGATGAAATGTCGAAGAGTGCACCAAATCCTCATCAGGATGAAATGGAACCAGTATTGCTTGAACCAGTAGATGTGCAAGGATTCACCATGGTGTTTGAAGGTATGCCTCAAAAGGAAAAAAAAGTGTTGAAGAAAACACCACATTATTCAACAAAAAGGAGTTCCCTTGGGCATGTTAGAAACTGTTATCACATGAAATTGCACCCTACTGAGCACGAAGCTCAACATTCTAATGACACAATGGAAATGACCTCAAGGTGTGGGACCTTTGTGTGTATGAGGTCGAATCTCTGAAGAAGGCCAACTTAATTTCTCAATCCTAGTGCAATGTGCTGGTCCAACCCAACACATGAATTCCTACCACTAATAGCTCACAAGGAAAATGAAAGAAGGAGAACATGAAAATGAGAGGGAGGTGATACACCAAAATAGAAAGGTTACTTCTTCCGACCAATATTGTACAACACATCATTGAACAGGGGCAAGGGGACTTTAAAAAATCTCTATCTAGTCATTTTTTAGAGGCATACATGAAGGCTAGGGTTTGAAACGGTGCTAGAAGGAAAAAGGGTTTCACTACCAACAACTGTAAACCATTTAATCACAAACATACATGCATGAAAATGAAATAAACACTCAGATGTGAAGATAATGACTTACACAAACACCAAATAACTAAGAAGAGGAAAACTTGGATGATTCCATTAATGTGGAGGCAAAAATCAAATCTTTACAATGACAGAGATACAAAATGCAAGTCTGCAAAAGAAAAACCCTAGAGGAAGAAGAACTCTAAAAATGAATAACATTTTTTTCCTTTATAGATCAAGAATAACTCAGAAAAAAAAACCCAACCCTAACCCTAACCAGGGTTAGCAATGAAACCTATGTGTAATATTTGAGCCATCCCGTGAAAGATGCGCATAGGGAATGCTTTTTCTGTAAAGTAAAAAAAGAGAAATAAATGGGCATGGGAACCCATGAAATCTAATTGTAGAAGGTAAGGGATGCCATAAATTTCATCCTTGAGGCCTAGAAAGCATGCTTGGTAGTTCAAAAGTCCAATTGAACCTCAAAAAACACACCTAGAAAACACTCCAAAACACAGGATGGTCGGGGCATTGAGCTCAAAAAAACACCTTTACAAGCCTAAAAAAAATTGTCTGAAGCCTCGAAAATGCATTTTTTGGGCATCAGGCATTGGGCATTCAGGCATCAGATGTCAAGCTTACTGCTTACCAAATTCCTAGTAGAAAGGAGGAGAAGAGTACAAAGAAGAAGGAAGCGTCAGAGGTAAAGGGGAAGGTTTACCCACGAAAGCTAAAAGTCAAATATGAAGACCGACGAAAGCCACAAGAGTAAAATTTTGAAGGTCAAGGGGAAGCCTTACCTCTAAAGGTAAGAGGTAAAATTTAAGAGCAAAGGGCAAAGGCCGAATGCCGAAGGCTGAAGGCCAAAAAGAAAAGAGAAAGGAGGGAAGAGGAAAGAGGGAAGGAGAAGGAAGAAACTGATAGGTTGAAGTCCAAAAGAAAGAAAGGAGATTTCGAAGATCAGACCTTGGACCTTCGAAGGTCAAGGGTTGAAAGGAAGGGATACACATTGCAAAGTGAAATGGTAAGAGGGAATAGGTAAGGGCAAAGGTCGATATCTGATCGCCCGATAGAAGAAAGGTGAAAATGGAAGAGGAAAGGGATGGTAAGGGGTAATAGGTAAGGCCGAAGGCCAAAGCCCAAAAAACTTAGAAGAAAATAGGGAAAGGAAGGAGAGATGGAGAAATGAAGAAGGCATGCAAGGTAAGCAAGTAAGAGACAACCCAAAAAAATGAAATTCTGGGACTTAGCAAAATTTGGGAAAACTTCAAGGGGAAAATATGCAAGATGGCCCATGGGGAATTTCTCAGATAAGATATCAATGATGGGACTTCACAAGGGGGCATGAAATGACAACAGGAACTTTCAATACTACTACATCTTATATTTCCAATTGGAGCAAACGATTTTGAATATCAAATCATTATTGATATTCGTGGGGTTTAAAAATGTTTCAAATGGAATCATAAAATGTTAATCTCATATCATAGGTTGGAAATACAGTGCCACCTTTGTGAATATCAGGCCGCATTACCCAACATTCATTATCTAAGGAAGTTGATGCATTTATTTGGTGACGTGGAACTCCTTCCAGTGGTCAAAGGGGGTCTTTGTAGTTGGTCTCATCCTGAATTTTCCACCATAGCCTTTGACTGCATCGTAGGCTTCTCTATCAAAGTATTCATTTGGAATTTCATGTGAGTACAATTCCATAGGCAGGTCATGCAATTAGTGTTAAGAGTTGTGGAGATTCAAATTCTCATAGCCACCTCATTATGTCAAGTTGTGGGATTCTAGATGTTATCGAACACCTTATTAAAGAAGGAATCACATTTCTTGAATGCAGTACATATGAGGTGAAAGGAAGCTCATTAATAGTTGATGTGGCATCAATATTCAACATTCATTTAAAAGAATAGTCAAAGAGGAAACATATGTAACAACACCCAAGAATTGTGAAGATTTAGGTTCCAAAATATACTGGAATTCATCTCAATACCAAAGGCAATCAAGCTAGAAAGGAGACAATCATGATAAATGTTAAAAGACAACACATACATATAGAGGAGTTGGGGAGTCTATCACCTCCTTTCCTGATAATGTCAACTTGGACAAATCTACAACCTTGTAGCAACAAAGTTACAACTTTGCAGACATCTTTGATTAGCAATGAGCCCTCTATACTCAGGTAGTGACATTTCTGGGTGCATGTCAGGTATTCTCTTGCATCTATATCTTTGTAATTCAAAGTTATATGTAATGTTGCAATCCATATGTGGTTACATCTGTAGAATATATGAAATTTAATTTTTAATCTTTGAGAATTTAAAATGCAATTATTGTTAAAGTGTAACAATTCTCATGAATTCTGAAACAAATAATATCTAAGAAATTGCATATGGAGGAATATATGCATTACCAAACTCAAAATTGGTTCACACAACCTTCATACAACTTGTTTGACAATATGCATGCCAAATAAATATTGTGCAATTGCAAGAATACTTTGGAAAGGTATTTGAGAGTAGCATTTGTTAATAATCTTCATCTAAGGAGGATAGGGATATTACATGTCTTCTGGATCTTCTTCTTTTTTTTTGGACTTGAATAAAGCCATCATTGTATCTCATGCTTTCATCACTTGCCATGGTTCTTTCAAATCTTGAACTTCTGAACTTTCCTTAGTAGTCTTTTTAGACTATTACGACACTTTCTTTTGATCATCAAAACCTATTCCAGTTTTGATATGTGGAGCTCTCTAACTCTCCAAAATATAATCTAGGGTCTCAATACTTTTTCCAGGCTTCATTTGCAACTATTGGTTCACCTTTTCAAGCTCTTTTCTTACTGCCACAATTTCTACTTCAAGCTTCTCACAATCTTTGCTTCTTGATAGCAACTTTTTTGTCAGAACCTCTACAATTCTTTTTGCTTATTTAGACTGGGTCTTCAGTTCAACAATTATATTTTCTACATTATTTATATCCCGAGATACCTTTTCTTTAGCTCTCACTTCAAAAATTTTGTTCTTTAGTCTCTTGATTACTTTTCCAATACACATTAACTCTTCCACAATATCTACCTCTTCTACATTGTTTTTAGGATCCATTTCAACATCTCCATCAAAAATCTCAAAATCCATGAACACAACCTTTAATTTTTCATCTTCGAATACATCTTCATCTTCTTCTTCAATGGAGTAGTCTTCTTCTTCATTAGTGTAGAAAATTTTATGTTTCCTCTAACCTTTGAAATTTCTCTGAAATGATTTATTTCCATTTCTTTGCTCAACATTGTTAGAATTCTTATGGGGACACTTAGCCATAAAATTTCCTACTTCTCCACAATTGAAACTCTTGAAAGATAATTTTCCATTGTACTTACTGAAACCTCTTTGTAGCTTCCTGATAAAATTTGCTTCTTTCGAATATGATCCAAAATCAAAATCTTCATCAACATGCTTCTTAGAAACTCTGAAAGAAACCTCTTTCCTTATAGAATCTTCACTTTCAAATATCATTTCAAATACAGTTAAAGTTTCATGCAATTCAATCAATTTTAGACCATTTGAATCCTTAGCTTCCTCAATAATAGATATTTTAGGATCAAACCTTTCAGGGAGAGATCTGAGTACCTTCTTTACAACAATCTTCTCTTCCAAACTCTCACCAAGACCTTAGATATGATTGAAATCTTCATCAACTTGAAGCATGAAGGTAGTAATGTTCTCATCTTCTTTCATCTTCAGTTCTTCAAAATGAGGTTTGTAAGTCTACAAATTTTCCTCTTTGAATTTTTCATCACCTTCATAGATTGTTTCCAATTTGTCCCATATGTCCTTTACTATTTTGTAATGCATTACTTTCATAATTTCAGAACTAGATAGTCCACATAAAATAGCATTCATTGTCTTAGCATTGAGTTCGAGGGCCCTCTTTGTAGCCTGATCCCTAGGAGGGAGATTTTTAGGAGGCCCATATCCTTATACAACTGACATCCAAATGTCCATTCCTAAAGCTATCAAGTAGGACTCCATCCTAACTTTTCAAAAGGCATAATTAGATCCATAAAAGAACAATAATTTTTTTCTAGAAGAACTCTCTTGTGCCATCCTTGATCTACCTTAAGCTATTAGGATTTTTCAAAGGAACTTGACTCTAATACCAATTGAAGTGTGCAAAATCTACTAAGAGGGGGGGTGAATCATTCAAAATTCTCAACTTCAACACTTTTTACCAGATTATGCAATTTGAACTTTTTCTACTGCTATAAAGATTTTCAACATGAAGAGCACTTGAACATACAAGAAACACAACACAAGATAACACTAGATATATGTGGAAACTCAAGATGGGAAAATCCATGGTGAGAATAGTTGCTCAGATCTACTACCCAAATCTAGCTTCACAATGGAAGAATATAATAAGTGAATTACAACATGAAGTAGGCAACAACCTACTAGAGACACCAATCCCCTATTGAATCTGTAGGCACCAACCTATTGGAGACAACAATCTCCATCAAAAAGAGACACCAATCCCTACTAGAACAATACAACTAGTAGAACACCAATCCTACCAGAATACATAAATAATGGTGGATTTGAAATTTAACTCTAATATGTACTAGAGTCATAGCTAACACTCTTCCACACAAAGAATGATCTTCTGATACTGGCACTCCCTTTTTTCATCATAGTTTTATACTCAAAATTACCTTGCTTGATCACAACCAGTACAACTGATACATTATACACTACACACACACTTGATGCATCTAAACATTTGAAATATATACATGACATTACATTAACACTCTTCCATGTCGACCAAGGATCCACACAAAACCAGAATGACATAAAATGAACCTAAATTCAAATTACATGAAACATGTAATACAATGATCCAAACACAAATTTCTTTCCACCAAAAGAACTTGATGTTGTGCACCACCACAGGAACCTTAAGTAGGTCCTATCCTCACTCCACACACAATATTTGAATTTTGCACACTACTAGATGTTATTATACATGCCTTGAACTTCAAACAAGAATAGAGACCCTCCTAACACTTAAAACTTATTGCAAACTAAAAATATCCTTTGAAAACTCAACAAACTGATAAAACAAGTGTAGGCATACTATCCTTCCAAATCACAGAGTAAAAAGAGATTTTTGAAAGAAATGCCAACCATATTTAGAAATCTCTCTACCCAAAAGATATCCTTGAATTGACTTTTGGACCACTACACTCATACCGACTACATACTTGGCATGGTATAATAAATACACCAACTATCTAAAAGCAATCACGTCTCAATGAAATTTCAAGTATGTTACTTGATATTGATAAGACAACTTCCTAATCATTACTATTTTTGGATACATAACATTTTAAGTCAAGGGAAGATAATGATAATTTAAGTAGGATATTTCTAGTACTTCTACAATCTCTTTCGTATTTTGAAATTACTGACACCCTTTGATAACAACTATCAACAACCTTTGAAAATCCTTTGACATCAATGGAAACCTATGTTCGACACCTTCATCTTCTTCCTTAGCGAAGGGATCATCCCTTTGATGAACCACCTCTTCTTCAGCTCATTGGCTGGCTAGATTTCCAGTTTGAACAACAATTCCTTGAGTCTATGATTGTAGGCTCATATGTTCTCATGCTTTCCTTGTTTGGTATTGTATATCTCTACTACAATCTTGTTGTTGTCTCTTAGGAGATTGAATTCTTCCTAGAATGCTCATTTCAATTCTTCCCATGTATTTTTATGTCTTACTTCTAGTTTGGTATACCAATCGATTGTTATTTCCCTAGGAGTTGTTGGAAATACTCTAAGCCAATATGCTCTATCATCTCAACCGTTTGCTACCTAGATTGTTTCACAAGTTTTACAATGTCATACAAGGTCCTCTAACCCATTTCTAGTGAAATTTGGTAGTCTTTTCCGTTCCACATTTAGACTTGCTGGGGGAGTCACCATCTTACCTCTTTGCACCTTCTATGACAATGAATTTCTTGGAGAGTTTTGATTCATACATTCTAATGCCTTGCTCTCTTAGATGTACCATAATCCTCTACTCGTCCTTCAACAATGTTTTTCACCTTTAGGTTACCTTCAAGGTTTTTTCGATGCTCCCTCTTTCTTGGTTTTTTAGCTTTGGTCATCTGATGTTCAAATCTTCCTTCAATGTCCATTGTTTAATCTAGCGAATGGTATTTGTTAGATCATTTGTGTGTTTTAGTTGGCCTTCCCCTTTGGTCAATTCTATTCATGTGAATAAATCTTGGATAGTTGGGTTGGCGGTTTCCTTCTTGTCTTCCCCCTTGCCCGATGATGAGCCTTCTTTATCTCCTAGCAATGACCCTTCTTTATGTGATGGTTCCCTAGCAGTGTTTTCTTCCTCACTTTCCCCTTCATCCGATGATGATGGTGAGTACGGTTCTATTACTTGGTCAGTAAGATTAGTTTTTTTTTGTTGTCAGGAAGTGGTAGGTGTCTGGATATTTCAATCTAGTCTCCCTTTCACGTTCTCTTGTCTCGACGGTTCTTTGTCTCTCTTGATGTCATGTCCCCTGAAATTGAACACCAAATATGAAATATTAAAATACAAATAACAAAGTCAAATGAATATTAAAATATAAATATGAGTAATTGCAATTTAAACATTATAATTATAATTATCATAAATAACATTATAATTATATTACAAATATCGTAGTATGAAATGAAATAATTAATATTAGTAATTATAAAAAACATAATAATAAAGATAATATTCACAAGAAAAACAAATATAAAATAATATTAATAAAAATATATAAAACAATAAAATACTCACAACTTAGGGGTGATCCCACAATACTAGTTTACAATTTTTGGCCAAACTGGACATTGAACTAAATTTTTTTAACTAAATCTTCACTTTTGGGCACCTATAGCGGCTAAACTGTGAGAAATT
Source organism: Sequoia sempervirens (assembly GCA_007258455.2). Classification (NCBI taxonomy): domain Eukaryota; kingdom Viridiplantae; phylum Streptophyta; class Pinopsida; order Cupressales; family Cupressaceae; genus Sequoia; species Sequoia sempervirens. The sequence goes on along the minus strand of VDFB02353493.1, from coordinate 88,133,762 downwards.
TGAAGATGATGCAAACTAGTGATTTGTGACATTTTGTTTGTAGATTCTAAATATATTTTTTTTCAAAATTTTTGGAATTAGATTGCACTTCTTCTTCCATCTCCTTCAAAAACTAGTTTTTAACAGTAAACACCATTTTTAAAGAGTGACGTTACTGGCTAACACAACTTTTTTTCTATGAAGGATAAAATTCTTTTTTTTTGAATTTAGATTTGTAACTATGATATCCAATGCATGGAATTAGTTTCATAACATTTCATTGAATATTTTTTTCTTAATTAAGTTTCAAAGTCAAACCAGTTACAATTTAGACATGATTTACTAGCTAAAACATAACTTTTTTTGTATGTATCAAAATTCATTTTTTTTTGTTGGATTAGGGACATCAATATCTAGTGCACTGATATTTTTCAATTTTTTTTTGATAATCTGCTATTTTTCCACATGTGCAGAATAGAGAGCTTGATTTTCGGTGAAAAACCTATCTTTAATCAAACTAAAAAAAATACATAATAAAAACAAAACATATTAAAATTATATTCGATGGATAGCTTGTTCCAAGGACTACCATCATCTAGTTGGGTCTGTGAAGTCTCCATTTTTATCCTCAACCCGAGCTTCGAAAGGAAATTTTTTGTAGAGATTTGGTAGAAGAGGGGGAGAAGGGGGAAAAAGAGGGGTTCGAGCGAACCATTGATCGCTTGAACCCCCCTTAAACCATTTGCTTGAATGGGGGTTTGCTTGAACCCCTTTCAATAATATTAAAAAATCCAGTTGGGGTGGGTTCACTTGAACCCCCCTTAACCCATTCGCTTGAATGGGGGTTTCTTCGAACCCCTTTAAAATAATATTAAAAAATGCTGTTGGGGTGGTTCGAGCGAATCCTTGGCCGACGTCCACTTGAACCCTTGGCCGATTGGCTTAATATTATGCTTTTTTATAATTACATATGCATATAATATGTGTTTATTTTTTTATTTTTTCAATATCAACATTAGAAGATTAATTCACATTTTTATCCTTCAAGGGAGATTTTGGATTTGTGAAGTCATCTTTTGGTCTAGAGGATTTATGAAATAATCTTCCATCAAGGGAGATTTTGGAGAATTTTGGAGATTTTGGATTTTTGAAGCATCTTCCATCAAGGGATATTTTGGATTTGTGAAGTCATCTTTTGGTAGAGGATTTGTGAAGTCATCTTTTGGTCTAGAGGATTTGTGAAGTCATGTTTTGGTAGAGTAAGAAAATGACAAATAATAGAAACAAGAACAAATAAGACCGAACAAAATTATTCAGAAGAACAATAACAAAAGAAGTACGATTTTTTTTGGCAAACTATCATAGAAAGAAACAAGGTATGCATATTTTCTTTCCTAACTTATCTATCTTATTTCATTTTCATTCACTCATGGGGCTTAAAATTAACCTTGCATTTACATGTCATTGGGCTTAAAAATTACAATAATTTGCATCTTTTGACTCATTGGTTAAAAAAAACTTGCATATTCATTCATTGGTCTAAAATTAATGTTTCATCAAGTCTCTTTTTCACATATTGCTTTGAGGGTTAAAAAGAACAAGTGTCTTCATTGTCTTGTGGTTTTCATTTTTCCTTTAGGTGTGTATGCTCTTCTCTCACACCATTTGGTGATCTTGAGAATCAAAAGCATCTCTTGGAGTTTGTATAATCACCCACACATTTGGTTTTGGATTTAAAATGAAAATTATGCGTGTGAGAAAAAGGTATTGTGTTTGCTCTCGCACTTCATGCGATCTTGGAGATAAAAAAACATACTTATCTTTCTTTTGTCTACCCTTAGAGGGCCTACCTCGAAAGAGGGAATGACCCAAGCGGTACTTTGTTTTGGTCCACTATATAAATATTCATGATTGTTGGGAAATTCTTCAATCACATGGCGTGAATGTCCTATACAGACGAGTGTCACCCTTAGTATCTGTGAGATACATCAAAATACTTTCTAATGAAGGGACTAGGTGGCCTCTTTATAGAGCTACTCTCACTTCATGCATAGGCACCAGTATTACCCTGAAACACAAATTAAGAACCACTTGTTTTATAGGCCAAAAACCCTTTTACTTCCTAGTGTAGGAACAACCGTTTTGAAGCCACTGTATGTTCCACAATTCATTGTAGAGATAGGAAATACCTCAAGGTTTTTGGATCTTCAAAGGTAAGATATTTTGGTGAGCCCATGCCATGTAAGGGGGAGCCAACTCCACCAATATTTCTAACTATCCGCTTTGTCTAGGTGTTTGCGAGCCTAGGTTGTGCATTGTCTACGAGTGTCTTCTTACACATTTAAACATTTTCACATTCAAACCAAAAAAACAAGTGTCTTTAGACTATTTTATGTGTTTTCCAAAATCAAACTTCATGAAATCATGACAAAATTGGTCAAAATTCAGTCAAAACTAAGCAAGATACACTATGAACCACAACTGACTGTCATTCACCACAATTGTGACACTGAAAACTACAACTTTCATTTCTAGAATGATGCAAATGACTATCATTCACTGCAACTAAGACCTAAAATGACACAATTTCCTGTCATTGAAAATTATAGGGGAAACTAAGATAAAGCCATTTTCTAATCAATCTTGAGCATTACTTGGTCCTTTGATCATAGACTTTCAAATTTCTAGAACTGTTTGTCCATTCCATCCATCATTGCATACCTTGCATTGACCATATGAAAACATTAGGAAATCTTAGTCCTTTTTCATTTAGGTTGGCTCCTCAACTCATAAGGCTAGTTTGAGACCATCTTTGTCAAACCTTGTCATTTAGTCATTACCATAATTGAAGTCTTGATAAACCAGATTTTTAACCTTGGTAATCTTAGTTTGATTAAGCTACCTTACTTTGGGTTTTCCACAAGGTGCTTAGTAGTCATACCTTTAGTCATCATCCTAGGTCATATTACCATCATCCTCCCACACTTGCGCTACATTTGGTATACCTTAGACATCATTTTGCATCTAGACATTACCATAGCTTTGGACTTCATTGTGACATTTATCTTATTGAAACCTTGACATCTTGTCACTTTGAATCCATAACTTGGTATCATCCTTAGGCATATCCTATACTTTGAAAACACCAATTTAAACATAGTCTAGTTGCATACCTCATTTTCATCCTATTCTTTGCATTGTCATTTAGACCTCACCACCATGTCTTGAATTTACCTTGATATGCTTTGTAGAAAAGTTGAATACTAATTAATTTGCAATGTACAAGACCAAAAATCATTAGACTTCAAAATAGAATTCATCACTCCTCCATACCAACCATCCATGAGCTCTAGTCCTCCATCCATCTACCCTCACTACCAAAGAGTCTTCATACCACCATTGATTCAATTGTAAATGCAAGGTTGATTCACATGTAAATGCAAGACCATAATTCTTCTTAGTCATTTGTTAGCTTGCATACACCTTGTTGGATGTTTTAGCTTTGGAAACTTATTAGACTTTAGAGCACCCCATAGTTTCAAAATTAGATTTATCTTAACTTAAAATTTCCATTATCTTAGTCCTTTTTCATTTAGGTTGGATCCTCAACTCACAAGGCTCTATTTTGAGACCACCTTTTTCAGCTTGTCATTTTAGTCCTTACCAATCAATGAGGTCTTGATAAATTAGATTTTTAACCTTGGCTATCTTAGTTTGATCAAGTAACCTTACCTTATATTTACCACAAGGTGCTTAGTTTCCATACAGGCTAAGTCATCCTCTTAGGTCACATTACCATTCACACCCATCATCCTTTCAAACTTGCATTACATTGGTGCAAACCTTAGACATACTCAAGATATTAACATCATTTTGACACTATTGACATTTTGACTATTGTTACTTAGATTTTTCTTCTTGGTATTATCCTTAAACATCATTTATACCTTGAAAAATCCAAAAAATAGTTATCTTGCATAGAAATTACCATAACTTGGAACCTCATTTAAATGCCTAAATTCCCTATCATCTATTTCCAATTGCCTTTTTTCCATGGAATTCTTAAGTTCAAGAATCTTTGATTTCATTTGATTCAATTTCTACTCCACTTATAACACCATCTCTCACTTTTTTTCCTTGCACATGTAAACTCATATGCAATAATTGTTCTTGACCTAGCGACATTTTATACTCATTTAAAGTCTAAAAATTGCTTATCATCTATTTCCAATTGCATTTATTCCATGGAATTCTTAAGTTCAAGAATCTTTGGTTTCATTTGATTTCATATGTTCAACTCCTCTTATATAGCATCATCTCTCACTTTCTTTGCACAATATTTTGTGACATGTAGAAAGGGGCCAACAAGCAAGAAGTTCTCAAGTAGAAGTCGAGCCAATCTAGATAGTGGATCTGAAAACAAGGGTAAAGAACACATGGTTGAAGATAGGGAGGAGGCCCAAGTTCAAACAATGCATGTTGGAGAGGGGTCAGGATCACTTCCTTCTATTAGTATGGATGAGCATATAAAACTAGCTAAAAAGGTGAAGAAACAAATTTCTTATAGAAATTTAGATCATTTACTTGAAAGGGATATGGAGAAACTAAAATGTTATGCCAACCAACCTACAAATACTAGTAAGAGGTTAACGACTAAATCTGTAAAGGAAATAATAAATGATCATTTCAATCATCTTGAAACACTTGAAAAAACCCAATTGTTATCACATTTACTTCTTCATAATGAGCTAAAAGAGTCATTACAATTGTTGGGTGTACATTCGACATTGAATAAGAGGAAACACATGAGACTACAAAAAGATATTATTAAAAATGTTAAAAAAGGTTTATATTCCATTGGGAAAGGATCTCGATCAGTGGATAAGGCCATTACAAGAAGGGTGATGTTGACATCTATTTTAAATCAAGATATATCAAGAAAAAGAAAAATGTTCACTTTTAGTTGAAATTGGTTATAGTAGAACCACACTAATACATTATGAGAAAAAGAGAAAGGTTTTGGATGATAGAAGGAAATTGGGTAATTATGTGCAGAGCTCCTCATTCTGATATGATTGAAGATTTTGTTAGGAACTTGATCTCAAGTTTTTGTAATGATCAGACCCATCCATCATCAAATTATAGAGATGTTATGAGATAGGATTGGGCCCAATATTTATGAAAGTCATATTAAACATTGGCTAGACATAACACAACTTGAGATGTATATGAGCTTTTGTAATATGTATCCTCATATAAAGATTGGGCAAACAATGTTTGAAAGGTTAAAGCCATATTATGTGAAGATAAATATTTTTTGAAACTTTTTGTTGTCATTACCATACTGAATTTGATATCTACTATCCGGTGTTTTGAAAGATGAGAGAAGAAAGTTATGGTTTTCAAAATATACCTCCTAAATAGGTAATTTTGTTCATAAAATCCATGAAATGTGATCATGAAAATGGACCTCAAATAAATTGCATAAAATGACTTTGTGAAACATGTGGAAATTTGGCTAAATTTCCTTCGAGAAATGAAGATACTGGCCTTAAAAAGATAGTAAATTACAAGATTTATAGGTATATAAAGTTTCAAACAAATTTTGGGAAAGAATCCATAAGGTTAAACTATGTAGAAGAGGAGATACCTATTGGAAAATTTATGGAAGATTTTCAAAAATTGATACAACCATACACACAACATTACTTTTTTGCTAATTGGAAAGCACAAAAATTTCAAACATTACGAGATACTTTCCCACTTGGAACAATTGTATTAGTAGTTGACTTTGTAAAAAAATACTCTCTTGTACATCAAAAAGAGATTTAATCAAAATATTACTTTTCAAAGCGGATCACTGTTATGGTTCATGTGTGTTATCGACATGCACAATCAAAATTGGATGGTGTTGAGAGTACAAATGAGCAACAATTCATTAAGAAATAATATAACTTTTATATTAGTGATGATAAAGAGCATGGCACACTTTTTTTACAACGTTGCTTTACAATTTTTTTGAGAATTTGAGAAGTAGGGGTGTAAAATTTGAAAAGCATTTTGTATAGTCAGATGGATGTGTGACACAATTGAAATCATTATGACCATTTTATGCACTATCTAGATATCATAAAATTTATAAAATATCACATGTTTGGAGTTTATTTGAGAGTGGGCATGGAAAAGGTGAGCATGATGGTGTAGGAGCTTGCATCAAACATGCTTGAAGAAAGCAACAAATGAGTTATCTGGGAGATCGTATAGACGATGCACATGATGTTGTTGAATGGCGTAAGAAACACTTTGCATCAAATGAGGTTGGAATATCTTCAAGAACAAATTGAACATTCCACATAGAGTGTTTTGGGAGATATCGAGTATGTATAAATTACATTTGAAAATTTAAAAGTTTAAATTTAAAATTTATATATATACATGTTTGTTCACATAAGTTTGTTTTTGTACACGTATCTAGGCGTGGACATAAGATCGATGCATAGATGTAAGAGGGTAGAAAAAACAAGATCTTTGCATTGTGTTATGAGTTCAGATAATCACCCTGGATGGACATTATACATGAGGGATTACTCTTGTTTCTGGACTGAGTGCATTGTGGGAAACTTTGATGCATAGTTGTTGATGCACGCAACAACCAGGAACTTGGATATGTTAGTAAATGGGATATGGTGCCACTATTCGTTTCATACACATACAGTGAAAATGAGGATGAAATATTTGAATACATTCCTTTGATTTCAATTGATTATGACCATATTTCAAGATTGGTTAGAAAAGGTACATGTGTAAGTTTTCAATAATTTAAATATTAATATAAATTTAATGATCTTTAAAGTCTAGAAATTCTAATTTCTTAGAATTTTTTTGTGTAAATTTGGTGTACAAGAGATGTTTTTGCAGTCATAGCAGAGCCTGGAAACATAAAAGGTATTAGCTAACAAAACCTAATAGGAATAAGCTAACAAAACTTGAAACAAGCAATGGAATGTTGTTTCCCACAGGTGAGTTTTGTAAGGAAGCTAAGGTAGTGAAACAACTTCCTACACTAATCTTGAGAGGAGTATAATGCAAAATTTTACAGATCTTTAATAGTTATAGAAACTTAAACAAAAATAAACATAAATATCATGCATACCACGACATAGTGATTTATGTGGGGAAAACCATTTCGGGAGAAAAACCCCACATTCCAAAATCTGTCCAATATATTATTCATTAAATCACAAAGATTACAATATACTTGCAGAGCAAGCTTCTCACAAGAGTATCACCAGTCAGAGATCAAGAGACAACATGACTGCTAACAGATTCTCATAATACATCATCATCTCTCTATATTGAAGCCATAATGTAGCTCCCTCATAAAATAGGATTACATTCTAGGGAAAGACAAGCCAACAAAATATCCCCCGTTAGATCTAAAACCTAATAATTAACGGTCTAGATTTACAATGTATCATTTATGTAATGTGTGTTGGCCATTTTAGTAGTTTCCTAAAAAATTTAACAAAAAATTGCTTACAAGCATCCCACTCTCCCCCCCTTATGCCATTGTATACACCTATCAATGTAACTAGGGAATATATATAAATATATATACATCCTATCAACAATAAATCATTATATAATTGCAAGGTTGAGACACATTTTGCTAACAAATCTCCCACTTTTCGAACACCTTGCAAGAGCAACAAGAGGGAGTAAACATTGTCTCTTAATTGCTAGGGGCCGAAAGGCCCATAGTCTCTGAACACCATCTAAAATTCTCTGTGCTCATAGGCTTAGTTAAAGAATCAAAAACATTCATCAAAGTCTCTAACTTAACCAACTTCACCCTGCCATATTCTTCGACCATATCTAAAAAAAAATGATACTGTACATCAATGTGCTTGGTCTTGGCATAAAATGTTGGGTTGTTGGCTAGACATATCACACTTTGATTGTTGCAATAAATTGCCACTATGTACCTTGTTTTATTCCAATATCTGAACATAGTCTCTTAAGCCAAATGGATTCTTTACAAGCATGAGTAGCTACCATATACTCTACTTCAGTAGTAGACAAAGCAACCATAGGCTGTCGCTTACTCGTCTGACTGATTGCACCACCGAATAATGTAAATACATAAGCATTGGTGGATCATCTGCTATCAATATCAACTACCTAGTATGAATCCACATAACCATGAATATAAAGGGAAATCTCATCTTCAGTCATATTACTATGATAACACAAATAATAATCTGAAGTACCACACAAATATTTGAAGACCCTTTTAACTACATCCCAATGAACTCTACCAAGATTAGACATATATATGGAAAAAACTCCCACTGCTTGGGAAATTTCTAGTCTAGTACAAATTATAACATACATCAAACTTCCAATGGTACTTTGGTAAGACACTCCCCTCATGTCTTCCATCTCTAATGGAGATGTCAGACAATTTGAAATAGATAACTTTGTTCCAATAGAAAAGGGAACACACTATGGTATACAATCATGCATGTTAAATCTTTGTAAAATTCAATTGACATACTTACTTTAGCCAAGCCATATCTTTCTATTCACTCTACCTCTTTTAATTTCTATCCCAAGAATGTGCCTAGCTGCACCAAGGTCTTTCATTTCAAATTTAGCAGCAAGTTGAGATTTTAATTCTGAAATCATACATTTCCCTTTGCCAATAAATAACATATCATCAACATATAATGCAATAAACAAGAAATGATCACAATTGGTTTTATAATAAACACAATGATCTGATTTAGAATGCTCCAATCCCAAACTTAACACATATGTAACAAATTTTTGGTACCACATCCTAGGACTTTGTTTTAAGCCATACAAAGATTTCTTCAATTTGCAAACCAATTTACTTTTACCTTTCACCACGTAGTGCTCGAGCTATTTAAATATCCTCCTCCAAATCACCATGAAGGAAAGTAGTTTTCACATCCATTTGCTCAACCTCTAAATCATAAGCAGCGACAATAACAAGCAAAAATTTAATGGATGCCATTTTTGCAACAAGAGAGAATATCTCACCATAATCAACACCCTCAACTTGAGAGTAACCTTTCACAACCAACCTTGATTTGTACTTCTCAATACCTCCATCTGAACCAATCTTTTTCTTAAACACCCATTTGCAACCATTAGGTTTCTGTCCTTTAGGTAATGGTACAAGATTCCATGTATTATTCTTTTTCAAAGATTCCATTTCATCATCCATAGCAATCTTCTAGGATTCTACATCATTCATACCTAATGCCTCTTCTACAGATCTAGGTTCATCCATGTTAGTATTCAAAGCAAAAATACATCTCCAATCATCAGGTGTATACCTTTCAGGTGGTTGTCTATTCCTTGTAGATCTATGAACAAGTTGAGTTAGAGGTTCTTCCTCCTCTTTAGAAGATCTAGAGCTAGATGAGCTCTCCTCAACTTCTTGTCTATCCTTAGGCCTCGATTCAACTTTCTTAAGTGTAGAAGGAAATTGAATCACATCTTCTTGTTTACTTTGTTTTGGTTGTAATGTGACAGAAGAAGGCCTAGTTTCTCTAAAAATATCACTTCTATTATATATTTCCTTTTGTGCAATAGGTTCCCAAAGCTTGTATCCTTTCACACCATAACTATATATGATGAAGATACATTTCACAGCCTTGCTCTCCAACTTTGTTTGCTTCTCCTTTGGCACATGTGCATATGCCTCACAACAAAAAAATATAAGATGTCTTAATGAAGGCTTGCGATTTGACCATGCCTCTATAGGTGTCTTATCAACAAGAGTTGATGTAGGAGACCTCTTAATCAGGTAACATGCAGTGGCAACAACTTCAACCCAAAAAATTTGTTCTAGGATAGCACCACTCAACATACTCCTAGCCTTCTCCATCAGTGTCCTGTTCATTCTTTCTACAACTCCATTATGTTGTGGAGAATATGGAGCTGTCTTTTGTCTATGAATACCACAATCTTTATAGAATCTATCAAAATCATTAGAGAAAAATTCATCGCCATTGTCAGTCCTCAAACATTTTATTTTCTTTCTAGTCTGCAACTCAACCATTGCTTTAAATTCTTTAAATCAATTGAAAACTTTAGATTTACTCTTTAGAATATGTGCCCATGTACTTCTACTATAATCATTAATAAATGAAACATAATATGTGGATTTACCAATCAAAGGAACATCTACATGACCAAACACATCAAAATGAATAAGATCCAATACACCACAAGATTTATGAGAACTTTAGTAAAACTGAATGCAGTTTTATTTTCCATAAATGCAATGCTCACACAAATTGAATTCAAGATTACAATTAGACAAATCTTCAACAAGGTTTTTTATTTTTCAAGGTCCTTAGACCCTTTTCTCCAATGTGGCCAAGTCTCTGGTGCCATAACATAGATTTCTCTATAGGTAACTTTTTCTTAGAAGAAAGAGCACCCTTGGGTACCCAAAATCCACAACCATCTGCTAAAGGTGAAATCCTCACTTCTTCCACAAAATTTATTTTCACAGAAGTGCTATTTCACTCAATAGTGCATGCATCAAGCTTATACAATGTGTCGTATCTAACACCTCTAGAAATCACCATAGCACCTCTAACCATCTTGCATCATGCATCAAAAAATTCTACCTACACACCCACATCTATTAGTTTGCTTACAGACAACAAATTTCGTGCTAATCCAGGGATATGCAACACACCATTAATATTTTAATTCTACCATCAAGAAACCTGATTTTAACTTTACCACGACCAATAATTTCTAAATAAGAATCATCACCCAAGTACACCTTACCTCCATCAAATTCTTCATATTCACAAAAATAATCTCTATTAAAGGTCACATGGAAAGATGCACTTGAGTCAATTATGTTGGAAATGTTGTCATTGATTTCAACTATGAAAAGACAAATGTTGTCATTGATGTCAAGAAGGTGCATGACTGAAGATAACATATTGTAGGGGCATGACTGAAGATAACATATTGCAGATATCAAGTTGAAGGTCCATCATTGATGACACAAATTTATGTCATGAATACAATCTTCAGATTAAACATAGAAGGACTTGAAGACTTGAAGAGAATGGAATGAAAAAATTAAGTATAAGAAGATTCAAAGACATTGAATATTTTTTAGTGGAATACAAGACATATTAAGTATTTGTAAGAAAATTTCTCCAGATCATACGAGGTATTTGTTGCTTGGTTTCAAGCTTGTTTTGGGAGCACATGTTAGTGTAAGTATTCATTGATGTCAAAAGGTCAATATAATTAACATAATTTGTGGCATAGATGGGTGTATCACAACATGGCATTGTGTACGTAATGTTCTACATCATGATGTATGCTTGTTTCTTCAAATATGAGAAGAGGAAATAGACGGGTTTTCAATTCAGTTCGAAGACTTCAAAATACCAAATTAATAAAGGAGTAAAGGATTCAAATACAAATAATTAAAGGTTGACTTCAATACAATTTGAAGACTTCAAAACACCAAATAAAGGAGTAATAGATGCAACAAACTATGATAAAGGAATGTAAATAATGTAAAATAGAGATAAGACATATCACATATATAAATTGAAGTTATTAAAAGCATTGTTCAATGAAACCTAGAAGAAAAGCAATTGTTGTTTTGATGTAAGCAATCTATTCATGAAAGTAAACTGATTGCATTCATGAAGAGACACGTTTCATACCTAAAATGAAATCAAGTTGCAATCTGAAGAGACATGATTCATCCTTGAAATTATTCACTAAAAAGGTTTGATCTAATTCATGTGGAATGACATGATTTATCTATGAAGATATACATAGATCGGTGCTATGATCTTAGTCAAATAAAATAAAAAAAGATAGATCTAAAATAGAGTTTTTAATGAATGAGTGTGATTTGTTTATGAAGAGAAAATCAATAATCTGAAGGGGATCCATTAAGGATGAAGCCAACAAAAAGGAACATTTGAAAAGGTGTGATTAAGACATGAAGAGGCAGAGTTTTGAAAGATATGTTCTTTCATCAAAGAGTTGCAATCCTTGAGCAACCTATATACTTAATATCCAAAATATATTTTTAGTGTGTGTGTTGAGTGAAAGACATAGAAGAATATTATATACACCAAACAAATGAAAAGAAAAGGTTAAGAAGATTATTTACAGATTTGTTAGTGAAAAAACTTGATTGTTCAAATGGTTGTATCCATTCCAAAGGAATGCATCCATTCATAGAATCATTGATGACATAAGGGAAAGTGGAGAAGTTGTGTGTGGTATGTAAAAGAAAAGATCATTCTAACACCAACAACTGTGTTGAAAACAAACAAATAAATCAAATATACACCAACAATCTCATGTGGAGATTTAAGAAGAGAATACAAGCAAAATGGAAAAGGAAATATATTCAAATTTATGAAGAAATTTGAAATAGATTTGAAAGAAGAGTTTGTTGAAGTTCTGTGTGAAGAGTTCATGCAGAGATAAAAGAGAATATTGTGTAGATAAAGAAGAAATATTTTTGATAGAACTTGTGAGGAAAATATATAGAGTTTATGTGCAAATTTATGATAGAGCTTTGAGCAGATCTTTATAAAGAAATATATGTAGATTTAAGCAGATTTGTGAAGAAAAGTACATAGAGATTCAAAGAAGTTTATGTGCAATTTGAAGGAGATCTAAGAACATATTTGTGAAAGAAATGGAAGATGCTATAACCAGATTTGTACAAGGAATTGAGAAGGAAAATATATGTATCAACAGGATTGAGAACAAATCAATGAAAAATATATCAATCATAAAAAGGAAATCATGGAGTAAATAAATAAAGAAGATTGTAATGTCCACCATCCATTGAAGGAAAAACATTTAAGGTGGAGCATTGTTCTTTAAATTATCATTCTTGCTAAGTTGGTGCTTGTAAAGTGGGGGTTAGTGCCTCTAGTAGTTTGGTGCCTACGAACTCTAGGAGTTGATGCTCCTTGTAGGTTGTTTCCTACTAAATTAGAATTAGGGGTTAGTGCTCCTTGTAGGTTGTTGCCTACTAAAACAGTTTAAGGGGTTGGTGCTCCTTGTAGGTTGGTGCCTACTAAACTAAAAATTGATGATTCAAGTAGGTTGGTGCCTACAATCTTTATAATTTCATATAGAAACATAAAATACAATTGTTGGTGTCAACTTGATCGTATTGTTCATATTGCATAGTTGATATTGGGCTAGAGGTTAAAAGTTGATTAATGTTAAAAGGGGTAAAATTTTGTTGATTTACTCATTCACCCCCGTCTCTTAGTAAATATTTGTTCTCTTCAATTGGTATCAGAGTAGGGTCCTTAAAAGCTTAACTGCTTGAAGGAGATCCTTAAGAGCACATATGGTAGATAATAAAAAATACAGTCATGGTACCCATCTTTGATGGGACAAATTCTGCATTTTGGAGTATTAAGATGGAAGCTTAATTGAATGCCCTTGGGTTTTATGTGTGACAATTTGTTGTCTATGGGTATACACCTCCATCAACCCCTCCAAGGGATCAAGTTGGAAAGAAGAAAAGTGAAAACAATGCCAAAGCCAAGCATGCTCTTCTTTGCAGCTTAACAAATTTTGAGTTTACAAAGCTCATGCGTTGCAAGTCAGCAAAATAAATATGGGTCAAACTCCAAAATATTTATTAAGGAGATGCCGAAGTGAAAAAATAAAAGTTGTAAACTCATCGAAGGAAGTTTGAAACCCTCAAAATGAAAGATGATGAAGACATAGCATCATATTTTCTTCGTGTTGATGAAATTGTTAATATTATGATAGGACTTGGTGAAGATCTTGATGATGTATTTGTTGTTGATAAGATATTAAGATCCTTATCTATAAGATTTGATTCCAAGGTGTTGACATTAGAAGAATTGAAAAATATAGACACATTGACAAAGGATGAACTACATGGGATTCTTGTTGCTTATGAAATGAGGATTGAGGGGAGAACACCACAAAATGAAATTTACTTCAAGGAATCCAAGAAAGGAAAAACCAAGCATGATACATCAAGCGAGAAGTCAAGTGGTGATGAAGAAGAGGCCTATTTCACGAGGAAGCTTAAGAAAGGAAGTGTAAAGTACAAAGGAAAGTATCCTTTTGAATGTTTCAATTGTGGACAAGTTGGACATTATGCTTCTAACTATCCTCTAAATGAAAGTGACACAAGCAAGGATGAAGAGGAAGTATACACAAAGGAAAAGGGAAAGAAATTTTTTAAGCATAAGTCTAAGAAGAAATTCCAAAAACATAAAAAGAGCTTTTATTCAAAGAAACAAAGTAGCTCTTCAAAAGAACAAAGTGATGAATTCCAAAGCAATGATGAAGAAGAAATATTGTTTATGGCCATGGAAGACACAAATAGTGAACATGAAGAAGATGAAGTAGATCTTGAAGAAGAGTTCCATTATGCATATGAAAAAAATGTGAAATTGAAGAAGAAGGTCACCAAGCATGAAATAAAAATTAAGGAAATGAAAAAAATCTTGGAAGAATTAAACAAAATCATTGAAGACTTAAGGACTCAACTTGTAGAGGTTGAACAAGTTGTAGATGAAATAAAGAAAAAGTTAAGTGTAAAAGAGAGAGATTGTGACAAGTTGGAACAAGAAGCTTCCATGTTGAAAAATGAATTAGAAAAGCCAAAGGAGGAATGTACAAAATTTGCTGAGAATGCCATAAGTTCCAAGGAAAATGAAAGAAAATTTAACACTAGGTAGTTTTATTCTTTCATGGATATTTTTTTTCATGCAATTATTTTGGCCATAAAGAAATGAATTGCAGATTTCATGCAAGAAATACTTCAAGCTTCACCAGAAGAAATTATAATTCATTTGTTCATGACATTATGTGTTACAAGTGTAGAAACTTTGGACATACATCACATTTTTTCCGAACTATCTTTGTTGAGTCTTCAGGACAAAGCAAGAAAGAAAATGTCTCTAACAAACAGAAAGGAAAAACTATTCAATTTTGGAGAAAGAAGATAAATGCAAGAAATGAAGAATTCAATGCAAGTTCAATATGCCTCTTCTAGTTTATAAGAGGAAGTATGAATTTAGGGGGAGCTAAGTTGGCACTATCTTTTAGCCCCATGGAGAAGATAACTAAAAAGTGAAGTACCTCAAAATTTTGAAGAGAAAAATCTACCTATGGATTGGTATCTAAAGAAGATGATGAATTAGCTTCAATAGTTGGAAATTGCATTGATGTCAAATGAAGAATTTTGCATACAAAAGAAGCAAAATAATTTAGAAGTCAAGGAATGAAGAAGTTAGAGAAAGGTTGTTCCCAACAAAATCATATACCATAGAGAAAGATTCTATCACATACATAAAGTCACCCAAGAAAGAGAAGCATTAGAGAATCTTTTGACAGGGGGAGAATTCCATTCTTGTGCATATGATGTACAAATACAATAAAATTATTTGAAGGATAGAAAGTTGATGAACATCCCTTTTCCATTGATGTCAAAGGCGGAGAGAAGTAGAATGGGGGAGATTTAGAAGAGATGAAAAAAGATATGTTTCCATCAATGAAAAAGGGGGAGATTGTTGGAAATGTTGTCATTGATTTCAAATATGAAAAGAAAAATGCTGTCATTGATTTCAAGTAGGCGCATGACTAGAGATAACATATTGTAGGGGTATGACTGAAGATAACATATTGTATATGTCAAGTTGAAGGTCCATCATTGATGACACAGATCTATGTCATGAATACAATCTTCAAATTAAACATAGAAGGACTTGAAGACTTGAAGAGAATGGAACAAACAAATTAAGTATAAGTAGATTCAAAGAAATCAAAGATTTGTTAGTGGAATACAAGACAAATTAAGTATTTGTAAGAAAATTTCTCCAGATCATACGAGGTAATTGTTGCTTGGTTTCAAGCTTGTTTTGGGAGTGCTTGTTAGCGTAAGTCTTCATTGATGTCAAAAGGTCAACAACATTAACAAAATATGTGGCATAGATGGGTGTATCACAACATGGCATTGTGTACGTAGGGTTTTACATCATGACGTATGCTTGTTTCTTCAAATATGAGAAGATATAGATGGGTTTTCAATTCAGTTCGAAGACTTCAAAATACCAAATAAAGGAGTAAAGGATTCAAATACAAATAATTAAAGGTTGAATTCAATACAGTTTGAAGACTTCAAAACACTAAAGAAAGGAGTAATAGATGCAAAAAAATATGATAAAGGAATGTAAATAATGTGAAACAAAGATAAGACATATCACATATATAAATCAAAGTTATTAAAAGCACTGTTCGATGAAACCTGGAAGAAAAGTGATTGCTATTTTGATGTAAGCAATCTCATAAAATTATTCATGAAAGTAAACTAATCGCATTCATGAAGAGACACGTTTCAATATCCTTGAAATGACATCAAGTTGTGATATGAAGAGACACGATTTATCCTTGAAATTATTCACTGAAAAGGTGCGATTTGATTCATGTGGAATGACACAATTTATGTCTGAAGAGATACATAGATCGGTGCTATCATCTTAGTCAAAGAAAACAAAAAAAGACAGATCTAAAATAGAGTTTTTAATGAATAAGTGTGATTTGTTTATGAAAAGAAAACCAATAATTTGAAGGGGATCAATTAAGGATGAAGCCAACAAAACAACACATCTGAAAAGGTGTGATTAAGACATGAAGAGGCATAGATCAAAAGACATGTTCTTTCATCAAAGAGTTGCAATCCTCGAGCAACCTATATACTTAATATCCAAAACAGATTTGTAGTGTGTGTGTTGTGTGAAAGACATAGAAGAATATCATATGCACCAAACAAATAAAGAGAAAAGGTTAAGAAGATTATTTGCAGATTAATTAGTGAAAAGACTTGATTTTTCAAATGGTTGTATCCATTCCAAAGGGTTGCATCCATTCATAGAATCATTGATGACATAAGGGCAAGTGGAGAAGTTGTGTGTGGTATGTAAAAGAAAATATCATTCTTACACCAACAACTGTGTTGAAAACAAATAAATAGTCAAATACACACCAACAATCTCATGTGGAGATTTAAGAAGAGAATACATGCAAAATGATAAAGGAAATATATTTAGATTTATGAAGGAATTTGTAGCAGATTTGAAAGAAGAGTTTGTTGAAGTTCTATGTGAAGAGTTCATGTAGAGATAAAAGAGAATATTGTGAAAATAAAGAAGAAATATTTTTGACAGAACTTGTGAGGAAAATATATAGAGTTTATGTGCAAATTTATGATAGAGGTTTGAGCAGATCTTTATAAAGAAATATATGTAGATTTAAGCAGATTTGTGAAGAAAAGTACATAGAGATTCAAAGAAGTTTATGTGCAATTTGAAGGAGATCTAAGAGAAGATTTGTGAAAGAAATGGAAGATGCTATAACCAGATTTGTAAAAGGAACTGAGAAGGAAAATATATGTATCAACAGGATTGAGAACAAATCAATGAAAAATATATCAATCATGAAAAGGAAATCATGGAGTGAATGAATAAAGAATATTGTAATGTCCATCATCCTTTGAAGGAGAAAAATTGAAGGTGGAGCATTATTCTTTAAATTATCATTCTTGCTAAGTTGGTGCTTGGCAAGTGGGGGTTAGTTCCTCCAGTAGGTTGGTGCCTACAAACTCTAGGAGTTGATGCTCCTTGTAGGTTGGTGCCTACTAAATCCGAATTAGGGGTTGGTGCTCCTTGTAGGTTGGTTCCTACTAAACTGCAAATTGATGATTCAAGTAGGTTGGTTCCTAATCTTTGTAATTTCTTATAGAAATAGAAAATACAATTGTTGGTGTCAACTTGATCGTATTGTTCATATTGCATAATTGATATTGGGATAGAGGTTAAAAGTTGATTAATGTTAGAAGGGGTAAAAGTTTTTTGATTTACTGTTTCACCTCCCCTCTTAGTAAATCTTTGTGCTCTTCAAATTAACCATGCATCATTACCTACACGAGTTTCCAAAGCTGAAATGAATGCGTCACCATGTTCCTTTTCAGACTCAGAATCAGAATCAAATTTCTTCTTTTTATTCTTCTTTTCTTCTTTGCATTCCTTGCGAACATGTCCAGGCCTACTACAATTCTAGAAAATAACTTTGGACTTTCCAGGAGATTTAAATCTCCCCTTGGACTTGGATTTGTCATGCTTCTCATTCTTCTTTCCTTTTTCCTTAGGTCTTCCACGAACATTTAGGGCCTCCTTGGCAGTGATGGATACCTTCCTCCTCATCTCTTCAAAAAGAAAAGGACCCACCACATCTTCAGTCTTTAAAATTACAGAAGTACTCCCAATAGACATAACAAGAGAATCCCACAAATCAAGCAAAGAACAAAGCAAGATCTGACATTTCTCCTCCTCATCCGTTTTGACACCAACCGATGCCACTAGCATATTGAATGCTTCCAGGTGGTCTGTGATTCATCCACCCTCTTCCATGCTCAAGGAATGCAATTTCTTTCTCAAGAAAATCTTGTTCACTAAAGATTTGGCTTGATACATCTCACCAAGCTTCTTCCATAACATTTGGTCTTGTAAAAATTTTTCTACTATTTTTAGCTATATGACCAAAGCTATTACAGTTATAAAAAACTACATTCATATCCACTAAAGGAGGAAATAGATTTTTGGTTTACATAGTTTGCACTCCTCTTAGGAATGACTCTACATTCTCTAGCCTTATGAACAAATTGATTACATGTATAAAAATATGCATAGAAATATGAAGAATACCTGGTCATAGCATTTTGTGCTAGATGAGGGGGTGTTTTGTGCATCTTCCTTCTGGTGTCTCTCACCCTAGTGAATCCATTAGCATCAGTCCTAAAATTCTGCATTGTCTTTTGATGATCTAGAGCAGATTTTTTTATCCTTCTTGTCTACAAGTTTCTTTTCTTCCTTGCTTTCCTCAACTTCTGCAAATTTCTTAATGGATAAACTTCCTTTGCAATCTCTTTCATCAACAAAATGATACTTTTCCTCTTCCCTAGTCTTTCATATAATTTTGTAAAAGTATCCATAAAGGTACTCTTACCTTTTTCAAGCCCCGGTCCAAATTTTTCTTTGTTTGTAGGATTTTGGGTACTCAATAGCTCATCCAAAATATTTGAGCCACTTTTTAGCTTGAGTCCTTTCTCTATTTTCTCTTTTTCCTTTTCCAAATCTTTTCTTAGAGCAACAATATCTTCCTCAAGCTTCATACATCTGCTAGCCTTAGATTGTAGCTTGGATTTAATTACATCTTCTATCCTCTTCACTTGCTCTAGTTGTAACTTAAAATCTACCACATACTGGGTATATTCTTCTAGATCCTTGCTTAGTTTGTTTGAATCTTTTTGTGCAAGTTTTTTCTACTTCTTATTCTCCCTTTCTAACTTCTCAATCTCATATCTAAGATCATCAATCTCATTTAGAGCATAGATGAGTTCTCCCTCTAGGTCAACCACTCCTTCTTCACCTTCTACATGAAGGTCTTCTTCCTTTTCCTTTATCTATTCCTCATATTATTTTTCCATGAAGAGAAACTCATTTTATCTCACAAAAAAAGCACAACTTTTTTCATCATCTGAGCTATTATTTTCATCTAATACATCATTGTCCTCTTGAATGTATAGACTCTTCTTTTTCTAAAAGCTCCTTCTTTTAGGGTAGTAGGGTTTCTTCATATTATCATCTTTATCATGCTTAGAATTATCTTTCTTATTGTAGGGACATTTAGCAGAAAAATGGTCTACTTTACCACATTCAAAGCATTTAAAGGGAAACTTACCATAGTATTTTCCTAATCCTCTTCTTAGTCTCCTAATGAAGTTTGCATCTTCTTCATTAGTCTCATCATTCTTGGATGTGATCATCTCAGCCTTGTCTTGCTTAGGAGATACATCCTTCTCCTTGTTGGAAACCTTGAAGGCAACCTCCTTCCTAGATGGTTATATATCTCCCATCCTCATTTCATATGCAATGAATATACCATGTAGCTCATTAAGAGTAAGCTTGTCTATTTATCTTCCTTCCTCTATTATAGATATCTTAGGATCATATTTGTTTGTCATTGACCTTAGAACTTTCAATATAATGACATCCTCTCTTACTTCTAGTTTTACCTTGTTATCTCCTTCATATATCTTTTTCAATGTATCCCAAACATCCTGTGCAAACTTACAATACATAACCTTGCTATGCATAGATCTAGACAAACTGTTCATAATAGCAAACCATTCTTTTTTATTGTTCTCATAGTTTTTTAATGTAGCATTAGTAGGATTTGTGGTAGGTGGTGTGTATCCATTCACAATAAACATCCACACATCAAATCCTAAAGATCAAAAATATACCTTCATCAATGAGCTACAAAAAGTATAATCTATTCCATTGAACCTAGGCGGTTTTGTTTGCAGAAGAAACTTCTTGATTGGCCATTTGTGTTCACAAATACAAGGATCTACTCGAGATGATTAAGCTTCTCCTAGGGAACCTAGGGATTTGATATCAATTATTGGAACACAAAAATCTATTGAGAGGGGGGTTGAATTAGTAGATACTAAAATTTTAACCCTTCAACCTTTAGAGAAGACTGACTTCTGAAATACTTAGCGTGCAAATTGAAACATGAAATACATAAATTTAAAAAAGAACACAATTTAACAACTCACAACATAGGATATACATGGAAAACCCAAGATGGGAAAAACCACAGTGAGAAAATGTTGCTAGGAGCTACTGTTCTAATCTAGCCTCACAAAGAAACCTTCTATTACAACTTTTAAGGGTACCAACCCTAAGGAGACACCAATCTCCTATTCTAAGCACCAAATCAGTTATTTGATGGCACCAACCAATCATATTTACAACATATAGGATTATTACAATTTTTTTATAAACACAATTCAATGTTGCAACTTACTTTGCTACTACCTAACTTTGTGTTGCTGCCACAACATCTCTCTTGTTTGATCTACACCCCTCTTGCTATGTTTTGCACCTTAATTCATTAGTGCATTCTCTGTCCACCTCAAGAGCCTAGTATACCTTCTGCATTGTGCACTATCTCTTCTAAACCTCTCTCACATAGTTTCATCAACTTTCAATATACTAAATATCTATTTTATATAGTTGCTCATCATCACTGATTTCCTTAGGATTCTCTACCACAATCAGATCTTTTTTTAGGGTTAGGTTATCTTCTTTACTACCACACTTCTACATTGAGCCGCACAACATTAAATTTTGGTGCATAGAATTTTCCCTTATTATCTCTTTGTCAAACCCTAGAATGAGATACGTATTTTATTTGTTATTTGCTTGTTCGATTTGATTTTGATCTTCATCATCATAGCAATCTGTGTCACCGCTTATCAGATCAAATCTTCATTGACATTGGTCACATGTGCAATTAGAACATTTAATTTTAACCTCTATGTTGGTTTATCATTCGAACCCTTGTTTACATAGACTTAGCCATTTTTCATCTTCACATTCAAATCTAGGCCGTCGATCACTTGTCTTCACACTACAATCTTATGACTCCAATTCAATCATCACACTTTTAAAACTTGATCATCATATAAACACTATGTAAATCTCCATTGTCGATCATACATTGTGCATCGTTATTACACATATGCCTTTATTTATTCTTCAACGATGTGAATGGACATGGCGATCATCGTTGGATCAACCGCCATTCAATCTACACTGTCCCCTACTATATCAGTAGCTCTAACATCAGACCCACTAAATCTCAATGGGCTGGAGCACTACTACCATCTGTCCACCTTTGACATCACCTTCACCTATTCATCGCTCATCACGAGAACCATCCTATTGCTTTGCTTCAAAATAGTGTTGTGAAGCAACCGGGTGATATGTCACCATGTGTCTACTAGACCCACCATTGGAGTGTCGAAGGGACACCAAAACTACTCACTTTTATATTGTGTTGTATCTTCTATATATCTTGTAGCTTCATTCACTATTCGATCAAAACCCTGTTTGATCTCCAATACTCCCCACTCCCCTGCGAGGTATAGACTGGGTCCCACCATAGGTGCCATGGACTAGCAAGCACCATTGATCTTCCTAAATGTAGCATTGATCTTTACTACAATATCGCCGAAACCAACTTGAACAGTCATGATGTTGTGCTTAACCTTCATCACTCTCCTATTTACCACCATACTACATGATACTGCTTTACTGTCGTCCATCCAAATGACCATTGCGGTGTCCTAGGTTACCGCTATACTACAGACTCCCCTCACAGACTGTCACAGGATTGCTGGTTTTATACTGCCAACACAAGTTTAAACTTCTGCAATGTTGTAGTGTATCACCATACCACCAGTTGTTGATTAAACTCCATTGCACATCGTTGAAATATAAGCTGGCTTCAAAGAACTTTCCACGATGCATGGGACCTTAGTGATAGCTGTCAGATATAAAAAAATTGTGTTGGAAACATAAGGGAAGAAAACTGAGAGGGGGGTGAATTAATTGTCTTAGAAATTCAAAACTTGTTAATTTTATTAACCTTCTCAGATATGATTATTAACAATGAAAGCATAAATCATCAACACATCAGAAACACACATGACACAAATATTTTTTACGTGGAAACCCTATTAGGGGAAAAACCACAGTGGAGGTTAGTCCACAATATTATACCCTATTAAAAGTATAAAGAATGAAATGGGGAATGCACATGCATTCAGGTGCATTTCCTAGAGCTCACTGCTCAATTACAACAAGGCTTACTACCCAAAGGAAGACACACTGTCTTATAGAAAGTTTCAGATTACATCTGCAAGAATTTGAACTGATAAAATAGCATCTGCTAATGCTTGATCATAGTTCTGGTTAAGCACATGAACACTTCTTCACTCTTCTTCACACTCTACTCTACCTTCAAATGATTTAGAACATTATTTGTGCACACACACATTCAACATACTTCAAATGAAATAAATAATCACTTATATATATCCACAACAAGAAATTACATTGCTATATGTCGGCTTCAACAAAATAATAAAATGAATATAAATTGTCGGCCCAAATAAATAACAATTATTAATGCAAATCAACCAAGGTTGGAAACAACATAGTGTAGACCCAAAATAACATCCTTGAACATGAACCACCTTAAAAAAAATTCCTCGAAGATCCACAACACGCTACAACACCCTGTTGGCCAAGAACATGAAAAACATGAACACACAAAATAAAATCATGAATCATGAGCACAATGACAATGTGGATGTGCAAAATAGATAGAGAAAAATATATAAACATCCACAAATATCATGAATCACCAGAGAAGCATCCACAACAACTGAACTGACTAGAATCACATCATCTTCATTTAGGAACACTAACTGAAGTAACAAAAAAATTGTCATAATACAAATCTTCATAACTCGATCAAATCTTTACGCGGATCTCTAAAACTCAACATGGATAAACTAGATATACTCAACAAGAAACCCTTTATTCCACAACCTCTGATCATCAATGTAATGAACTCACGAACATATTGAACTTCACTTCACCACTGACAACCTGCAACTCATTTCATTACAATTTTCTCAATATCCTTGACATATACAACTTCAAATGCATTAATGCTAATAGTGTTGACATCAATGACAACCACATATCAACAAAACAACCACAACATCCAAAAATCACCCCCTTTGGCATTGATGGCAACACATGATGTGAAAAACACCATCAACACAACTATCTCTTAAAACTTACTCCCCCTTAGGTTTTGATTATTCTCTCCTCAACTCATCCACATAACTCTTCTCCCCTAGAAAGTTTTTCAAATTACTCTTCTCCCCCTTTGACATCAATGACAAAGATCTCTAAGCTTTGAACCACATATCTAAACATGTGAACATCTAACTACTCCCCCTGAGTAGCAACCACCACAACATCAATCTAGATCAAAATATGACTATGAAATGTATAGATTGATGTAAAGAAATGCATCTTAGTTCTGGTTAGGAAGGGTAATCACCCCTAACTTCCCTCTGAGATACTCAAAATTATCCTTAGGCAACAGTATGGTAAAGATTTCTGCAATCTTCTCCTTAGTAGGAACATACTCCAATCTAACTTCTTTTCACTCACCTTCTCTCTCAAAAAGTGAAACTTGATAGATATATGCTTGGTCTTGGAATGGAATACCAGATTCTTAGAAATGATAATTTCACTTGAATTATCATAGAATATAGCAACCAGTTCATCATACACAACTCTGATATCTTTCAACATCTGCTTCATCCACAATACTTGAGTACAATTGTTAGCAACAACAATGTATTTTGCTTGTGTAATAGATAAATAAATGGCATTCTGCTTCTTACTTAACCATGAAATCAACTTCTTACCCAAGAAAAATGCACCACCACTACTAATTTTTCTGTCATTCACATCTCCTACCCAATCAACATTAGTAAAAGAACTCAAAGTAAGATCATCATCTTTAGGATACCACAACCCAAAATCAATTGTTCCCTTCAACTATCTAAAAATCCTCTTCACAACTGTTACATGAGATTCCTTAGGACTAGCTTGAAATCTTGCAACAATGCATACAACATTCATGATATCAGGTCTAGTTTGAGTCAAGTAAAGCAATCCACCAATCATCGATCTATATCTAGTTTGATTTGCTTTCAGAGAATCATCATTTTGTGTCAACTTGCATCTAGTCACCATAGGTGTACCAATTGGATTTGAATCTTCCATACCAAACTTCTTCAATAATTATTTCACATCCTTGGACTGAGATATGAAGATCCCTTTATCTAACTGAGTAATTTGCAATCCCAAAAAGAATTTCATCTCACCAATCATAGAAATCTCAAACTCATTCTACATCTCATCAGCAAACTTCATGCACAAACTATCATCTCCTCCAAAAATGATATCATCAACAAAGACTTCAACAATAAAATATTTATCATGATCAATCTTGAAATAAAGATTACTATCAGCAGTACCTTTGTTAATTCCAAGCTTCAACAAATACTTGTCTAGTCTAGCATACCATGCTCTTGGGGCTTTCTTAAGTCCATACAATTCTTTCTTCAATCGACAAACCATATCTCCCCAATCAGTCAATTGAAATCCATCAGATTGCTCATCATACATCTCTTCTTCTGATTTTCCATTTAGAAATGATAACTTGACATCCATCTGATAAACCTTGTAGTTTTTGTAAGCAACATAAGCAAGAAATAATCTCACAACTTCTATCCAATAGATATGAGGAACATTTCCTTCCAGCATCATAGTCCTAGCAGCATCTTGAACTATCTTTTTCTTCCTTTCCACAACTCCATTTTGTTGAGGGGCCCATGGGGCAGATAATTGTCTCTTTATCCCATGCACTTCACAAAAAGAATTAAACTCATTAGAAGCGAATTCACCACCTCTATCTAATCTCAGACATTTAATCTTCATACCTGTCTCTTTCTCAACCATAGCCTTAAAGATCTTGAACCTTTCAAGAGCTTCAGATTTCTCCCTTAAGAAAGTAACCCACATCATTCTAGAATAATCATCAATGAGTAACATGAAATACCTATAACCTTGTAAAATTCTGACTCTAGAAGGACCACACAAATCAGTATGCACAAGCTCCAACAATTCATTTGAACAATATTGTTTTCTCCAAAATGAAATTATAGTTTGCTTCCCTAACTAGCATTATAGCATTAGTAGGTTTCATCATCTTAGGAAGATCTCTCACAACCTTAGTAGAACTTATCTTGACAATATTATCAAAGTTAATATGACACATTATCCTATGCCACAACCAACTTTTATCAACTTGAGCAATCAGACAACTTTTGCTAGCAACACTTAGGTGAAATATATTACCTTTAGTTTTTGTACCTGATGCAATCACATTTTTAGAAATTCCCAATATTTTTCACTTTCCATCCTTGAATTGAGATTGTATCCCTTATCTACCATCTGTCCAACACTTAAAATATTATGCTTCAGACCTTCTACATTCAGGAAATCATCAATATTATGCTTACCATCAAGAGAAATGCATCCTCTGCCACATATCACACCAGCTTTGTCATCTCCAAATCTTACAACACCACCATCATACTTTTCCAAGCTCACAAACTTACTTTTATCTCCTGTCATATGATGATAGCATCCACTATCAATTACCCATTCATCTTTCTCTTCAACTCGAGTAGCTAGGGATTTCTCCACATTTGTACAACTAGTAGATTCAATAGACACATGATTATTTTCCTTGATAGCAATAAATACCCATTCGTCCTCACTTCCATTTCCTTTATCAGATTCATCATCTGTTACACCTTCATTAGTAGCATAGTAACACTTCTTTTGAAATCTAGGCTTGTTATGTCTTGGTTTAGAAGCTCTTTCTGGACACCTTGATGCAAAATTAACTATCTTATTGCAAGAAAAACATTTAAGAGGCAATTTTCCTTCATACTTACCTTTTCCTCTCACTACTCTTTTGACAATAAGTGCTTATAGATCTTCTAGCTCTCTTTCTTCTTCCTCAATCTGTCTCATTTCTTCCTCATACTTGAATGTATTTTTTGATGAACTTTCACCTGGATCATATCTCTGTTTATCTCTTCCAGAAGTAGTAGCCTTGAATGCAGATTCTACCTTAGGAAGGGCATCACCAAATTCACTTAGCTCAAAAGTAGTAAGCTTTCCTATAAACATATCTCTGGTTACATTTGTTACAGTATGAAGCTCTTCAATAGCTGTAGCTTTGACTTTGTATGCAAAAAGTAAGGATCTAAGCACTTTAGCAACAATCTATGATTCGTCCAACTGTCCACTAGCGCATCTAATTCCACACACAAGTTCATTCACTCTTTGGATAAAAGTAGTAATGTTCTCATCATCGCCCATTCTCAACATTTCATATTTCCCTTTCAGACTTTGTAGCTTAGAAATCTTCACATTAGCATCACCTTCATACAAAGTTTCCAACTTTTTCCAGATCTCATAGGCAGTCTTTAGATCCATCACATTTTTCATCTCAGTATCAGTCAAAGCACTCAAAAATCCCTCCTTAGCCTTGATATTATACTCAACATCCCTAATCTCAGTAGTAGTAGTAGGACCATTCTGTGGAATAACATACCTATTGCTTGTAATGCTCCAGTAGGGTTCACCAATGCATCTCAGATGGAACTCCATTCGAGTCTTCCATAGAGAATAATTTGTTCCATCAAATCTCAAACTATTTGTCTTATATGTTGCCATCCTAGATCACCTTAAGCTAATAAAATTCTTCCAAGGAACATTCTTTGATACTAATTGCTGGCAACAAAGGGAAGACAACTGAGAGGGGGGGTGAATCAGTTGTCTTAGAAATTAAAAACTTATTAATTTTATTAACCTTCTTCTCAGATCTGATTATTAACAATGAAAGCATAAATCATCAACACATCAGAAACACACATGACGCCAAGAATTTTTACGTGGAAACACTTTTAGGGGAAAAACCACGGTGGAGGTCAGTCCACAAGATTATACCTTGTTAAAAGTATAAAGAATGAAATGGGGAATGCACATGCATTCAGGCACACTACCTAGAGCTCACTACTCAATTACAACAAGGATTACTACCCAAAGGAAGACACACTATCTTATAGAAAGATTCAGATTAAATCTACACAAATTTGAACTAATAAAATAGCATATGTTAATGCCTGATCACAGTTTCGATTAAGCACATGAACACTTCTTCACTCTTCTTCACACTCTGCTCTGCCTTCAAATTATTTAGAACATTATTCATGCACACACACATTCAACGTACTTCAAATGAAATAAACAATCTCTTATATATCCGCAACAAGAAATTACATTGCTATATGTCGGCTTCAACAAAATAATAAAATGAATATAAACTATCGGCCCAAATCAATAACAATTATTAATGAAAATCAACCAAGGTTGGCCACAACATAGTGAAGACCCAAAATAATATCTTTGAACATGAACCACCTTCAAAAAATATTCCTCGAAGATCCATAACAAGATACAACACCTTGTCGACCAAGAACATGAAAAACATGAACACACAAGAGAAAATCACGGATCACAAGCACAATGATCAATGCGGATGTGCAACACAGATAAAGAATGATATAGAAACATCCACAAAAATCATGAATCACCAAAGAAGCATCCGCAACAACTGAACTGACTGGAATCGCATCATCTTGATTTAGGAACACTAATTGAAGTAACAAAAAAACTGTCAGAATATAAATCTTCATAACTCGATCAAATCTTTACACGGATCTTTGAAACTCAAAATGGATAAACTAGATATACTCAACAAGAAACCCTTTAGTCCAAAACCTCTGATCATCAATGTACTAAACTCATGAATAGATTGAACTTCACTTCACCACTGACAACCTGCAACTCATTTCATTACACTTTTCTCAATATCTACATATACAGTTTCAAATACATTAATGCTAATAGTGTTGACATCAATGACAACCACATATCAACAACACAACCACAACATCCAACACATTGAATGTTCAACGTCTAATCTCTCCATCATTTACTAGTGTCACCTCTGTATCGGAATGTCAAAGGGACAATCATTTATGTCCTTCCGATATTCATCCTTCTCTTCGATGAGGTGCAATCAGGATGTCGAAGGGACACCAGAGTGACTCTTTTTGATATAGAGAAATCTCTCTGATGTGAACAAACAAAATTCGCCAACCTAGAATACTAGGTGAAGGAGTTGGTCATGAAATGACTTAGATGACATAAGTTGTAACTTATGCGATTGGTAACCTGTGATAGGAAGTCAACATAAAAATAGAATTTATGTTTGGGCACCATGATTGCAACCTTAGGGTTTAGACAATAAACCCTAATTCTGACCGAGAGGAAACATAATTCATTTTTGGGTGCATTATACATCCTTTGGATATGCTCATCACATTTCTGAGAAGCTCTTTGAAAACCCATGCCAAATATGGGCTTTGATTTTACTTTTGAACACTAGAAGAATTCACTGCATCACTGATAGGCCAAAACTAGGGTAAATAATAAACTAGATTTAGCTCGGTCTAAGTGTCAATTCGGGGATTGTAAGCTCATGAAAGGTGTCGTGGCTATTTGCACAAGGGCTACGATTCGTGAGGTGAGTGGGGATGAAAATGCATTCCTAAACTCAATCAACTACCTAAATTGAAAATTAAATTAATGTTTATGTTTTGCTTTTGTGACTGTGGCTATACTATAATATTTCTATAACAGAGACTGCAATAACAATAGTAATGATTCTAGAAATTGAACTCACAAGTGCAATAATATGAACAATCATTAACATAGATAATCATTGGATCCCATAATGAAATAATAATCAATAAACAATAAACATTAAATAGATTCACAAAATAACAAAAATAAACACACTACTGAAAATAAACACATTGTTGAAAATAAGAACATTGCTGAAAATAATCAAACTTACTACAAAACCTACAAAATCACCAAGCATTCAAAGAAGGAGGTGCCCTTCCTCCTCAATTTGCTTGGTGCTGAAATGAAATTCCTTTATGATGGTTTAGTCACATGAATATGTTTTATTTATCAAAAATAATACAAAGTTTATATGTATATCCTTTTTCTTCTCATGTAGCTCATATTTATAAGAAATATGAGTGCAAGTCATTCCCTATTTTCTTGCCACCATTCTATTATTTTATGGCTCATATCTAGCTATTTGATTTTTTGAAACAACTCACCCTAAATTGTAGGAGATTGTTTAGCTCATTGTTACAATCATAAAATAGAACATTATTTTCAATGTGAGGACATTCTCATCAAAACTAAATAATAATTGGTTATAACTAAATAACCAAAGTATTTTATGAGAGAATAATTATATGAGTGAAATTAATTTTCTAATATGTGTACCCACAGGCAACATGAAGTTTGCATTCTTCTCCTCCAATCAACAGGCTGCAAGATAAATTTTCTTAACATAATAGAAGCAAATACTAGTAAATACAATCTAATAATTATTATTCACTTATTTTATCTAAAAACTAAATTAAATATTACTTATGCATATTTAACCATAAACAACAAAAGGTGGTAAAATGGCATGATAATGTACAAAAATGGAATATGGAAATGGGCTAAATGGTATAGGAAAAAGGATAAAACATGGTATAAAATGAAGCAAGAATGACACTCATCAATCATCGTGACAAAGTTGCATGACAACAATGTAATATCTTGAGCAACTTTTGCAACTTACACTCTATCTTCCAGAACCGGATCCATAGTAGACCATATCTCACCTTAGACATCAATGCCAATACACCCTTCATATAGGATCAATTCCATCTCACACCTAATCTCCTTTTGACATCAATGACAACAATATGCTAATGCTTTCATCTTTTGACAACTATGACATCCTTTGATAACAACTGTCAACAACCTTTGACAATCCTTTGACATCAATGACAACCTATGTTCAACAATCTCCCCCTTTTTTATTGATGGAAAACAAAATGTTGGGGCCACCAAAAAAGTTTGAATGATTTCTTCATTGTAGCATTTCTCCCCCTATGAAAGATATGACATTCTAAGATCATTATTCTTTCTGAGAAATTTAGCATTTTGAGCCCATTTTCTCCCATTATTCTTTCTAAGAAATTCAACATTTTGAGCTCACTTCCTCTCCCTTTGACATCAACGAAAAAGGGTCAAAAATACCGAGGTTGACATCCACTAACTCTCCCTTTGAGGAGGCACCATTTTTGCAACCTTTATCAGTACACTACACAATCCAAAAACCTATTCCTTGGATAGAATCTCCCTGAGTCCATGCTTCACTACTTCTGAATCTATTCTGCAAGAGAACCAACCCTTCTTACAAAATCAAGACCAAGCTCCCTGTCATCCTATGCTTCCTCTTGATTCAAGAGGAGGGAGCAATAACTCCCAAATTCTGTTGGAAAAACTCAAATGTCTCCTTAGAAAGTGGCTTTGTGAATATATCTGCAACTTGCTCCTTTATATCCACATATTCCAATCTTACTTTGACCTTATCTGCAACCTTCTCCCTCAATAAGTGATACTTGATTACAACGTTTTTTGTTCGAGTGCATCATCAAATTCTTTGAAATATTTATTGCACTATTTTTATCACAAAGAATAGTGATAGGGTCTTCAAACTCAACCTTCATCTCCTTCAAATTTTGCTTCATCCAAAGCGCCTGAGTGCAACATGATGCTGCAACAATGTATTTTACTTATGCTATAGATAGAGAAATTGATTCATGTTTCTTACTCAACCAAGACACCAAATTGTCCCCAAGAAAGAATGCACCACTACTTATGCTCTTCCAGTCATCAACACATCTTGCCCAATGTGTATCTATGTATGCAGTCAAAGTGAAATTTGCACTTTGTGGATACCATTGTCCAAAATCTTCAGTGGCCTTCAAATACCTAAATATCCTCTTTACTACTTTAACATGAGTCTCTTTAGTTGCTTCATAAAATATATCAACCATTACAACTACCTACATGATATCCAATCTAGATGTTGTCACATATAGAAAATTGCCAATCATGGACCTATACAAAGTTT
Organism: Sequoia sempervirens; assembly: GCA_007258455.2. Classification (NCBI taxonomy): domain Eukaryota; kingdom Viridiplantae; phylum Streptophyta; class Pinopsida; order Cupressales; family Cupressaceae; genus Sequoia; species Sequoia sempervirens. The sequence goes on along the minus strand of VDFB02353493.1, from coordinate 88,102,046 downwards.
GATCTATTGGAGAAAATTCATCATCTTTACTCAACTTGCACCTAGTATCCATAGGTGTTGTATCTGGTTTGCAATCTTCATACTTTCACATCCTATATTTCAAATTGGAGTGAATTTTTTTGAATATCAAATCATTATTGATATTTGTGGGGTTTAAAAATGTGTCAAATGGAATCACAGAATGTTAATATCATATCGTGGGTTGGAAATACAGTGCCACCTTTGTGAATATCAAGACACATTACACAAGCTTCATTATCTAAGGAAGTCAATGCATTTATTTTGTCATGCAAAAATCCTTTCAGCAGTCAAAGGGGGTATTTGTAGTTGGTCCCATCTTGAATCTGCCACTGTATCCTTTTATTACTTCATAGGATTCTCTATCAAAGTCTTCATTTGGCATTTCGTGTGAGTACAATTCCATAAGAGGATCATGCAATTAGTTTTAAGATTCATGGAGATTCAAACTCTCATAGCCACCTCATTAAGTCAAGTCGTGGGAATCTAGAAGTTGTTGCACACCCTATTAAAGAAAGAACCATATTTCTTGAATGCAATACATATGAGGTGAAATGCAAATCATCAACAGTGGACATGGCATCAACAGTCAACATCCATATGAAAGAATAGTCAAAGAGGAAATATGTGATAGCACCCAAGAATCATGAAGATTAAGGTTTTGAAATATATTGGAATTGCATCTCAATACCAAAGGAAATTAGGCTAGAAAGGAGAAAATCGTGGTGAATTTTAAAAGCTAGTGCACACATATAGATGAGTTGGGGACTCTATTGCATCCTTTCCTACTAACATCAACTTGGAAAAATCTATAACTCTGTAGCAACAAAGTTACAACTCTAGAAACATTTTTGATTAGCAATGAGCCCTTTATACTCAAGTGGTGACATTTTTGGGTGCATGTTGGGTATTCCATTGCATCTATATATTTGTAATTCAAAGTTATAGATAATGTTGCAATCTATATGTGATTACATCCATAGAATATATGAAGTTTATTTTTAATCTTTGAGAATTTAAAATGCAACTGTTGTTAAAGTGTAACAATTCTCATGAATTCTAAAACAAATAATATATGAGAAATCACATTAGGAGGAATGTATGCATTACCAAAATCAAAATTAGCTCACACGACCTTCATACAACTTGTTTGACAATATGCATGCCATATAAATATTGTGGAATTGTAAGAATACTTTGGAAAGGTATTTTAGAGTGGCATTCGTTAATAATCTTGGTCCAATGAAGATAGGGATATTATAGTGGTATTAGAGCTTCAATCTTGCTAGCTTGAGGGTATAAATTAGTTTTCTTCAGCGATAACTTACATCAATGGCTAGAATTATGAATGGAAGATTGTTACCTACTTTCCTTCTTGCCTTGCCAACAAAGGAAAATAAGCCTAGCTTGGAGAAACTATTAAAAGACCTTGCTCAATCACAACAAAATATAAATCATGATTTGTAGCATCTTGGAGATTCTCTTTCAAGAAAATTGAAACACTTTAATGACTCATTCACACCTACAGGTAAAGGATCTCATGATCTATTTGCACAAGAAGAGGATATAAAAACTACAAGGGAGGTTTGCAAAAATATTTAGGAGGAGTTTTAGAAACATGTTGATGTAGTATATGAGGATAAAAGGAAAGGATTTTGTAATGATTCTAATGTGACATCATCATTATTACAAGAAGAAGCACAAGAGGCTTCTACAAAAGAGGTAAACATGAATCACCTTGACATAGAGTATGTTAGCTCGGAGATGAACATTGATATTGATAACTCTAATAAAGGTATGGATTCTAATGATATGCCCTTGTTTGATCACAATTCGATCCAATAATTCATGGTTGAATATTGTAATGCATCCACAAGTGAGATGGTTGATTCTAATGTTGACAAACTTTATACACATGAAAATAAATCATAAAAGTTAGCAAATGGCAGCCAAGGTCACTTTGATAACTGGGAACAAAGGCCTTTCGTATTGGAAGATTTGGAAGATCAATTTATTGTAAGGAAGAAAAGGTAGTGAAATTTTATCAAGGATGGATAATACCCATAAATACATTGAAGACCTCATTTGGATAGCTCAAATTGAGGAGAGGAAAAAAGGAATGGTAATTGGTATTACTCATACACACTTGCACTTTATCAAAGAAGCATTGGAATTAATAAAAGATGCTATTTACAATTGCTTAGGGATAGAGACATGGATATCAAGTTGGTGGAAGACAAAGATAGGGAGATTGTTGAACTTTTCCTTCAATTGAGTAGGGCTTATTACTTAATGCACAAAACAAAAAATCAGTTATGTGTTGCAGCCACCTCTCAAGAGCAAAAAGACAATGCAAGATGTATGGATTTGAACAAATTGATGAAGGGATTGAAGAGCTTCACGCTGATGAATTTGTGAGTTGTGAGGGTTAAATTGCTTGTGAAAGAACAAGGTGCAACCATGATATTGATAATATGCTTGGTGATTTCTAAAAATGGAAGAGGTGCATGACATTCAAGAAATCACCAATGAAAGGGACAAAGGATTACCTTGCAGGCTTGGGAAAACTATAGATGATAGAGAGACATGCAAAATTCAGACCTTTGAACCAATAATTGATGAAGATCAATCTTCATGGGTGGAGGAATTTGAAAGTACTATAAAGATACTTAACAAAGGGTTTGATTTTCAGTGTTTGGGCAACAACTTTCTATTTCCATTTAAGTATGAGATGACAATTCTAAAGTGCAAGCAAATTGATTTTGAATATCATAGCATCCAAGATGAAGATGTTTTTTAGAAATTACCACCTCTTATCACAAAGGAAGGACCTAGCAATGAAGAAGTGTTTGAGGATTCCAAAGATAACATAGAGGAGGAAGAATTAAGGTAGTCTGAAAGAATGAATGAAGATTGGATACAATGAGCCAAGGAGGCTAAGTTTGTGGCTTCCTATGTAATAAAATACCTACAACACGTCAAAGAACAAGTAAAATACTTGGATCTAGCAAGACGACAATGGGAAGCCTGCCTTAGGTCCCTTTTTCATCAAAAGGATGATGTTATAGAGGTTGAGCATGCCATTAACAAGACTCTTATGACAACCAAGCATAAATAACAATAAAAATTGTATGAATAAGAAAATTCATATTATACACATGATGCTAGTTATTGGGTTGATGCGACATGTCATTTGCAGGGCTTAATGAAGACTCCAATCATGATGGAACTAGATAAAAAGTATGCCTACACATCTTGAACAAGTCAGTAGTGTTATGGAGACGTGGGTAGATGAGGCCAATTATGAATCAGATTTGAGTGAAGATCAAACAATTTTTGAGGGACTTTACGAGTCTACTTATGACTTAACACAACCATATTATAAAGATTACTACTTATTGGTGATGACTATCCTAATGTTAGGACTTGAGACAAATGTATCAGAGTCATTTGGTCATGATTAGTATACACATGAGAGAGTTGAGCTTCAGTTGTGTTCACCAATGTGTGATAAGTGTTGGTTTTTTGTGCATTCATTTTTTATGGGTGGCTATCTTGTATTGATGAGTATAGAGTTTTCAAGTTATACATGGAGAATATTAATTGTGTGGATAGTTTGGAGTGGATGGAACCACTACTTCATTGTTGGTGATTGGTGTGACGGAGTATCCATCATCATATGATCTTGGAGACACTTTTGGTATTCTCATTAGGGTGATTTTTCAATGTGTTTGATGTAATTATGATTTATACCAATAGCATAGGATGGAGTGGTATATTTTTCTATATACATATGGTGGATACTTGTTACATCTTTGTGATAACATACCAGTTTAGGCAGAGAGTTAATGATGATCCTATGGTGAGATACATCTATCTCCCTACTTTTAGCATGGGTCCTAGATTAATTTGGGATCTAGGGATTTTCTTGATGGATGGAGTGCTTCATAGCTTGCTGCAACATGATAGGGTGATTGATGATAGTTATATCAGAGTAGCGGAGCAAATTGGTGGAGCAACATTTTTGAGATTGGTTTGTAATCTGGGTATTATCATGGTTAATACATTATTACACATGGATCTTGATGAGTTGCTTTATATGTTGTGGTTTTATGGAATGTATATCAGAGTGGAGGAGCGGATTGGTATGTGATTGCTTGGGACAAGAAATCTCTAGGAAGGGAGGATTGTAATGTCGCCGATTCCCAAGTAGTGACCTTGGGAGTAATTTAATCAATTAAACATTAAATTGTCCTTAAATAATATTTTGAACATTAATATTTAATAATAATAATTTATTAAAGTAACTTTATTAAAAGAGAAAAATTAAATAAGATACTTTAATAAAAAATATTTAATAATAAAATATTTGAAGGTGGTGGATTATAAATGGTGGTGGAAATGAATCGAAGGGGCATCTTTTTTTAAAATTCATTCTTGGGCACACAAATTGAGAACACAACTTTCAAGAAATGAGGACAAAAACCCTCAAGAGGCGGGTTGGACGGAAACCCAACACTATTTGTAGATGGATTCATCTAAGAATTCATGCAGGCATTTAATGGAAAATTGATCAAATTTGTGGAAATATGTACAATCTCTTTATAGTCAAGTTTTTGGTATTTATATGGGTTGCTGATTGATTGTTTGGTATATTGTTGTGGACAACCTTAGACTTTATTATGGGAACTGTTGTCACATGAAATTGCACCTTGTTGAGCACATAGCTAAACATTCCAATGAAACAATGGAAATAACATCAAGGTGTGGGACCTTTGTGCGTATGAGGTCAAATATCCAGATAAGGCTGACTTCCTTTTTCAATCCCAATGCAATGTGTTGTTCCAACCCAACACATGAAATCCTACCACTAACAACTCATAAGGAAAAGGGGAGAAGGAGAACATCAAAATGAGAGGGAGGTGATACACCAAAATAGAAAGGTCACTTCTTCCTGACCAAGATTTCACAACACATCATTGAAGAGGGGTATAGGGACTTTCACAAATCTCTGTCTAGTCAATTTTTAGAGGCATACATGAAGGATAGGGTTTAACAAGGTGTTAGAAGGAAAGAGGTTTTCAAAACTAGCAACTGTAAACCATTTAATCACAAACATACATGCATAAAAATACAATAAACACTCAAATATGAAGGTAATGACTTACACAAACACCAAAGAGCTAAGAAGAGGAAAACTTAAATGATTTCATTAATGTGGAGGAGAAAAGCCAATATTTACAATGGAAGAGATGCAAAATGCAAGTCTGCAAAAGAAAAACCCCAGAGGATCCAGAGGAAGAAGAACCCTAAAAATGAATGCATTTTTTCCCTTTATAGATCAAGAATAAATGAGAAAAAAAACCCAACCCTAATCCTAACTAGGGTTAGCAATGAAGCTTGTGCGTGCAATATTTGAGCCATCTCATGAAAGATGCACCTAGGGCATGGATTTTTCTGTAAATTCAACAAAGAGTAATAAATGGGCATGGGTGCCCATGAAATCCAACTTTAGAAGGAAAGGGATGCCATAAATATCATCCTTGAAGCCTAGAAAGCATGCCTAGTAACTCAAAAGTCCAATCAAACCTCAAAAAATGCACCTAGAAAACATTCCAAAATGTAGGATGGTCGGGGCATTGTGCCTGAAAAAAAGATCTTTACAAGGATAAAAAAAATGGTCTAAAGCCTTGAAAATGCATTTGTTGAGCATCGGCCAGTTGGGCATCGAATGTCGGGCTTACCGCTTACCAAATGCTTGTTAGAAAGGAGGAGAAGAGTGCGAAGAAGAAGGAAGCATCGAAGGTAAAGGGGAAGGTTTACCCCTAAAAATTGAAAGTCAAAGATGAAGATTGAGGAAAACCACAAGAGAAAACTTTTAGAGGTTGGGGGGAAGCCTTACCTCTTACCTTCGAAGGTAAGAGGTAAAATGCAAGAGCGAAGGGTGAAGGAAGAAGGGCGAAGGCTAAAGGATGAAGAAGAAAAGAGCAAGGAGGGAAGAGGAAAGAGGGAAGGAGAATGAAGAAAGTGATAGGTTGAAGTCCAAAAGCAAGAAAGGATATTTCAGAGATTGGACCTTGGACCGTTAGAGGTCAAGTGTTGGGAGGAAGGGATACACATTGCAAAGTGAAACAGTAAGAAGGAAAACATAAGGGAAAAGGCTGATACCTGACCACCTAATAGAAGAAAGGTGAAAATGGAAGAGGAAAGGGATGGTAAGGGGTAACGGGTAAGGCCAAAGGTTGAAACTCGAAAAAATTAGAAGAAAACATGGAAAGGAAGGAGCGATGGAGAAATGAAGAAGGCATGCAAGGTAAGCAAGTAAGAGATAGCCCAAAAACCCAAAATTATGAGATTTAGCAAAATTTTGGAAAACTTCAAGGGGAAAACATGCAAGATGGCCCATGGGGAATTTATTAGATTGGATATGAATGATGGGACATCACAAGAGGGGCATGAAATGACAACATTAATGGTGACTTTTTAGGATGATTGTTTGCTAATCATGGGATCCAGAAGCCTTATCGGTCCATTGGGCACAAAATCATGAGAGTAAAACCTAACAGCTGGGCCTCCTCAGAGCAAAACAAAACATGTACAAATACACTTGGAGGAAAGCATGAAAGCTAAGAGTATACACTCCCTTAAGGAGAATGCAGGGTGTGAAAATGCATTTCATGGAAATCAAGATATTTACAATATGTACACTAAACTAACAAAAAGTAAAGAATGGAAGCTTGCCTATTTCAAAGATGAACCTTTTGAAGGAGCTAATCTCCCTCAAACCATAGTTGCAGACCTCACCCAACTACAACCATTGAAAACTATTGCCAACATATATTGGAATGCACAAAATTCTTGCAAGGTGAACGATCACTTCACTATAAACTTTTCCATTGCAAGGGAACCATACTAGTGCCTTAGCTGAACATACAACAACATGGGTGAAACTTTCTGAAGATAGACAATCATCCAAGTGAAAGCCTTTTGTAGAGAGAAGAAAAATCACCTCACAAAAGGATAGGCCAATGTCAACATCTCTGACCTCCTCAATGCATGAGCTGAAACAAAAAGAAAAAGCTTCTAGCTCACATAGTGATGTAGAAAATGCCAAATCTATTTTTTGATTTTCACAAGAAATACCTTCCTCATGCACCTCAAAAGAGAAATCTTGAAGCTCGAGCATAGAATCAAACTAAGAAATAGGATCATCACTCTCCAAAAAAATGTGTGTTGCTCAATGGTGGGTTTTTCAGTGTGTTGGATCCATGTGAAGCACTCTAACTCAGTCACATTATCCCTAATACAAAAGGTCACATCTTCATTTTGAATGAAGACCTCATATTCAACATTGCTACATTCAAGGACATAAGAAAACCAACAAACATCATAATTACATGCATTGATGCACACTTCATCAACACATACCTCAAATTTATGAGACACCTTGGGTGAAGAACTGAATTCTTCAAGTTTTCCCTCTGTTTTAATCTCTTTTTTTTTGGAAACCAGCTGCAACAAAAACAGACTCGTGGCATGTAATGGTTGCCACATCCTCTACTATTTCCTCACTCTTATGTTGCTGCCTACAAAGCTCCTCTTTTGGGGGTCCAAGATTGAACCAAAATGATGTCCTCCAACTCAAAATGTAGACCTCAATAGATTGGGGATCTTCAATAATAATGTAAACTGTTTGTTGCTAAAACCATGGAGTTATCTTACACCATCAAGCCCAAACCAAGCTATTCAAAGGCCTCAATCGATGTAGGTATAGCTGATCTATCCTCCTCATCTTCAAAAAAATAAGGGAGGGAATCAAATGAGAGGACTGATTCCTCTATTGCATCAATTTTTTCTACCTTTTTAATGCCTTGTTGCTGCAACACTGTTTTATCTTGAATTTTTTCTTGCAATTGTAAGAGAGGAGGACCAACCACGTCAAGGCTCTAGGTCAAAGAGAGTTGAGAGTGGAGGGATGCCTTAACTTACCTCACTCTAAAATATATCTTAGGTTAAGGATCGAGAATGATGAGCACTATAACGCACTTCTACCACCCTACAGATCTTGAACTTAGGTTTGGGATAGGTGAGCTAGTTTCTAGAGTCGATATTGTGTCTCAGAAATCTCTCTATCCAAGGAAAACAATGTGTTATGGGATGATAGCATGGCATGCTGGTGTCTATACGACTAGAAAATAGTAAACACAATACAAACTACTCAAAAACTATCAAACAATCTAGCTAGTTGATTTTAACGAGAAAAAATAGAATGATAAACTATGATAAATAGAGATGAAGATGATAAAGTAAATAAATAAAGGCTAGGGTGATGAATATAATCTCACAAAAGTGGTTGTTCGCCAACTAGCTCCACACATATGCTCACCTACATACATAAGAAGGGGAAAATTGTTGGGGCTATATAGGGGCCTGCCTCAGTCAAACCCTCATTTTGGTGTTTCTACCTCCATGGATAGCCAAAAAGCAACGAAGTAGAGATATGTGATAAAGGAAAGAAGAGAGAACAAAAACACTACAAAATAATACAGTGCTACTCAACCAAATCACAAAGGAGAGGAGTGAAACATTACCACCTCCACCCAAAAGCTCACTAGCCAATGGAGGAGATATGGACTTGGAAAGGTCACCACAACTACAACTGTGATGAAAGGAGGTCTCACAAGACTCCAAGCCCACAGTTCTATGGCTTGCTTCACACTTGCTATGTGGAGTTGATAGAGTGTTGCTGCTACAATGGAGTGCTGAAGTGATACTCGAGAGTGAAGTGAATGTTGGGAGTGCTAAGAGATGGATTGAGAATGTGTGTAGAGAGTGGGTTGAATGCTTAGAGATCAAATGAAGGGAGAATGGATCCATTTGAAGGAAGACTGAGGAAGAATAAGGAATTTTCAGGTCAGTTGGTCGAAGAAGGATATTACAATTCATCCCCAATTGGGAGTGTAATGCCTCTACCAACTTCAGATGCAAAAATATATTAGGGACGACAACATGTCACACAGACATCTGCGCGCTACACATGCGTCCCCAAAAAATATCCTCTCATCGACACAACATAAAAATTCCAAGTGGATGGAAGGAAGTTGGGTGATGTGGAAATTTTCCTTTAGATTTGATTTTCTAAGGTGAGGGTGTGTGAAAGGGGAATTTGCGTAAGGGGTGCAAATTCTCTCCTATACATTTTTCCCCCATTTTAGTGAGCACAAATACTGATGAGTGCTTCGGTAAAGTAGATCAAAGAGTTAGTAGGGTTAGAAATGTATACATGAACCATCGAGGAAGTAGACCATGATCTGGAAAACTCAAAAGTGCAGGGCAGGAAAAGGACTCCATTGGTACTTTCCCTGGGGAGTTTCAAACAAAAAGACTCCATAGCCTTGCAAAACTATGAAGCTGCACAAAGTACATCGAAGGCCCTTAGACCAATGATGGATAAATCCTATAGGATGAAAGCATCTTGCATGCCCACACACCTACAAGGAGGAAACCCACAAGATTTCTCACATGAAGGAAGCCCCTAGAAGTAAGCACCTTGCAGACTCATAGACTTGCAAGAAGGTATCCCCCAAGATCTCTCTCGCATGGAGGAAACCCAGATGATGTAAGCACCTTACAAGCCCATAGACCTACAAGGAGGCATCCCCAAAGATCTATCACATGGAGGAAACCTAGAGAAATAAGCACCTTACAGGCCTGCAGACTTGCAAGGAGGCATCCCCCAAGATCTCTCACGTGGAGGAAACCCAGAGAAATAATCACCTTATAGGCCTATGGACTTGCAAGGAGGCGTCCCCCAAGATCTCTCATATGGAGGAAACCCAAAGAATTTAGTGCATTACATGCCCACAGACTTGCAAGGAGGCATCCCCCAATATCTCTCACATGGAGGAAACCTAGAGAAATAAGTTCCTTATAGGCTTGCAAACTTGCAAGGAGGCATCCCCCAAGATCTTTCACATGGAGGAAACCCAAAGAAGGGGACTCCGCAGAGTCAGATAGTGGCTTCACAATCGCACTTGCAAAGCTACATGTTAATCCAAAAATAAAACATGTTAGGAGACACAAAGTAGCCATGCAAGCGGATAAGCGGACAGTCACACAAACTGCCGACAAGTTGGAAAGCTTTCAAAGGGGTCCCTTAGGAAGCTAGTGTGAAGAGGGGTCCACTTGAGGGATGCGCTGTTTGAAAGTGCAAGAAAGATTTTTTTTTCTCAAATCGATTCACCATCAAGAAATCCTTTTGAAAGATGTTCACTTCAAGGAATTCGAAAGGAAGAAAATGCCCCCTCGTGAGGGGAAGGTTGATGCTTCTCCCATAGGAAATGTCTGCTCCCTCCTCGAAGGAAAGTTTTCAAGCTCTTTCTTTACGAACCCATGATGAAGGAAACACATTTTGTTAGGGGTTCAAGTCATAAATGTGATTTTTGAACAAGTTTGCAGATATTTTCAAGAAAAGATTAATTGACAATGAATGTATTTTCTAAAATTTTTGAGGTTGACATGATTTACCCCACTTAGGGTGGTGCACGTTGAACGTAAAGGCACGTGACAACCTAAGGAGAGAATAGCAAGAATGAAAAAGTGATGTTGTGGCCCATGGGACATAGAGAGATGTCATCATGGTGATGTTGTCACACACAGTAGGGAAAACACATAGGCACCACAACATCACAAACAAAGAAGAGAGAAAGATAAAAGAAAAGTAAAAAGAGACAAAGACATCACAAACAAAGGGCACAGGGGTGATCTGATATTTCGAGGTCAGAGCTTCTCATGAATATATATATATATATATAGGTATAGTAATAGTATATTAATGAACTATCATCAACCCCCTACTATATTAGACCATATGAAGAATGCACAAGAAGACAAAGTAAAAATTAAAAAAATGGGTCAACATGGAAGGGGAGCCTAAATTCCCCCAACCCTTTGCATCATCCCCAATTTTCCAAAAATCAAGCACAAACATGGAAGAATGATGATACAAATAGAAGATGGTTCATGACACAAAAATCACTCCTATATCCAAGCACCAACAAGGGTGACAAGGGTCATCCAGGAACACATAGCACAATCATGGGGGAATACATCAGACAACACACACATATAATCTAAAGATAAAGAAGAGGCCTCCCCCTAACATTCATTGACGGAGAGGTCATCTGCTTCCCAATCTAGATCATTGTAAGGGGAAGGCGGATGATCTTGCAGTGGTGGAATATTAAGGGGAGGAGCTTCCGAACCTCCCACAATAAGGGCTAAGGAAGAGGGCCCCGCAAGGTCCTCTCCACTAGGCTCTTGTGGAGCTATGGTCAACGGTTTTGCAAAGATCACTAACAAGGCCGAAACTTCATCCAAAGAGTTGAACATGCACTTTATAGGAGTGCCATGTTGTACCTCAACAAATGAAGAAGGCAACACCCAAGATTCACTACTAGGCTCACTGAGTGACTTGTGAGCGATGAGAAACTCAGGGGAAGCCGGGGCTTGTTTCGTCACTAGGACAAAACAAGCTAGCATGGGACCACCTTTTGGAGAAGGTGGGATCCTCTTACGCCCTCCATTATTGGAAGAGAAATCCTCCAAATTTTTCTTTGTCAGGGGATGTGAACTCCCCACAGATGAGGTGAGAGACATGTAGGAAGAGGAGGAGAAGAAAACCATAATAGTAACCACCGAAGTATTTGGCATATCCACGGGTTTAGGGAATGGTGGGATATCTGGAAGGGAGATCAACATAGGCAGCTTTGTCAAAGGAGCGATAAACACTTGCACCTTTTTTGGGTCAGGTGCATTCATACTCATAGTGGGAGCCAGAAATGAGACTGAACTAGATTGAAAGGGAGCAAAGGGGAGGAGAGAGGACACAATAGGAGGCCCTGCTATAGGAGAAGTTGACTCCTCTTCCTTTCTCTGCAAAGTGCCTGCTCAACCGCTAGAGCCAATGGAGGAGATGTGGACTTGGAAAGGTCATCACATTTGCAACTGTGATGAAAGGAGGTCTCACAAGAATCCAAGCCCATGCTTCTATGGCTTGGTTCACACTTTCTATATGGAGTTGATGAAGTGCTTCTGCTACAATGGAGTGTTGAAGTGCTTCTTGAGAGTGAGGTGAATGATGGGAGTGCTAATAGATGGCTTGAGAATGTGTGTAGAGAGTGGATTGAATTCTTAGATATCAAATGAAGTGAGAATGGCTCCATTTGAAGGAAGAATGAGGAAGAGTAAGGAATTTTCAAGTTGGTTGGTCAAAGAGGGATGATACAATTTGTCCCTAATTAGGAGTGTAACTCCTCTGCCAACTTCAGATGTAGGAATCCATTAGGGACGGTAGCGCGTTGCGTAGACATTCGCAGGCTGCGCGTGTGTCCCTGAAAAATATTCTCTCACCGTTATAACAAACATGCCAAGTGGATAGAAGAAAATTGGGTGATGTTGAATTTTTCCTTCGTATTTGATTTTCTAAGGTGAGGGTGTGTGAAAGGGGAATTTGCATAAGGGGTGCAAATTCGCTCCTATACAACAAAAAACCAAGAAAATCATTGTTTTGAGCACGTGAAGGCTCCACAATAACAACCTCTTCACTCCTAGCCCAAAATTTATCCTTCCCTTGTTCTTTTGACCAATTAGGATCCCATACCACAAGTCCACCTTGAAAGAGTGAAATAGGAAAAGAGGGAGAAAAATGATCAAAAGGGCATTGAAACTCTTGTTGAAGCTCTGGAGGGGGCTGCTCAATAGGAGTAAAAGGTTGAGCCTCCTCAAGGATGGATTCTTGTGAGGAATGGAGGTTCACAAAACTTAGGATCTCTAACATAGAAGATTCGCTTGATGACACAAGAGGTTCTATTGTAGTTTCAAGGGGTTGATTAGGATTCTTGAAACTGAAACATTTTTTTCTTGCAAACCTCTCGCACAATAGGTTGTTCTAAAACAAAAGGAGGGATAATGGGGGTTTTAAGAGGCTTGCTAAGTTTCTTGAAACTTGGGAATTTATGCTTTCTTACCTCCTCCTTAGCAGGTTGTTTTGGAACTAGTGGAGGTGTGAGGTGCTTGTTTGAAACTAGGCACACAAGGGGCTGCCTGAGTCTCAGGCACTTGTGCTAGAGCAAGAGCAAGTCTGATTTTTTCTTGCCTAGCAACAACATCATTTATTGCATACTCTTCTTGTTTCCCTCTTTGTGCCTCCAACTGTTGATCATACCTCCATGGAGCTTCTTTATTTTGCTGTTGTGAATAATGAGCTTGATGAACAAACTCATCATGTCATGGGAAACAACACTGCTGCTCCTTAAGCTCAATAATTTTTTTAAAGAGATCCTTCACCATGGAAATGAGTTCACTCTTATTTTAAGGCTGAAATGAAGAATAAGGAGTATCTAGGGTTGTTGATAGGAATGTGTAGGCATCCAGGACATTTGAGCAGGGTGGGGTGGGTGGTTAGCATTTTGAAAAGATTGAGAACCCACAATAGCAAGGTTCTGTGGAAGAAAATGGGATGTATAACCAGCTTGATATGGTTGATTGGGAGGTGAAAAGCTAGCATTATCATGAAATTAGGGAGTATAAATGTGGTTTCCATTAAAATGTGACATTTTTATGCATGGAAAATGCTTTGAAATTTAAAAGGAGAGTAGAGGACTTCCCAACTAAAGATTTTGGGTACATACCAAAGAGTCACCCAAAGAGTTGCAGAGTTGCCAAATGCTTGAAGAATTCCTCCAAAGGCTGAAATGTTGAAGAGCACACCAAATCCTCATCAGGATGAAATGGAACTGGTACTGCTTGAACTAGTAGATGTGCAAGGAGCCACCGTGGTGTTTGAAGGTATGCCTCAAAAGGTAAAAAGAGTTGAAGAAAACACCAAATTCTCTAATAGAAAGGAGTCCCACTGGGCGTTCCAAAAACTGTTGTCACATGAAATTGCACCCTGTTGAGCACAGAGCTCAACATTCCAATGACATAGTGGAAATGACCTCAAGGTGTGGGACCTTTGTGTGTATTAGGTTGAATCTTCACAGAAGGCCAAATTACTTTTTCAATCCTAGTGCAATGTGTTGGTCCAACCCAACACATGAAATCCTACCACTAACATCTCACGAGGAAAAGGGGAGAAAAAGAGCATGAAAATGAGAGGGAGGTGATACACCAAAATAGAAAGGTCACTTCTTCTTGACCAATATTGCACAACACATCATTGAAAAGGGGCAAGGAGACTTTCATAAATCTTTGTCTGGTCATTTTTTAGAGGCATACATGAAGGTTGGGGTTTGACAAGGCTCTAGACAGAAAGAGGGTTTCACAACCAACAACTGTAAACCATTTAATCACAAAAATACATGCATGACAATACAATAAACACTTAGATATAAAGGTAATGACTTACACAAAGACTAAAGAGTTGAGAAGAGAAAAACTTGAATGATTCCATTAATGCGGAGACAAAAAGCCAATCCTTACAATGGTAGAGATGCAAAATGCGAGTTTGCAAAAGAAAAACCCCAGAGGACCCAAAGGAGGAAAAAACCTAAAAATGAATACATTTTTTCCCTTTATAGATCAGACATAACTGAAAAAAACAAACCCAACCCTAACCCTAACTAGGGTTAGCAATGAAGCCTATGTGCAATATCTGAGCCATCTTGTGAAAGATGTTCCTAGGACATGGATCTGTTTGTAAAGTCAACAAAGAATAATAAATGGGCATGGGCGCCCATGAAATCCAATTGTAGAAGGTAAGGGATGCCATAAATTTCATCCTTGAAGCCTAGAAAGCATGCTTGGTAGCTCAAAATTCCAATCGAACCTCAAAAACCATGCCCATAAAACACGCCAAAATGCAAGATGGTTGGGGCATCGAGCCCAAAAAACACCTTTACAAGCCAAAAAAAATGGTTTGAAGCCTTGAAAATGTATTTTTCAGGCATTGGGCGTCGAGCGGTTGGGCATCAAACTGCTTACCAAATGCATGGTAGAAAGGAGGAGAAGAGTGCGAAGAAGAAGGAAGCATCAGAGGTAAAGGGAAAGGTTTACCCTCGAAACCCGAAAGTCGAAGATGAAGACCGACAAAAGCCACAAGAGTAAACTTTCAGAGGTCAAGGGGACGTCTTACCTCTTACCTCTGAAGGTAAGAGGTAAAATGTAAGAGCGAAGGGCGACAAGAGAAGGGCGAAGGTTGAAGGTTGAAGAAGAAAAGAGCAAGGAGGGAAGAGGAAAGAGGGAAGGAGAAGGAAGAAAGTGATAGGTTGAAGTCCAAAAGCAAGAAAGGAGATTTTCACGGTTGGACCTTGGATCGTTGGAGGTTGGGTGTCAGAAGGAAGGGATATGTGTTGCAAAGTGAAATGGTAAGAGGGAAGAGGTAAGGGCGAAGGCTAATACCCGATTGCCCAATAGAAGAAAGGTGAAAATGGAAGAGGAAAGGGATGGTAAGGGGTAACAGGTAAGGCCGAAGGCCGAAACCCAAAAAACTTAGAAGAAAATAGGGAAGGGAAGGAGCGATAGAGAAATGAAGAAGGCATGCAAGGTAAGCAAGTAAGAGACAACCCAAAAAATCAAAATTCTGGGACAACAAAATTTGGGAAAACTTCAAGGGGAAAACATGCAAGATGGCCCATGGGGAATTTCTCAGATCAGATATCAATGATGGGACATCACAAGGTGGGCATGAAATGACAACATGAACTCTTGATACTACCACATCTTATATTTCCAATTGGAGCAAACAATTTTGAATATCAAATCATTATTGATATTTGTGGGGTTTAAAAATTTGTCAAATGGAATCATAGAATGTTAATCTCATATCATGGGTTGGAAATACAATGCCACCTTTGTGAATATTGGGCCACATTACCCAACATTCATTATCTAAGGAAGTCGATGAATTTATTTGGTGACATGGAACTCCTTCTAGTGGTCAAAGGGGGTCTTTGTAGTTGCTATCATCTTGAATATGCCACCATAGCATTTGAATGCATCACAGGCTTCTCTATCAAAGTCTTCATTTGGAATTTCATGTGAGTACAATTCCATAGGCAAGTCGTACAATTGGTGTTAAGAGTTGTGGAGATTCACAGTCTCATAGCCACCTTAGTATGTCAAGTTGTGGGATTCTAGAAGTCATTGAAAACCTTATTAAAGAAGGAATCACATTTCTTGAATGCAATACATATGAGGTGAAAGGAAACTCATCAATAGTTGATGTGGCATCAACAATCAACATTCATCTCAAAGAATAGTCAAAAAATCAACATATGTGATAGCACCCAAGAATTGTGAAGATTTAAGTTCCAATTTATATATTGGAATTGAATCTCAATACCAAAGGAAATAAAGCTAGAAAGGAGAAAATCATGATAAATGTTAAAATAAAACACATACATATAGAGGAGTTGGGGAGTCCATCACCTCCTTTCCTGCTAACATCAACTTGGAAAAATCTACAACTTTGCAGCAACAAAGTTACAATTTCGCAGACATTTTTGATTAGCAATGAGCCCTCTATACTCAGGTGGTGACATTTCTGGGTGCATGTCAGGTATTCTCTTGCATCTATATCTTTGTAATTCAATGTTATATGTAATGTTTCAATCTATATGTGGTTACATCCGTAGAATATATGAAGTTTATTTTTTAATCTTTGAGAATTTAAAATGCAATTATTGTCAAAGTGTAACAATTCTCATGAATTCTAAACAAATAATATCTAAGAAATTGCATATGGAGGAATATATGCATTACCAAACTCAAAATTAGTTCACACAACCTTCATACAACTTGTTTGACAATATGCATGCCAAAAAAATATTGTGGAATTGCAAGAATACTTTGGAAAGGTATTTTAGAGTGGAATTTATTAATAATATTCATCCAAGGAGGATTGAGATATTATGTGTCTTCTGTATCTTCTTCTTTTGTTCTAGACTTGAATAAAGCCATCATTGTATCTCATGATTTCATCACTTTCCATGGTTCTTTCAAATCTTTAACTTCCGAACTTGCCTTAGTAGTCTTTTCAAACTATTCTGAAACCTTCTTCTGATCATCAAAACCTATTCTAGCTTTGATATATGGAGCTCTCTAACTCTCCAAAATCTAATCTAGGGTCTTGATACTTTTTCCAGGCTTCATCTGCAACTGTTGGTTCACCTTTTCAAGCTCTTTTCTTACTACCATAATTTCTACTTCAAGCTTCTCACAATCTCTGCTTCTTGATAGACACTTTTTTGTTAGAACCTCTTCAATTATTTTGGTTTCTTCAGACTGGGTCTTTAGTTCAATAATCATATTTTCTGCATTCTTTAATTCCTGAGATACACTTTCTTTAGCTCTCACATCAACAATTTTGTTCTTTTGTCTCTTGTTTTCTTTCCAACACACATTAACTCTTCCATAAGATCTACCTCTTCTACATTGTTTTCATGATCCATTTCAACATCTCCATCAACAATCTCAAAATCCATGAACACAACCTTTTCTTTTTCATCTCTAGATACATCTTCATCTTCTTCTTCAATGGAGTAGTCTTCTTCATCATTAGTGTAGAAAATCTTATGTTTCCTCCAACCTTTGAAATTTCTCTAAAATGATTTCTTTCCATTTCTTTGCTCAAAATTGTTAAAATTATTATGAGGACACTTAGCCATAAAATTCCCTACTTCTCCACAATTGAAACACTTGGAAGATAATTTTCCATTGTACTTATTGAAACCTCTTTATAGCTTCTTGAAAAAAATTTCTTCTTTTGGATCTAATCCAAAATAATAATCTTCATCAACCTGCTTCTCAGACACTCTAAAACCAACCTCTTTCCTAATAGAATCTTTACTTTCAAATCTCATTTCAAATGCAGTTAAGGTTCTGTGCAATTCAATCAATTTTAGAGTATTCAAATCCTTAGCTTCCTCAATAGTATAGATTTTAGGATCAAAATTTCTGGGGAGAGATCTGAGTACCTTCTTCACAACAATCTCTCTTCCAAACTATCACTTGCAAGACCTTGGATATGATTGACAACTTCATCAACTTAAAGCATGAAGGTAGAAATGTTCTCATCTTCTTTCATCTCCAGTCCTTCAAACTGAGCTCTACAAGTCTACAAATTTTCCTCTTTGACTTTTTCATCACTTTCATAGATTGTTTCCATTTTTTCCCATATGTCCTTTACTATTTTGCATTGCATTACTTTCACAAATTCAGAATTAGTCAGTCCACATAAAATAGCATTCTTTGTCTTAGCATTGAGTTTGAGGGCCCTCTTTCTAGCCTGATCCCTAGAAGGGATATTTTTAGGAGGCTCATATCCTTGTACAATTGAGATCCAAATTTCCATTCCTAAAGCTATCAAGTAGACTCCATCCTAACTTTCAAAAAGGCATAATTGGATCCATCAAAGACTAGTACTTTGTTTATAGAAGAACTCTCTTGTGCCATCCCCAATCTACCTTAAGCTATTAGGATTTTTCAAAGGAACTTGGCTCTGATACCAATTGAAGTGCATAAAATTTACTTCGAGGGGGGTGAATCTGTAGATTTACTTAATTCAAAATTCTAAACTTCAACACTTTTTACTAGATTATGCAATTTGAACTTTTGCTACTACTATATAGATTTTCAACATGAAGAACACTTAACCATACAAGAAAAAAAAACACAAGATAACACTAGATATACGTGGAAACCCAAGATGGGAAAAACCACAACGAGAATAGCTGCTTGGATCTACTACCCAAATCTAGCCTCACAATGGAATAATATATTAAGTGAATTACAACATGAAGTAGGCAACAACCTACCGATGATACCAATCTCCTATTGAATATGTAGGCACCAAACTACTGGAGACAACAATCCCCATTGGAAAGAGACACCAATCCCTACTAGAACAATACAACTAGTAGAACACCAGTCCTACTGGAATACATAAATAATGGTGGATTTGAAATTTAACTCTGATATGTACTAGAGTTGTAGCTAACACTCTTCCACACAAAGAATGATCTTTTGATACTGGCACTCCCTTTTTTCATCACAATTTTATACTCAAAATTACCTTACTTGATCACAACCAATACAACTGATACATTATACACTACACACACTTGATGCGTCTGAACATTTGAAATATATACATGACACTACATTAACACTCTTCCATGTCAGCCAAGGATCCACATAACACCAAGATGACATAAGGTGGACCTAAATTCAAATTACATGAAACATGTAATACAATGATCCAAACACAAATTTCTTTCCGCCAAAAGAACTTGATGTTGTGCACCACCATAAGAACCTTAAGTAGGTCCTATCCTCACTCCACACACAAGATTTGAATTTCGCACACTATTAGCCGTTAATGTACATGCCTTGAACTTCAAACAAGAATAGATACCCTTATGACACTTAAAAATTCTTGCACACTAAACATATCTTATGAAAACTCAACAAACTGATAAAACATGTGTAGGAATACTATCCTTCCAAATTGCAAAGTAAGCATGCATTTTTGAAAGAAATGCCAACAATATTTAGAAATATCTCTACCCAAAAGATATCCTTGAACTAACTTCCAAACCACCACACTCATACTGACTACATACCTGGCATGGTATAATAAATACAACAACTATCTAAAGGTAGTCATGTCTCAATGAAATTTCAAGTATGTTACTTGATATTGGTAAGACAACTTCCTCATCATTACTATTTTCGGATACATAACACTTTAAGTCAAGGGAAGATAATGATAATTCAAGTAGGATATTTCTAGTACTCCTACAATCTCTTTCATCTTTTGACATTCCTACACCCTTTGATAACAACTATCAACAACCTTTGACAATCCTTTGACATCAATGATGACCTATGTTGAACACCTTCATCTTCTTCCTTAGTGAAGGGATCATCCCTTTGATGAGCCACCTCTTCTTCAGCTCATTGGCTGGCTAGATTTCCAGTTTGACCAAAAATTCCTTGAGTCTATGATTGTAGGCTCGTACGTTCTCATCTTGCCTTGTTTGGTATTGTATATCTCTTCTACAATCTTGTTGTCATCTCTTAGGAGATTGATTTCTTCCTAGAACACTCATTTCAATTCTTCCAATGTGTTTTTATGTCTTACTTCTAGTTTGGTATACCAATCGATTGTTATTTCCCTAGGAGTTGTTGGAAATACTCTAAGCCAATATGCTTTATCATCTTGACCATTTGCTACCCAGATTGTTTCACAAGTTTTACAATGTCATACAAGGTCCTCTAACCCATTTCCAGTGAAATTTAGTAGTTTTTTCCATTCGACATTCGAACTTGCTGAGGGAGTCACCATCACCTTCTATGATAGTGAATTTCTTGGAGAGTTTTGATTCATACATTCTAATGCCTTTCTTGCACTCTTGGATGTACTGTAATCCTCTACTCGTCCTTCATAAGTGTTTGTTAGCTTTAGGCTACCTTCGAGGTTCTTTCGATGCTCCCTCTTTCTTGGTGTTTTTGGCTTTGGTCATCTGATGTTCAAATCTTCCTTCAATGTCCATTGTTCAATTTAGTGAATGGTATTTGTTAGATCGTTCACGTGTTTCACTTGGCCTTCCCCTTCGGTTGATTCTATTCATGTGAATCGCTCTTAGATAGTTGGGTTGGAAATTTCCTTCTTGTCTTCCCCCTTGCCCGACAATGAGCCTTCTTTATCTCCTAGCAATGACCCTTCTTTGTGTGATGGTTCCATAGCAGTTTTTTCTTCCTCACTTTCCCCTTCGTCCGATGATGATGCTAAGTATGGTTCTATTACTTGGTTAGTGAGATTGTTTTGGGTTTCGTTGTTAGGAAGTGATAGGTGTCTGGATATCTCAATATAGTCTCCCTTGCATGTTCTCTTATCCTGACGGTTCTTTGTCTCTCCTGATGTCATGTCCCCCGAAATCATAACACCAAATATGAAATATTAAAGTACAAATAACAAATTCAAATGAATATTAAAATATAAATATGAGTAATTGCAATTTAAACATTATAATTATAATTATCATAAATAGCATTATAATTATATTTAAAATATCATAGTATGAAACAAATAATTAATATTAGTAATTATAAAAAACATAATAATAAAGATAATATTCACAAGAAAAATAATATAAAATAATATTAATAAAAATATATCAAATAATAAAATTTTCACAACTTAGGGGTGATCCCACAATACTGGTTTACAATTTTTGGCCAAACTGGACATTGAATTGATTTTCTTAACTAAATCTTCACTTTCGAGCACCTATAGCGGCTAAACCGTGAGGAATTTGAAGATGATGCAAACTAGTGATTTGTGACATTTTTCCTGTAGATTCTAAATATATTTTTTTCAAATTTTTTGGAATTAGATTGTAGTTCTTTTTCCATCTCCTTCCAAAACTAGTTTTTAACAGTAAACACCATTTTTAAAGAGTGATGTTACTGGCTAACACATAACCTTTTTTCTATGAAGGATAAAATTCTATTTTTTTTGAATTTAGATTCATAGCTACGATATCTAGTGCATGGAATTGGTTTCATAGCATTTGATTGAATATTTTTTTCTTAATTAAGTTTCAAAGTCAAACCGGCTACAATTTAGACATGATTTACCGGCTAAAGCACAAATTTTCTTGTATGTATCGAAATTCAATTTTTTTTTTGTTGGATTAGGGACATCAATATCTGGTGCATTGATATTTTTCAATTTTTTTTATAATCTACTATTTTTCCACATGTGCAAAACATAGAGCTTGATTTTCGGTGAAAAACCTATGTTTAATCAAACTAAAAAAAGTACATATAAAACCAAAACATATTAAAATTATATTCGATGGATAGCTTGTTCTGAGGACTACCATCATCCAGTTGGGTCTGTGAAGTCTCCTCCATTTTCATCCTCAACTCGAGCTTCAAAAGAAATTTTTTTGCAAAGATTTGGTAGAAGAGGGGGAGAAGGGGGAAAAAGAGGGGTTCAAGTGAACCATTGTTCGCTCGAATATCCCTTAACCCATTCACTTGAATGGGGGTTTGCTTGAACCCCTTAAAAATAATATTAAAAAAATCCGGTCAAGGTGGTTTGAGTGAATCCTTGGCTGACGTCCACTTGAACCCTTGGCCGACCAACTTAATATTATGTTTTTTTATACTTACATATGCATAGAAATATGTGTTTATTTTTTCATTTTTTCAATATCAACATTAGAAGATTAATTCACATTTTTATCATTCAAGGGAGATTTTAGACATTTTCGATTTGTGAAATCATCTTCCATCAAGGGAGATTTTGGAGATTTTGAATTTGTGAAGTCATCTTCCATCAAGGGAGATTTTGGAGAATTTTGGATTTGTGAAGTCCTCTTCCATCAAGGGAGATTTTTGTAGATTTTGGATTTGTGAAGTTATCTTTTGGTAGATGATTTGTGAAGTCATCTTTTGGTCTAGAGGATTTGTGAAGTCATTTTTTGGTAGAGTAAGAAATGACAAATAAAATAACAAGAACAAATAAGACCGAACAAAATTATTTAGAAGAACAACAACAAAAGAAGCACAAACAAAATTTGGAAAACTATCATAGAAAGGAACAAGGTATGCATATTTTCTTTCCTAACTTATCTATCTTATTTCATTTTCATTCACTCATGGGGATTAAAATTAACCTTGCATTTACATGTCATTAGGCTTAAAATTTACAATGATTTGCATCTTTTCACTCATTGGTTAAAAAAAACTTGCATATTCATTCACTGGTCTAAAATTAACCTTGCATCAAGTGTCTTTTTCACATATTGCTTTGAGGGTTAAAAAGAACAAGTGTCTTCATTGTCTTGTGGTTTTAATTTTTAATTTAGGTGTGTATGCTCTTCTCTTGCACAATTTGGTGATCTTGAGAATCAAAAACATCTCTTGGAATTTGTATAATCACCCACATTTGGTTTTGGATTTAAAATGAACATTATGCGAGTGTGAGAAAAAGGTATTGTGTATGCTCTCTCCTTGCACTTCATGCAATGTTGGAGATAAAAAAACATACTTATCTTGCTTTTTTCTACCCTTAGAGGGTCTGCCTCGAAAGAGGGAATGAACCAAGCAGTACTTTGTTTTAGTTTGCTATATAAATATTCATGATTGTTGGGAAAGTCTTCAATCACCTAGTGCGGATGTCCTATATAGACGAGTGTCACCCTCAGTATCTATGAGATATGTCAAAATCCTTTCTAACAAAGGGACTAGGAGGCCTCTTTATAGATCTAATCTTGCCTCATGCATAGGCAACAATATTACCCTGAAACATAGATTAAGAACCACTTGTTTTAGAGGCCAAAAACCCTTTTACTTGCTAGTGTAGGAATGGTCATTCTGAAGCCGCCCTACGTTCCACCATTCATTGTAGAGATAATAAATCCCTCAAGGTTTTCAGATCTTAGGGGGTAAGTGATTTTGGTGAGCCTGTTCCCTGTAAGGGGGAGCCAGTGCCACTAAGATCTCTAGCTGTCTGCTTTGTCTAGGTGTTTGGAGCAATCCAAGTAGGGACTCAACAAGTAGTACCTCTTACGAGCCTAGGTTGTGCATTTTCTACGAGTGTATTCTTACACATTTAAACATTTTCACATTCAAACAAGACAAAACAAGTGTCTTCAGACTATTTGATGTGTTTTACAAAATAAAACTTCATGAAATCACCACAAAATTGGTCAAGATTTAGTCAAAACCAAGCAAGATACACTATGAACTGCAACTAACTGTCATTCACTGCAATCATGACACTAAAAAACACAACTTCCATTTCTAGAACAATGCAAGTGACTGTCATTCACCGCAACTAAGATTTGGAATGACGCAATTGCTTGTGATTGAAAATTTTAGGGGAAACTGAGATAAAGCCATTTTCCGATCAATCCTGAGCATTACTTGGTCCTTTGATCATAGACATGCAAATTTACAGAACTGTCCGTCCATTCCATCCATCATTACATACCTTTCATTGACCATAGGAAAAACATTAGGACATCCTTTAGCTTGCATTCACTTTGTTGTAGACCTTAGCTTTGGAAACTTATCAGACTTGAGACTAGTCCATAGTGACAAAATTAGATTTTTCTTGGCTTCAACTTTTTTCGATCATCTTAGTCATTTTTCATTTAGGTTGGCTCCTCAACTCACAAGGCTAGTTTGAGACCACCTTTTTCAAACCTAATCATTTAGTCATTACCATCATTGAAGTCTTGATAAACCATATTTTTAACCTTGGCTATCTTATTTGATTAAGCTACCTTACTTTGGCTTTTCCACAAGGTGCTTAGTAGTCATAACTTTATTCATCATCCTAGGTCATATTACCATCATCCTCCCACACATGCACTACATTTGGTATACCTTAGACATCATTTTGCATCTAGACATTACCATAGATTTTGAATTCATTGTGACATTTATCCTATTGAAACCTCGACATCTTGTCACTTTGAATCCATAACTTGGTATCATCCTTAGGTATATCCTATACTTTGAAAACACCAATTTATACATAGTCTGGTTGCATACCTCATTTTCATCCTAGTCTTTGCCTTGTCATTTAGACCTCACCACCATGTCTTCAATTTACCTTGATATGCTTTGGAGTCAAGTTGAATACCAATTAATTTGCAATGGACAATCCCAAAAAGCCTTAAGACTTAAAAAGACAATTCATTAATTCTCCATACCAACCATCCATGAGCTCTAGTTCTCCATCCATCTACCCTCAGTACCAAAGAGTCTTCATACCACCATTGATTCACTTGTAAATGCAAGGTTAATTCACATGTAAATGAAGGACCTTAATTCTTAAGTCATTTGTTAGCTTGCATACACCTTGTTGTAGGTTTTGGCTTTGGAAACTTATCAGACTTTAGAGCACCCCATAGTTTCAAAATCAGATTTATCTTAACTTCAATTTTCCATTATCTTAGTCCTTTGTCATTTAGGTTGGCTCCTCAACTCACAAGGCTCTAGTATGAGACCTCCTTTGTCAAATTTTCATTTTAGTCCTTACCAATCAATGAGGTCTTGATAAATCAGATTTTTAATCTTGGCTATCTTAGTTTGGTCAAACAACCTTACCTTAGATTTTCCACAAGGTGCTTAGTTTTCATATGGACTAAGTCATCCTCTTAGGTCACATTACCATTCACACTCATCATCCTTTCACACTTGCATTACATTTGGTGCATACCTTAGACATACTCAAGATATTAACCTCATTGTGACACTATTGACATTTTGACTATTGTCACTTTGATTCTTCGTCTTGGTATTATCCTTCGACATCATTTATACCTTAAAAAATCCAAAAAATAGTCATCTTGCATAGACATTTCCATAACTTGGAAGCTCATTTAAATGCCTAAATTCCTTATCATATGTTTCCAATTGCATTTGTTCCATGGAATTCTTAAGTTCAAGAATCATTGATTTCATTTGATTCAAGTTCTACTCCACTTATAACATCATCTCTCACTTTTTTGGCTTGCATGTGTAAACTCATATGCAATACTTGTTCTTGACCTAGCAAAGTTTAAAACTCATTTCAAGCCTAAAAATTGCTTATCATCTATTTCCAATTGCATTTGTTCCATGTAATTCTTAAGTTCAAGAATCTTTGATTTCATTTGTTCAACTCCACTTATATAGCATCATCTATGATGTAGGAGCATCCAGTGGTGTAAGGTCAATCCTGTATCACCCAAAAATATTTTTTGTTTCTATTAGCTTTTTGTAGATATTTTTGCATTTCTGGATACCCTTTTCGTCGAATAAGAATTCCCAACTTTCAAATTTGCTTTTTTGCTTTTTCTGGTCAAATTATTATTTTTAGCATGTATGAATTTGAAGGTGTGAGGAAGCATAAATTTATGGGAATCTCTAGGACAGAAAAATAGACACTTTTGGAAAAGAATTAGTCCAAGATCATTCCCAGTTTGAAAGATATTCAAGTTTCAGTTTCCCAAAATTGCCTTAAAAACTCTTCTGAGTCTAGTTTG
Source organism: Sequoia sempervirens (assembly GCA_007258455.2). Classification (NCBI taxonomy): domain Eukaryota; kingdom Viridiplantae; phylum Streptophyta; class Pinopsida; order Cupressales; family Cupressaceae; genus Sequoia; species Sequoia sempervirens. Next base: position 88,075,977 of record VDFB02353493.1, on the reverse strand, counting down.
AGGCACTAAACGGTCCCGTACGGGACCATAAATCCTTATAACCAATGGAGCCAATTATTAGCACATTCTACACTCCAAGACCTTTCCAACGGTTCAAACGGTTCGTCAAACGGAGTCCCAGATCAAAAGTTATGGCTTCCGAAAGTTGGTCAAGTTTTGGGAAATTGCCAATTTTTGAATTGGGACTCAATTTCAGAATTTCAAATTTCAAAATTTGGCACCCAAACGCCTACATTCAAATTTCAAATTGTATTTTTGGCTCCAAGCCAGAAAAAGGCTATTTAGGACTCATTTTAGAAATTCTAGGGATTGGGGAAAAAGAGAAAATGGTATTGGGAAAGGGGGATTTGCTTTTTTGAAATAGTAAAGTTGCATGTATTGTAGCTTGTGAGGATTTGATCCTCTAGAATGTAATTTATCTGTAACGAGAACATTTGGAAAATAAATATATAATAATTCTATTGTTGTCTCTATTGTGTGCTTTTTTGAGTCTCGGGTTGTGGCTCTCATCAATCTCTCACTTTCTTTGCACAATATTTTGTGACATGTAGAAAGGGGTGAACAAGCATGAAGTTCTCAAGCAGAAGTCGAGCCAAATCTAGATAGTGGATCTAAAAATGAGGCTGAAGAAAACATGGTTGAAGATAGGAGGAGGTCCAAGTTCAAACAATGCATGTTGGAGAGGGGTCATGATCACTTCCTTCTATTGGTATGGATGAGCATATAAAACTAGCTAAAAAGGTGAGGAAACAAATTTCTTATAGAAATTTAGATCATTTACTTGAAATAGATATGGAGAAACTAAAATGTTATGCCAACCAACCTACAATTACTAGTAAGAGGTAAATGACTAAATTTGTAAAGAAAATAATCAATGATCGTTTCAATCATCTTGAAACACTTGAAAAAACCCAATTGTTATCATGTTTACTTCTTCATAATGAGCTGAAAGAGTCATTACAATTGTTGGGTGTACATTCGACATCGAATAAGAGGAAACACATGAGACTACAAAAAGATATTGTTGAAAATGTTAAAAAAGGTTTAGATTCCATTGGGAAAGGATCTCGATCAATGGATAAGGCCATTACACGAAGGGTGATGTTGACATCTATTTTAAATCAAGATATATCAAGAAAAAAAATGTCTGCACTTTCAGTTGAAATTGGTTACAGTAGAACCACACTAATAAAATATGAGAAAAAGAGAATAGTTTTGGATGATAGTTCAAAAGGAAATTGGGCAATTATGTGTAGAGCTCCCCATTCTGATAGGATTGAAGATATTGTTAGGAACTTGATCTCAAGTTTTTAGAATGATCAGACCCGTCCATCATCAAATATTAGAGATGTTATGAGACACAGGATTGGGCCCAATATTTATGAAAATAATATTAAACATTGGCTAGACATAACACAACTTGAGATGTATATGAGCTTTTGTAATATGTATCCTCATATAAATATTGGGAAAACAATGTTTGAAAGGTTAAAACCATATTATGTGAAGATAAAAAAGTTTTTTGAAACTTGTTGTCGTTACCATATTGAATTTGATCTCTACTATCAGGTGCTTTGAAAGATGAGAGAAGAAAGTTATGGTTTTCAAAATGCACCTCCTAAATAGGTAAGTTTTTTCATAAAATCCACGTTATGTGATCATGAAAATGGACCTCAAATAAACTACATAAAAGGACTTTGTGAAACATGTGGAAATTTGGCTAAATTCCCTTCGAGAAACGAAGATACTGACCTAAAAAAGATAGTAAATTGCAAGAGTTATAGGTATGTAAAGTTTCAAACAAATTTTGGGAAAGAAACCATAAGGTTAAACTATGTAGAAGAGGAGATACCTATTGGAAAATTTATGGAAGATTTTTGAAAATTGGTACAACCATACATACAACATTTTTTTTGCTAAGTGGCAAGCACAACAATTTCAAACATTAAGAGATACTTTCCCACTTGGAATAGTTGTATCAGTAATTGACTTTGTAGAAATTTACTCTTTTGTACATCAAAAAGAGATTCAATCAGAATATTACTTTTCAAAGTAGATCACTATTATGGTTCATGTGTGTTATTGACATGCACAATCAAAATTGGATGGTGTTGAGAGTACGGATGAACAACAAGTCATTAAGAAATAATATCACTTTTATATTAGTGATGATAAAGAGCATGATACTTTTTGTACAACATTGCTTTACAATTTTTTTTGAGAATTTGAGAAGCAGGGGTGTAAAATTTGAAAAACATTTTGTATGGTCAGATGGATGTGCATCACAATTCAAATCATTACAACCATTTTATGCACTATCTAGATATCATAAAATTTACAAAATACCACATGTTTGGAGTTTCTTTGAGAGTGGGCATGGAAAGGGTGAGCATGATGGCACATGAGCTTGCATCAAATGTGCTCTACGAAAGCATCAAACGAGTTATTCGGGAGATCGTATAGACGGTGCACATGATGTTGTTGAATGGTGTAAGAAAGACTTTGCATCAAATGAGGTTGGCACATCTTCAAGAACAAACCAAAATATTCCACATAGAGTGTTTTGGGAGATATCGGGTATGTATATATTACATTTCAAAACTTGACAATTTAAATTCAAAATTTATATATATATATATGTTTGTTCACATAAGTTTTTTTTTTGTACACGTATCTAGGTGTGGACAGAAGATCGATGCATGGATGCAAGAGGGTAGACAAAACAAGATCTTTGCATTATGTTATAAGTTTAGATAATCACCCTGGATGGACATTATACATGAGGGATTAGTCTTGTTTCTGCACCGAGTGCATTGTGGGAAACTCTGATTCATGCAACAACCAAGAACTTGGATATGTTAGTAAATGGGATATGGTGCTACTATTCATTTCAGACACATATTATGAAAATGAGGATGAAAGATTTGAAGACATTCCTTTGATTTCAATTGATTATGACCATATTTCGGGATTGGTTAGAAAATGTACATGTGTAAGTTTTCAATAATTTAAATATTATATAAATTTAATGATCTTTAAAGTCTAGACAATTCTAACTTTTTAGATTTTTTGTGTGTAAATTTGGTGTATAGGAGATGTTTTTGCAGTCATAGTAGAGCCTAGAAACATAGAAGGTGTTAGCTATTATTTATCGCATTGCACAAAAGAGAGGAATAAGCTAACAAAACCTAAAAAAAGTGATGGAATGTTGTTTCCCATAGGTGAGTTTGAATTTAAAATTATATATACATTGTGTACATGTACACTACCTTAAAAAAATTAAATATATTGTACAAACCTTGAGTGAAAATGTTGTACACGTGCACATGTCTTACCTTAGGTTCATGTTTACCATGCAAATTTTGTTGTAGTGCAAGGGATATATCTCAAACAAGTCAGAATTGTTCAACATGGGATTCATTTTATTGGCTATCAACCTGATAATAAGGTATATTAGTATAGTCACCTAATAATTGCTACTGCCCTACATCTTCATGCAGTTCCACATGCACGTGGACGAAAAAATGGAGACTAGATAGTGTTGGAATCTGTTCCTCAATTCTTACTGACAAGAAACTCCTTGAAGGCAAAGTTGGTGTGACATCACGGATGTTTGGCCGACTAGCTGTTCTGAAGTTCTAAAATGATCATACCGGCGTGACAGGGTTGATGTCTTGCCGACAAGACTATCGCTGTGACATTCGGAATTCGACATGACCTTTTGGCGAATGGAGATCCTTGGGAGACAATTTTGATTTTATTGGGTTAACTCACGAGTGTCAGGGAGAAGTCCCAGCGAATGGTGAAAGTCTCATCGATGACATTTTGGTCATCGGCAAAACTCAAGGCTCTCAGGATAAAGTCTTGGTGATCTGCAGAATGTCTCGCCGATGTCAGGTTAACATAAAGGTTATCAGGGTAACTAAATAGCTTCGATAAGATGTCCTAGCGACATTAAAATGTCTTGCCAATGATGTAATGCATTCGGTATAGGTCTTGCCGAATGGTAGTCGTCGGGTGACTTAGGACTTCGGTATGAAGTCCTGGCGAAGGTGAGTAGTCTCGCCGACTACTGGGCGTTTCGGTATGACTTCTTTAGCCGTTATAATGTCTTGGTGAAGGGCTTAAGTCTTGCCGACTCGGTAAGACTTAGGGAGCTCAGAGAAGGTCTTCGCGAAGATGAAGGGTCTTGTCGATAGGTGAAAGACTTCGGGGTAGCACAAGGTTGTTGGCAGAAGGTCTTGGCAAAGACGTGTCTTGCTGATGGAATGTTTGATCACTATGACTTATGCATTCGATATGAGTCTCACCGATAAGGGAAACCTTTGTTGATAGGATTGAATTGGATATCGATGGTTTCGTTATGTCATGTAACTGTCGTTATAGCATCTTGCCGACTCGTGGAAGCTATAGCGATACCGATAGAGAAACTTTGTGGCATCGGGGAGACACTGTGAGTGTCTCACCAATATGCCAACAAAGTTGAACGTCATTGACCATGTGATCATCCTGTGTGGCATCCTGTTGGTCCAATTAGAGGAAGGAGGTTTTTCAAACTGAAGTTGATTATTTTTTGTAACTGTTGCAGCACTGAAAAAAATAGCATGCAGGGAAAAATCAAGACTCGAATGGAAACTGTCTATGGTTGGCACTGGCAGATAAGGATGCACAGAAGATTTAAAGCAGATTGATTCTATTTTGTATGGGATGAACAAAGCGAGAGAATCGAGTTGTGAAGAGAGAGCATTGTCTGTAACTGGTTGAACAATGAGAATAAGCTATTGTGACTAACACCAGAAAGTTGTATTTCTGATTGTATGTAATTTTATTACTGTAATACAAAGAGATGTAGCTTGGTGTGGTGGGTTTTTTCCCGAAAGGGTTTCCCACATAAAATCTGTTGTTTGATTTGTCTTTGTGTATTTTCTCTATTTCTGTTATTCCTTCATGTGTGTCTTAATTGGATTGTAGTTAGAAAATTAAAAGTATTGTCTGCTTACTCCCTTGTGGTTTTGACATTAGGAAAGTTGTTTCCACACCTCTGCTTTCCTTACAAGTGGTATCAGAGCCTGGCTAGTTGTGTTGTCCTTGTGAGTGGGTTGGGTTTTTTGTGTTAAATCCTTTTCAGTGGGAGTCTGGTAGAGGTCTGTTAATTTAATTATAGATTGAGATGGCAAGCATATCTAGTAGGATGGAAATAGAAAAATTCAATGGTAGCAATTTTGAGCTGTGGAAACTCAAAATGGAAGATATGTTAGTTGATCGAGATCTTTGGACTGCTGTGTCTGGAACAATGCCTCAAGGCATGAAGCAAGAGGATTGGGACCTGGCAGATAGAAAGTCTAAGGGCCTGATAAGGCTCTGTTTAGCAAACTCTGTTCTTCTGAACGTGCATGAAGAAAAGACTGGCATCCATTTATCAGGGCAAGTCCTTGGTGAACAAGCTGTTCTTGAGGAAGAAGCTGTACTCTTTGAGGATGCAGGAAGGAGGGTCTGTTACTGATCACTTAAATGCTTTCAACATGTTGATTGCTCAATTGACATCTGTTGGTGTAAATATTGAAGATGAAGATCATTTCACGCTGTTGCTGTGTTCTCTGCCTAATTCTTGGGATCATTTGGTGATGGCTATAGGGAGTACAACATCCACATTCAAAATGGAAGATGTTGTTGCTTCTCTATTATTAGAAGAAATGAGAAGAAAATCTTCTGAGATGGAAAGGAGGCTTTGGCTGTCAGAGGTAGACCAAAGGAGAAAGGAAAGAAGAAGGACAAGAAGTCCAAATCGAAATCAAAAGGGAGATCAAAGTCTCCTGGCAAGAAGTCAAAGGTGAAGTGCTGGAACTGTGGGCAACCTGGTCATGTCCGAAAGGACTACAAGGAGGAGAAAAAGAAGAAGAAGAACTCTTCTGGAAATGATTCTTCTCATAGTGATGCAGACGCCTTCATTGCAGCTTTGGCTACACAGGCATCAGATGATGTCTGGCTGATTGATTCTGGAGCATCTTTCCACATGACATCTCATAGAAAATGGTTCACGAAGTATGAAGAATACAATGGTGGAAAGGTGTACTTGGCAAGTGATTCATATTTGGAAATTGTTGGTCGTGGAAGAGTCAGAATTCAATTCCCTAATGGAAGAGTAAAGGGAATAAATGATGTGATGCATATACCAGGCTTGGCTTGAAATCTACTTTCTGTAAGTAAGTTGAATGATATCAGAGTGCAAGTCACGTTCTCGGGAAATGGCTGCAAGATGACTAGAGGCTCTATGGTGCTGGCTAGGGGTGCTCAAATTGGTACTCTGTACAAGCTGGATGCACAAGCTATTCAATGCAATAGTGTCTCTACAAAGTCACTTAAGGCTGCTCATGAAGAAAAGAAGGAAAATGTTCCTGATGGTGTAAACTCCATGGAGATTAAACTTCCAACAGAGAAAACTATGCTCTGGCATCATAGGCTTGGCCACATTGGTGAGAAAGGTCTAAAAACCTTGAAAAATAAAAACCTGGTAGAAGGGCTTGAAGATTGTAACCTTGAATTTGATTTCTGTGAACATTGCATATATGGAAAGCAGCACTGTGTTTCATTTTATTCTAGACCTCACAAAACTTCTAGTTTACTTGATTATATACATTCTAATGTGTTTGGTCTAGTGAATGTTCCTTCTTTGTCTAAATCAAGATACTATGTGTCGTTTATTGATGATTATTCAAGAAGAGAATTTGTATATTTTTTGAAAAGTAAATCAGAAGTGTTCAGTCGGTTTAAGGAATTTAAAAACCTTGTAGAAAATCGACTGGTAGAAAAATAAAATGTTTAAGGACTGACAATGGCGGTGAGTTATGTTCAGATGAATTCGAAAGGTACTATAAAGATCATGGGATCAAAAGACATAAGACTACACCTTATACTCCACAACAAAATGGAGTTGCTAAAAGTTCAATAGGACAATAATGGAAAGAGTACGAAGTATGCTGAGCAGTGCTGGCTTGGAGGAGAAGTTCTAGGTTGAAGCAGTCTCTACAACATGTTACTTGGTAAATTGCACTCCTAACTCTGCTCTTGTTGAGAAGACACCTTTGGAAGCATGGTCTGGAAAGAAGCCCTCTCTTAGACATATTCGTGTCTTTGGCTGTGAGGCATATGCATATGTGCCATTTGAAAAAAGATCCAAGTTGGAAAACAAAGCTGTAAAGTGTATATTTATAGGCTATAGTGCTGGCATAAAAGGATACAAGCTTTGGAACCCTGAGACTGAGAAGGTTTTGCACAGTAGAAGCATTATCTTTTGTGAGCTGAAACCTTCTACTTTGGATCTACAGTCAGAGAAGAAATCAGAAAATGAAAAGGATGTAGCAGCAATTCCTCAGACACTAGATAAAGAGGAATTGAAAAATCAAAATGTACCTGATACTGAGGAGAGCTCAAGCAATTCTGAAAGTTTTGAAGATGATGAAGAACCACCTCAGCCTCAGCCTATGAGGAGGTCAACTCGTGAAAGAAAGCAACCTGAAAGGTATGGGTTTTCTTTAACTGAGTCTACGTGTGCCTATGCTTTAATTTCTAGCACTAATGAACCTAGGACTGTGAAAGAGGCATTTAAAATGTCTGATTCAAACTCTTGGTTGGAAGAAATGGCATCATTAGAAAAGAATGACACCTAGAGTTTGGTTCCATTGCCTAAAGGCAGAAAATTTGTAGGCTGCAAATGGAAATTCAAAAAGAAAATTGGTCTGAATGGTAGTGTAGAAAAATATAAAGCAAGGCTGGTTGCAAAAGGTTATTCTCAGGTAGAGGGAATTGACTATGGAGAAATCTTTTCTCCTGTAGCTAAGCTGACATCTATTAGATTTATTTTGTCACTTGCATCAACATATGATTTAGAGATTGAACAGATGGATGTGAAAACAACGTTTCTTCATGGTGATCTTGAGGAAGAAATTTATATGTCCCAGCCAGAGCACTTTGTGGTAAAAGGTAAGGAAAGACTGGTTTGCAAGTTGAAGAAATCTCTGTATGGTTTAAAACAGTCTCCTAAAATGTGGTACCAAAAGTTTTACACGTTTGTTTTGTCATTGGGATTTGTAAGATCAAAATGTGATCACTGTGTGTATTACAAAGTTGAAAGTGATCAAATACTTATTATTGCTCTATATGTTGATGACTTGTTGTTTATAGGCAATAGTAAGCTAATGATTTCTAATCTTAAGTCTCACTTGTCTGCAAAGTTTGAAATGAAAGATCTTGGTGCAGTAGGGTACATTCTAGGAATGGAAATAACCAGGGATAGAAAGAATAGAAAAGCTTTGGCTCAGTCAGAGTAAATATTTCATGACTGTTCTAGAGAGATTTTGTATGACTGAATGCAAGCAACTAGTTGTTCCAGTTACACAGGGAACGAAGCTATTGCTAAGGATTGTCCAAAATCTTCTTCTGAGATGGAGGACATGACCAGTGTGCCTTATGCAAGTGCAGTTGGCAGTCTCATGTATGCTATGGTCTGTACAAGGCCAGACATTGCCCAAGCAGTGGGAGTTCTTAGTTGTTTTATGGAAAATCCTGGAAGAACACATTGGGATGCTGTGAAGAGAGTGTTTAGATATCTGAAGGGTGCTTCAGACTATGCTTTGTGTTACCATGGTAACTTGGTTGAATCACAGAAAACTCTCAGCATTCAAGGTTATGTGGATTCTAATTGGGCAGGGGACATTGACAGCAGAAGATCCACCAGTGGATATATTTTCATGATGAATGGTGGTGCAGTGAGTTGGATGAGCAAGCAGTAGACTGTAGTCGCTTTGTCTACTATAGAGGCAGAATACATGGCAGCCACACATGCCTATAAAGAAGCAATCTGGTTAAAACATTTTTGTTCTAACATTGGCTTTAATGCAGAAAAGATTACTATCTACTATGATAGCCAGAGTGCTATATGTTTGGCAAAGAATCCTACTTTCCATGCCAGGATGAAACATATAGATGTATAGTATCATTTTGTATGAGATATGGTGGAGGATGGGAAGGTCTCTTTGGAGAAAGTGGATACTCTGGAGAATGTTGTAGATGCATTGACGAAGCTTGTGAGCACAAACAAGTTTAGTTGGTGTGCCAGTTCGATGGGCCTCTTGGCCCATGAATCTTAGTAGTTTAGTGGGAGCTTGTTGGAATCTGTGCCTCAATTCTTACTGACAAGAAACTCCTTGAAGGAAAAGTCGGTGTGACATCACGGATGTCTGGCTGACTAACTGTTCTGAAGTTCTAAAATGATCATATCGGCATGACAGGTTTGATGTCTTGCCAACAAGACTATCGCTGTGACTTTCAGCATTCGACATGACCTTTTGGCAAATGGAGATCCTTGGGCAACAATTTTGATCTTATCGGGTTAACTCACGAGTGTCGGGGATAAGTCCCAGCGAATGGTGAAAGTCTCACTAACGACATTTTGGTCATTAGCGAAACTCAAGGCTCTCGGGATAAAGTCTTGGCGATCTACAGAATGTCTCGCAGATGTCAGGTTAACATAAAGGTTATCGAGGTAACTAAATAGCTTCGATAAGATGTCCTAGCAACATTAAAATGTCTTGTCGATGATGTAATGCGTTCGGTATAGGTCTTGCCGAATGGTAGTCGTCGGTGTGACTTAGGACTTTGGTATGAAGTCTTGGCGAAGGCGAGTAGTCTCGCCAACTACTGGGCATTTCGGTATGACTTCTTCGGCCGTTGTAACGTCTTGGTGAAGGGATTAAGTCTTGCCGACTCGGTAAGACTTAGGGAGCTCGAAGAAGGTCTTGGAAAGATGAAGGGTCTTGCCGATAGGTGAAAGACTTCGGGGTAGCACAAGGTTGTCAGAAGGTCTTGGTGAAGACGTAGTGTCTTGCCAATGGAATGTCTGATCACTATGACTTATGCATTCGATATGAGTCTCACTGATAAGGGAAACCTTTTCTGATAGGATTGAATTGGATATTGATGGTTTCGTTATGTCATGTAATTGTTGTTATAGCATCTTGCCGACTCCTAGAAGCTATAGCGATACTGATAGAGAAACTTTGTGGCATCGGGGAGACACTGTGAGTGTCTCACCGATATGCTAACAAAGTTGAACGTCGTTGACCGTGTGATCATCCTGTGTGGCATCTTGCTAGTCCAATCAGAGAAAGGAGTTTTTTCAAACTGAAGTTGATTGTTTTTTGTAACTGTTGCAGCGCTAGAAAAAAATAGCATGCAGGGAAAAATCAAGACTCGAATGGAAACTGTCTATGGTTGGCACTGGCGGATAAGGATGCACAAAAGATTTAAAGCAGATTGATTCTGTTTTGTATGGGATGAATAGAGTGAGAGAATCGAGTTGTGAAGAGAGAGCATTGTTTGTAACTGGTTGAATAGTGAGAATAAGCTACTGTGACTAACACGAGAAAGTTGTCTTTCTGATTGTATGTAATTTTGTTACTGTAATACAAAGAGATACAACTTGGTGTGGTGGGTTTTTTCTCGAAAGGGTTTCCCACGTAAATTCTGTTGTTTGATTTGTCTTTGTGTATTTGCTCTATTTCTATTATTCCTTCAGGTGTGTCTTAATTGGACTGTAGTTAGAAAATTAAAAGTACTGTCTGCTTACTCCCTTGTGGTTTTGACATTAGGAAAGTTGTTTCTGCACCTCTGCTTTCCTTATAGATAGTGATGATCATCAGAAAATTTTACATGTTATTGAAGAGCAGGCTGAACTAGAATGTTTGAGTTAGATTATATCCATGATTTTCAAGTTCACTTGTACATGTATGTACATGTTCAAGTGAGAATTTATAGTACAATTCTTGTTTGAACTCTAGAAATTGTTTTAGTTACTTAAATAATATATGTTGATGACAAGTATTTTAAATTTGGTTGGACACAAATTAGTGGTTGAAACACATTGGTCCTTAAATTGAGTAGATATTTCCAATTACATATTTGTTCCATGGAATTCTTACTTGTTCAAGAATCTTTGATTTCATTTGAAAGTTAAACTCCACTTATAGCATCATCTCTCACTTTTTTTCTTGTATGTAAACTCATATGTAATAGTTTTTCAATCTAGTGAAGTTTTTTAAACTCATTTTGCATAAATTCCTTATTAGATCTATTTAAAATTGCATTTGTGAACTTAGGAGATGGATGTAAACTTAGAAACTTGAAGCACATACGTGCATGAACTTAAATTGATGTTACAAACTTTGAAAATTCTTTTTTACATTTCCTTATATTGAGTAGATATTTCCAATTACATATTTGTTCCATGGAATTCTTAAGTTCAAGAATCTTTGATTTCATTTGAAAGTTCAACTCCACTTATACCATCATCTCTCACTTTTTTTGCTTGCATGTAAACTCATATGCAATTATACTAGTTTGAAACCTCTAAGTAAAGTTTTTTAAAATCATTTTGCCTAAATTCCTTATATCATCTATTTCCAATTGCATTTGATCCATGGAAGTTCACAAATTACTGATTGAAACACATTCTAGTACATAAGTTAATTAAATTGATTTGATTGATACTTAATTTTATACGTATTTGGTTCTTGCACTATGTCGACAATTGAAAAGTTTGTAGATTTATTTAATACAAACTTTGAAAATTCATTTTTCCATTTCCTTAAATTAAGTCTATTTCCAATTATGTATAATTGTCCCATGGAATTCTTAAGTTCAGGAATCTTTGATTTCATTTGAAAGTTCAACTCCACTTATAGCATCATCTCTCTTTTTTTTTGCTTGCATGTAAACTCATATGCAATACTTGTTTGAAACCCGGTGAAGTTTTTAAAAATCATTTTGCCTACATTCCTTATCATCTTTCTCCAATTGCATAAACGTTCCATGGAAGTTCACAAATTAATGATTGAAACACATTGGTACATACGTTATTTAAATTGATTTGAATGATGCTTAATTTTATATACATATAATGTGCGTTAATGTGTGTGCTATGTCAACAATTTAAAAGTTTGTAGATCTATTTAATACAAACTTTGAAAATTCATTTTGCCATTTCCTCAAATTGAGTCTATTTCCAATTATGTATATTTGTTCCATGGAATTCTTAAGTTCAAGAATCTTTGATTTCAAATTTGAAAGATCCATGTATAATTTTGAACCATTGATCCCATGCTTACATGAACTTAAATTGAACATTACATATTTAATTTCCTTGTGGCTTTAAAGGTACATATATAGATAGAAAAGTTATTATAAATTGATTCAAGAATTCAATGCTTAATTTTATGTTATGTACATAATGTGCAAGTTACAACAATTGAAAAGTTTATATCTATTTAAAGGTGAAAAGATGATTGCTGTCCTTTATATAGAAATTAAATAGAACCTTTAAAGAATCTAGTTATTTTACCTGTATTACTTTTGATGGGGTGCCTTTAGAATCTATTTTTATGATTGTGATTCATATAAACTATAAACCACTTTTAAATCATTATTCATATTATTTTACCAAATAATTATTCTCTTGTATGATTAGGCCTCATCTTACTAAAACTCTTATCTCATCCATGTCTTATTATGTTTAGAGAATATTTTAACTTACTATATTCTAATGATATTCCACTTGACAAATACGTTAAATCATTTGAATCTTTGGTGTACATTTATCAAATATATAGGGAGTGTATTCCCATTTTTAACCATCATTGTAGGGTTTAAGTGTGATCTATTTGATTTATTTATTTAATTTCTAGGGATTATCCTTGGATACCTAATGTGATTACTTTATTGGATCTCTTTATCTTGTCCTTAACTATCTTATGCCTTATTTTACTTTTTTTTTCTTTCTAATCTTTCTCTTCTACCATTATTTCTAGCTAATTGAATTATGAAGTATTGATGCCTAGTATTTTGTATTACATAAAAGTATGAATTATGTTTTTTTCCTTAAAAAAATTGTACTCTCTTAATCTTTTCCCTCTTTCTATCCTAAGCAAGGATTCAATACTTAATTTATTCTTTTCAAACTAAATTATTCTTATGCTTATATTAGACAATAAATTGTTTCGTAAATGCCTTAAATTATATTCAAATTTTATAACATTATATGTGCAAGACTACATATGTGTACGTACATTTAACATGTTTAACATATATAAATCATAAATACAAGAGCATGAGTTCTCTAAATTTAGATTTAAAATTTGTATAAACACTCTTGAACTTGTATTTAACATACATACATGTACACATGTAGATTAACATAAACATTTAAACATAAGCAAACACATGTACGCAAGTAGATAGATGAACATAAACATAAAAATTATAAGAAAAGAGGTACATGCACGTAGATTACATGAAAATAAACATATAAACATAAGCAAATGAATATTTTTAAGCTCAAACAGTTGTGTATGTATATCATATAAGCAAATTGTTGTGCAGTTTTGCACACACGCCCCACTTGGAGTTGGGACCCTCTCTTCGGATGTCTTTTGACCTTTGGTTTTATTGATTTTGTCTTTTGAGGTCTTGACATGATTGGTCTTGTTGGCTCTAGTCTTGCCTTGGGGTTTGAACTGGTTAAAATTGAGCTTCAGTGAAAATCTGGGTTTTGACCTGAATCCGAGATTTTCCAGCTCCGACGAATTTCCCGGGGCCCTGGTTCTTTGTCTGTTTCTGGCTGGATTTTCCGAAATCCAGGTTTTTGCTCAATTCCGGGATTTTCCGGTTCGGGCGGATTTTCCAGGACTTTTCCAAAATCCCGAACTTCATTGTTTTCCCGGTTTCAGCCATATCCGCGGAATTCGTGTTCATCCAGATTTCTGCGTATCTTTAGAGTTTCTAAAATTCCATCCTGGGCTCAGGTTTCTGGATTTTCAGACGTGTCTTGTCGCTCATTAATGCTCGAAGTACCTTTGCTCAGACGCGTAAATGGGTGGATTTAAACTCTTTTGGGCATCATTTTAACTTCATTATTCACTTGTTTGCTGCTTTAGCGTTTGAGTGCATTCTTCATTCGTGCTTTGAGTGTTGATTCTGGGCCGTTTGCGTGTGGATTGTTTGGATCGCTGATTAGGGTTTTCATTGCTTGGGTGTATACGCTTTGCAGTCGCTCCTTCAAGTTCAGACCTCATCCATATCGATCCATGGTAGGTTATCACTGGCCCTTTCATTTATTTGCATGATGATTGAGTTGTTTTGTGTTGAATGATGATCATTTCGGGTCAGCCGATGCTTGGTCGCATTTTTTTTTTAATTTATCAACTTAGGGTTTGACCCATTTTTATTGTGAATCTCCATCACTCGCACTATGCACTGCTTTGTTTGCCTAATGAATGTCGAATAGGTCGGTGTTGATAGGCATTCGGGGTGGGATTTTACTTCCAGATGCGTGATTCATCATATTTAGCGAGACTAGGGTTTTTGAGGGTTTTACTCGAAATTGCTAGGAGTGGTTAAACCGTTGTAATTTTTATATCTTGCGCTGAGGTTTGACTAGTTCCTGCCTTGTGAGGATTCAGAGTGCTTTGAATTGATCCTTATAACGAGCATTTTAAACCTTGAAGGTTTTCCCTAGTTTTCATGGCGGGGGGTTCGGTTGTCAAAATTAGGGCATCATCATTTTGCCAAGAGGACTCGTCATTTGAGGACCTTGAGAACTTGAATTCATTTACATTCTGAATCCTGTTGGTTGGCGTCGATTTTGGGACCATTAGAGTCCAGGTGAGGGAGTTCGCATGATTATTTGGTCGCCGGTTCGCGTTTTGTCATTCATCGGGTTCCCGTGGTGTCCGCGAAATTTCTGCGCACTCGGATTTTCCCGGTTTCGGCTAATTCCGCGGATTGTACCAAATTTCGGAAGTATCTGAATTGTCCGCGAAAATCCGTCCTGTTTGGATTTTTCCGGTTTTTCTGTCTGGTTTCACTTCTTTCAATTTCCCGAAGATAGGATTAATGGAGTAGATGCTAAATGCTAATTTCTTGTTGCTAATGGATGAATTTCATGATAATCTGATGATATTTTTGTGCGTACTAATGGTTTATTTGACTAATGACGTCTTGGCAGCAAGAATTCGTTTGGGTCGGATTTCTCTGAATTCCGCCTGGACCGGATTTTCCCGGCCTACCTTGTTTTCCCGGATTACTTTATTTTTTTGGATTTTCAGAGATTGATGATTTATGGTGGATCCCAACTGCTTTATATGATTTTATGCTAACCCTTGGGTTGGAATATGCATGATAATTGAATACTTATGGCATTCTTTTATGAATGTAGGCTGAATCAAGCAAGGCTACAACAGGAAAGTCTAAGGGTGACACAGAAGGATCCTCCATCTCTGAGGCAGAAAGACTAAGATTGGACACTAAGAGCCAACTTCCTGAAAGTAAGATATCTTCCGTGTGGTCCGAAGTGTCTGACACCAATGTGGGAGCCTGGAGATACGAGGAGTTCAAGGAAAGAACGACGCAGAAGGACCTGTCAGTCTTGAGACAGGGAATGATGAAATCCAGATTGGTTCATGTGGAAGGGTTTCCTCTGGCTATCCAATGCTATGAACTTATACTTGAATGCGCCTGACAATATGACTTCGACACCCAAAGGGTTGTCAGCACTGAAGGGAGGGTCTTGGCCAATTTCAGTCCTATTTCTATTGCCCAGGCCTTTGACATGTCGGATTTTCCTTTTGTGTGTGCTCTGAACATGGACATGGCAAGGACATATTATGAGAATGAGCCAACCAAGGCTCAACAGATGATCAATTCTTGGTTAGAGAAGCCAAAGTCGCACCATTCTAAACTGCCCAAGTAGTTGCACAGGGTTAAATTCAGGACAGACATTTATGATGCTATAACATTTTTGAGCAGGGTAGCTGGTTTGAAGACTGCCAGAGTGCTAGAGAGTTGGATGGTCCACGTGATCACCAAAATTGAACAAGGAACCAACTACCACTGGGCAGGACTTATTAGCACCATAATTGACAAACAGTTGAGGAGTGTCCTAGAAACCAAGAGGTTCACCATGTCCTCTTATGTGGTGTATGTATTGGCCAGATTCTACCCATACAGGGGTTTGAATCCACAAGGGACATTTGGACAGGACATTGTTTATGAGGTATATCCAGAATTGCACCTGGGACACAAGAACTACAGAAGGGCTAATGATGCATTCACAATGCACATCACTCGGATGCTTCAAAATGCCGAGCATGTCAAACTGTCAGATGGGGCAAATGATTTGATAAAGAGATATGGGGCCTGGTTCATTCAGTTCCCTACCTTCTCCTACCTTAGAATCGATGGATGCCCGGCTGCTCCATATAGGTTGCCCAGATACCCGACGGATCATATCTTGTTATTGGAGCTTGTTAGGCAGATATGTGAATTTGATGCAGTTGTCAAGAAGGAGAAGCATAAAATAGGTTTTGGTGGGGATTTCCCTCTTGGAATTGGTGTAGCAGAAGTATGCCCTTCTATTCAGTCAGCACATGCAGCAGGTGATGAGTTGGTAGCTCATGGTTTCTCCTTCCATTCCAAAAGGACAAATTTTGATATCACCGGAGAAGCACAGAAGAAGGCTACCAAGGAGTACCGTCATAAAGATAACCTAGAAGACTATTGGGCCAACATCAAGGATGATTTTGAAGCCAGAAAGAAGAGGTACTCCAGACTTCCTGTGGATGTGATTAGGCAATACAATGTCAAGCTAATCCCTGACCAACTGGATGATGATGGAAACCTGGTGCAAGATCACGCCTATGAATCTGTCAAGGATAGGTCAATCGGGGAAATAAACTGGAACAAGGATGAGGTCATAGAGTTGGAAGACCTAATGGCCCCGGTCATGAAATTTACTTCTTCTTGGCTAAAACATAAGGTTTGGGAATTAGAGAGTGAAAAGGTACCTTGTACCTTCAATTTGATGGGAAAACTCAATCCGATGTCTACTTCAGAGGAATCCAGGGAAGATGACCCCAAAGGGAAAACCAAAAAGAGCTCTCCTTTCAAGATTAAAATCAGAGGCCCTAAAACAAGTGAGCCCGAGCCAAAAAGAAAGCCAAAAGGAAAGAAAAGAAGTAGAACTTTGAAGATAGGCAGGTCCTCTGATGAGGAAGAGTTGGAAAAAGCAGAAGAAGAGGATGCTCCTCCACCCCCAAAGAAGACCAGAACAACCAGGGTCTCAAAGAAGAAGGGTCAGGATACTTCAAAGGATAAGCCTCCAATTGTCGATGTTGAGAGTTCAGGAGAGAAGAAAAAAGTATATATGAGGCGATCAAGAACTCCTTCTCCCAAGGAGGTTTTGCAAAAGATGGATCCTTCTCCAAAGGAATCAATTGTGGAGCCATCTAAGGCTGCTTCTCCTCAACCGAGCGTGCCTGAGCAAGAGACTCCAGAGGAACATGAGACAAGTGGAGAGGTAGAGCCATTCAAAGAAGGGGAACTCTTTGGTGCAGCAGCCGAGCTCGAAGTTGAAGAGACAGAAAAACATACTTCTCCATTAGTGCAATATGAAGATTCTCTAGAGATTGGCAGGGGAAACGGATCACCTGAGAGGGAGAATATCCCGGTCAGAACCCCATCACCAATGCAGGAAGAGGAGACTGAAAAGGGTGATCAAAGTGAGCAGCCACCTGAAAAGGAGGAAGATAAAACAACTGAACAACATGAAGAGGAGAAAACAGATGAAATCCGGGTGGAACCTGCTATCCCGAATTGGCTTGAAAAGGAGATCACAAGGAAGAAACAAGTAGTCATTGAGGACACTCCTTTGGATTGGGATGATATGTTGTCCAAAATTGGTAAGGGCAAGAAAAAGAAAGCTGCTAAAGTGGTTTCAAAGATGGAAAGGGATGAAGCGAACAACAGGGTTATCCACATTGCCACCCCTGCTGCGGACAAAACGAGAGAAGAAGTCAATGGTGAAGATTATAATGTACAAACTTTTAACCTTGGACCAACATCTATGGAGCAGGATATAGAGGACTATGAGGGGTCCAGTGCAGTGATTATTGGTAGGTTAAGGAAAGAGACCTAGACCAAGCATGAGCTGAGAAAAGAGAATGAGAGACTTAAGAAATGCTTGGAAGAAGTAATGAAACCTCTACAGTCTCTTCACCCCTCTTCCTCTGCCATCCCTGGTTTCTTACCCAAGGAAACCATTTTCGAGATTGAAAGGATGAAGGCCTCTGCTCAAACTGCCATGGATTGGTTGAAGGATGTACAAGCAAAAGGAGACAGTGCAATCAAAGAAATTATCTCAGTTGGAAAGGATGCAGTTAGAGCCAAGGAACTGCTAGAATATGTGCTATCCCAAGATAAGGACATTGACCTTCTACTGCAGAAATACAAGGTCATCATGGGACATGGTAAAGATCAGTTGGCTATGGATGGGATCCTTCCTTCTTCTAGACTAAATGAACCCTGGGAATGGTTTGAGGCTCTGCAGATTCGGCAGAAGGCCATGAGGAAGATTCAGAAGCGAAAGAAGGTGATAGATGGTGACTTGACCGGGGTGTATGATGGATGCATATCATTTTTTGAGATCATGACCGGTAGAAAAAAGATTTCTCCAAAGTACCCGAGCCTAGAACAACTAAGGGAATGGTGGCATGAAGTTTATGCTCCAGATTCTGAGAATGCTATAACAGGGCACCAGCTGGATGATGCAGCAACATATTTGGCGGTCATGGATAAATATCAAGCCTACAAGGACGATTGGGATAAGACTGTTAAGCAGTCAAAGGAGGAGATTGGCTCCATAGAATGTCAGCTTAGGATCTTGCCTCTGCCACCTGTCATCGAGTTGGACAAGATATTTTTGAGGGTTCAGGGATCATTGGCCCAGAGTAAAGATAAGGGAAGTGGCAGTTAATGCCTATTTTGAGATTTGTGCTTCCCTATTATTATAGGGCATGTATTGAACCGGACTACATTGGGGACTGTGTCTAAGCCGACCTTGATGATATATTAGCATTTAATGTGTGCCTTATTTTGAATTCCTAAGGACGACTTGTTTTGGGCGGTTGTTTTATTTTGTAAATGTTTGGCTGGGTCGACATGACTTGAGAATTTTCTATAAAGGGCATTCTTGCCTTATTGTAAAGGGATTAGACAATTGGACATTAGAAATCAGAGAGAAGAGATAATAGAGTTAGAGCATTTTGTGAATTTCTTGAAGCAAATATTGTAAACAGAACAGTGGAATTGTTGCAGAATTTTGGTGATCTAATACAATTGGAGACATTGTGGTTTTTTTTTTCTGGTGAAACCTCTTGTGTTAAGTTTATCTCGCATGGTTCCTGTTGTTCTATCTTTCAAATTGCTTGAAGATTTAGGATTTAATGTTTAGAAGTAAATTATTTTGGTGAGTGATGTTTATGATTTCATATTTGGAATGTTTGTAGCAATCTCTGGTCTATACTCCCAGTAACTATCTGATTGTAGTAGGCTGGTGAAGTCAACCTGGACCATACATTCATATTGTGCTTAAGTTCGATCATGGATGAATATCTATGATTTGAAAATCTATATACCTTAGAAGATTGCACCATTCTTGTGATATTGCATTGTGGGTTAAACAGGAATTGGTTATTTGAGGTTGGTCCATTCCAGATATCTGTCATTTGCATTGTTCATTCTAGGAATAGTTTAGATCTTATCATATTCTTGCACCCTTGTCTTTTTCTATTTCTTTATAATCTGGTCAGATTTAGGATTAGAGATCATCACATTGCAAAATCTGATAAATTGAAAAGATACAGTTCGCTTGTAGTAAGGTCCCTTTGTGATTACCAGCATTTTCACATATTATCTGAGTTGTTTATGCATTGTCATGACCTGACACCTGAGAGACCTTGGGGTGATTTTCAGTAATTTATTGTTGAAAATAACCTTTCAAGAGAGATAGAATATTGCATTCTGTCTGAGTTGTTGCTGTGCAGAAAACATCATCAACACAAATATACTAGAGATCATCAAATGTACTTGTAATAATGTATCAACAACCAAACATGCACTAGAGATAATCAAACATGTAGCCTATCATATATAATGTTCAACAAATCATAGATCCAGTGCAACCTAATAGTCATGTTGACTCCTAGTCAAATGATCCTCTGAATGAGAACCCTGTTGATGGATGTACCGAGCCTTGGAGATAAAATTTTACACACACACACATATATATATAATGAAAGTTATTTAATAATGTACATGTATTTTTAAATATCTATCTAGATCTATACATGTATGTACACATATATGTATATAAAAAATTAAAACTCACATGTCCACTGGTAGTAGTATCATCCACAGAATCATGTCGACATACACGATATGAACCCAGGCTAGGAGTAGCATGATGTTTTTCCATCTACAATATATACATATATATTACATGAATATAGAACTAAAACTAAAATTTAAATAATTAAAAAAAAATGAATTGAACATGCACCTGCACTCATACATGCACATTAGGTGGTATTGGACGATCTGAGCCCTCTGCAATGGCCGTCTCCACCAAATCAACCAAACGAGCTATTTTCTCAGTCGACACATCAAGATCTACATCTGTCTGAGCCATTGCATGTCATGCTAGAAATGATGAGTGAAGGGGACAGTGCAATTGAGATGGCATCAATGATGACAAATTTGGACCAGTCAACATATCCACAAAACCCATAGAAGCTTGCATCCTCTCTAGGTCAACTGAAGGATTAGTAGCCTATGCAATAGTTGAATGATTCGTAGGTGGATCCTAATGTGCACTGGTGCTGGGCTAAGAGTGATGATAATGATGGGATCCTGGATGTGAATGAACTCTTGCACCCAAACGACCTCTGACCTAGTCTATAGAGATCCCATAGTTTGATGCGATGAAGGCATATGCCTCCAAGAGGTCCTCAACCAAACAATGCAAAGTATTGCGTTCCATCTCTCTTGTAAGTCCATTGAGTTGTGTGGGTGTAGGGATTCCCACTGTTGTAAGAAGATCAATGATGTTGTGTTGTGTTGCAAATGGTGTGGATCATGAACGTCTAGACATCAAATATTGACCCACAAAATAAGTAGATATCCTAGTAGTTGCAACTGCAATATCGCCCACACTGTCAATTGCTTCCTTTTGGGAAGTAATGATAACTTGATCCACTAAGGGGGTCAGATCTAGGGTGAGAGTAGGAGACCTATCGCCAACCAATACCCTAAACACCGAGGTTGATCTACCTACACGATGATAGTCGACGATAGGTGGGCCTATCAACAATCCTGCCATGCCTCTGACCAACATATGATGGAATGTCCAGGTAGTTGACTTTGAGGCCCAAATGGACCTCAACATACAACTGTTGAACAAAATATAACAGAAGTTGGTCATTGTTTGGATATTGACCCTGCGCTGCAAGAAATCGCAGGTAGATCAATTTGGCCATAGCAACATCCACACATCTAGTGACTTGGTATGCCCTCACCTTACATTTATTTTGATAGAATGGAAAACATTGGTTTTTAATCATATCTTTGGTCACAATATCTTTTATTTGAGAATAGGGAACCACGTACTTCTTCCCGCATGTGGGAAAGAATAGCAACTACTCTCTCAGGGGAAAATGCATTAGTATCCCCAAGTTTATCTCTTATTTGTTCTAGGCTATGTAATGTGGATATGCAAGTGTCCACATATATGCCTGTTTTTGTACCATTAGTTAATGAATCTCTCAATCTCTTAATCTCACTATTATTATTTGCAAATACTGCAGGTAGAGGCAAAATAGGTGCATTTTCCATGATATGTACACCTAAAGGAGCAATGAGACCTTTCTTTAATATATCTAGATCTAGAGAAGAGAAATAACATGGTACATGCACATGTGTTCAATTTAAATTTAAAACAGTTCTAAATATTTAATACAAGTGTTCACATGATATAGAATGTATTAAACATGAACACTAGATATCTAGATAATAGTTCTCAAGTGCATACATACATTCAAAAAATTTAATGTAACTTCTAGAAATTACTAATTTGAAATATTAATAAATCTTTAAATTTACATATTCAAAGTTGAACTCATTTCACCAAAATGTAGAAATTTCTAACTATACATTTAAATATATAAAATTATCTTAAATATATGATCCAAATGAGTAAATCACAAGGGCCAACAAGTGCTAAATTAGCTTGAGATTTGAAAGCATGCATAGATTAGAGATAAGGTCTAGTGAACTATTTAATAAAATATGTTTCACATAAATCTTATAGAAGTTTCAAGCTAACATGTATGTAAATTGCAATTATCATGTTCAACAAAACTATATTTAAACTTCATAAAATCAAAAGGCATACCAAATTTAGATAAGAAATTTATCAAATACAAAAATTTCATGTGTGATGCCTTGAGAATTATTGGTCAATCCACACTAGAGTTTCAACAAAACTTCTTATACTAGGGTGAGGACAGGTCCATTTTTTTGGAACTAAATGTGAACTTAAATAAGCATATATGCAAAGTAACATTATTTAATTGTGCCATTAAGGAGGTTTGGTGCAATTTAAAGGAATTTGTGATGGTCTAATTATGAGGTGAAGATAGAAAATATGCATAGATCAAGAGAAGAAAGGTGCATAAAATGATTGTTGTATATATACAAAGTTTTGTCAAGTGTAGTAAGGCATCAAAATGATATGAACATGTAATTCATGATAAGGCACATATACATAGTAACATAAGGATGAGCTCGAGCATGCATGGAAAATTGATAAGCATTAAGTGGCAAATATGATGCCTCATAAGTAGTTAAACATGATGAATTATATATGGTATCAAAATAGATAGAAATCATAATGAAAAGAAGAATAAAATCACAGCCTATACACATAGGAGACATCATACGTATGTAGCATAGATCATGCAAACTCATAAAATATATGTGAATGAATCTTATCATATGAATACCCAAATTGGGAACATGAAATTTATGAGCATTAATATTTAAGATAGATCAAGAATTCATCAAGGAATTTATATGAGAGTGAAATGTATATGATAGATAAAGAGATTATAAGTGCTAAATATAAAAACGATAATATATAAGATAGACACCCCTCAAGTATGTAAATGACTTGAATAAATCATAATATAGAAAGTAAAAGAGAGTAAATAAAACATAACAAACATGACTAATGAAGGTGTTTAAAATGTAAGGACACACAACATATAACTTATAGATGAAGTAGCAAGGAGGATCACACTAAAGATGACATAAATAGAAGGATAAAGTAGAACTAATACACAATACACTTGGAATAAGTGACATAAAAATATAACATATGTTCAAAGTACTTGTATTGAAACATGTACTGGACTATTTAGGTGTCTTTGCATTATCCAATTTATATTTAACTAAGAACATGGTAACATAAAGTCAAGGGAGAAGAAAAACACAAAATGTGCCAAGTAGCAATGGGAATAGGTTAGAATATCTAATTAATCAAATGTTGTATGAGGTATTAGCATAAAGATGAATAGGGCATAGTAATCAAATGATTTTTATTTTATTTTTTAGTGGGGGATATGACTGATGAATAGGAAAAATATTCAAATCAAGATAAAGAAATTTAATAAACCAACCATCTAGATGTCTCATGATTATAAGGCTTAGAAGTTTACAAAGGTAGATAGGGTGGTTAAGATCACCCATGAGAAAACTAGTCTTTGGCCCTTGTTAGAATGGGATAGGATCCATGCAACTAAAATTGACGTCCACTATGAGCAATTTGATTGCATCCATGTTGACATCCATGGGGAGGGGAGTGATCCCTTTTGAAAGGTGGAGTAAGCTATACTCTACCAACCATTTATTGGTAAGAGATGAGAACATGGTCTATAATCCCTAAAGAAACAAAAAAATAAAAATTGTACAAATCTTGGATGACCACATCATGGGGTGATAAATCCATTAATTTAATATTATGAGAATCAAAAAATTGATAGATGGATAGAAGTTTTTTAAAAATATCAAGAACATGGAGTACACCATTGATTTACCCATCTTATAATCAAACCATGCCATATTCTAAAAAAACAATTTGAGTCTCCAATAATAAATCTTTGAAGTGCTAGTATTGAAATAAGAATTGAGAATCTCTTGAGAATGAATCCTATGGTGAGAAGCTCTTAAATCAAGTATCAAACTCTTGGAAGAGGCACCCAAAAGTATATTAAAAAGATCTTGTATTTTATTAGTTAAAGAGGAGGAAGAAATATAAGTTTTATGTTGATGAATGGCTTTCTCTAATGCATCCATTCTATTTGTACACCAAAATGTAGGATGACCAAGTGTGCAAAAAAAGCTAAAAGAGTCACTTGATTTCTTCTTCATCTTGGAACAAAACTCACTAGACTTTGAAGGTTAAGGGTTACTAGTTTTGTGATTGATATTATTAGTGTTAGATGTAGAATCATTGAACTGGGTTGATTTTGTCTTATTATTGGACTTGGTTTTTAATCTAATTTTACATTTACCCAACCATATGCATTCTCTATACAAACAAAATTCAAGATTAAACAATATATATAGAACCCTCCCCCTTCCCTATTGGCATTATAGGAAACTACTAGTATCATTTGTTCTTTTTTGATCACCTTCATCCTCATTGTGCAAGGAATATTGAATTTCTCAAACTTCCAAAGAATATTGGTAGACTTTAATCAAACATGTCTAGGGTTTGATCTATGAGTTTTGTACAACCGAATGCAAAAAATTGAGAATATAAGAGTTCATGAGAAGCATTGACAAGGCAACTGAACTGTTTGAATGATTTGAACAAATATGTGAACTCATTGACTGCCATTCAATTGAAATATATGCACATAATGGAATTGTTGAACACTGTTTAAAGACACCAACCTACTGAGTTATTCCTAGTCGCTGGTCACATCGAGGGTGGTGAATTCTTGGTTGCTTGATTCCTTCCCTCACAGGTGGGGTTCACGGGTTCGAGTTTGGTGCAACGTTTGTTCATGCAAATGATTGTCATTGTCGACAGTACAAACTTTTCATTAAAAAAACCTAATTTAGGGGTTCAAGTGAACACACATTTGCTCGAAACCCATTATTTAATTAAAAAATGACATATGTTTGGGGGTTCGATCAAACTGGGGGTTCGATCGAATGAGGGTGTTCGCACGAAACCTAAAAGGTGTTCGCTTGAACTATATAGTTCGAGTGAACCCCCTAATTTTTTTTACACGCTGAAAATGGTTTTTTCCTTCCTCAACCGAATTGTAAACCACTTTTGTGGGTTTACCCAAAGATAAAAATAATATTTACAAATGAATAAATATTAATATTTATGTCCCACTGAAATATTTAGCATAAATATTAGAGGTGCTAAATGCATCGGTCTCTAACAAAGAAACGATTCCTAAAACAACCCATAATAAAGCAATCGGTACCAAGCGAATATGTTTAAATGCGACGATTCACTAATATAATCCTTACTTAGGATATCAATGGCAACGATTCAACAAACATGCCTATTCAAACGTTTCCATCACAAGATATTTAGAGAAGTCCATAAACATGCAAAAATGCATCAATTTGGGGGAAAGAAGAAGTAATATATTTGCCAGCAAATAAGATATACAGTTGGTATTGTAAGTGATATATTTGTGATAGAATAATTAAAAGATATAATGAAATGAAAATATGACCAAGGGTTTTATGCATATCATTATTATTATTCTATGCTAGTATAATCATAATCCATTATGCATTGTTGATAGGATTATTTGCCAATTTGAATTTGATATTGCTAATAGGATTATTTGCTAGTCTGAATTTGATATTGCTGATATGATTATTACTAGTCTGAATTTGATATTGCTAATATGGTTATTTGCAAGTTTAAATTTGATTAAATCACTTTGTGTATTTACCCCCATGATAAAAGAAGGGAGATTACAAGAGGGGGCCAATGGGGCACTCTCCTGGGTATGCCACCTCTATAATGGAGGACCGAGTGTCCTATAATGGAGAACCTATGTGTCCTATATTGATATTTCTAGCATAATCATAATCCATTATGCATTTTTGATAGGATTATTTACCAGTCTGAATTTGATATTGCTAATAGGATTATTTGCTAGTCTAAATTTGATATTGCTGATATGATTATTACTAGTCTGAATTTGATATTGCTAATATGGTTATTTGCAAGTTTTAATTTGATTAAATCACTTTGTGTATTTACCCCCATGATAGAAGAAGGGAGATTACAAGAGGGGGGCAATGGGGCACTCTCCTGGGTACGCCACCTCTATAATGGAGGACTAAGTGTCCTATAATGGAGAACCTATGTGTTCTATAATGGAGGACCGAGTGTCCTATAATGTAGAACCTAGGTGTTCTATAATGGAGGACTAAGTGTCTTATATTGGAGAATCAATGTGTTCTATAATGGAGGACCTAGTGTCTTATAATGGAGGACCAATGTGTCCTATAATGGAGAACCAATGTGTTCTATAATGGGGGACCAATTAGTCCCAAAGAGGCCAAAGGGGTACTTGCCTTTGTCTCAAAGGGTACCATCTTTGGGCCTAGGAGAGTAGAGCCACCAAGACACCCTTTGTAGTCTCACTCCCCTATCATGATGTAACAATATAAGGAGATTTCCAAAGGAGTACAATGACTGGGCCTCTTCTAGGTATGCTACCTGGGGTGGACAAGATGAGGCCACAAAGGGCCAAGGGGATACTTGCCTTTGTCTCAAAGGTTATTTCCCTTGGGCCTAGGAGAGTTGGCTACCAGGACACCTTTTGCAATCTCGCTCCTCCATCATGGTGGATCAAATCCTTCAAGGATGTTAGAGTACTTTGTGATTGAATTGATGATTGGTCAATAGTTTATTAATACCAAGTTATGGAAAACTACCAACTATTATTATTGTGATAAATGATCTCGTTCTATTAATCAATTTGATTATGGTAAATATCTATGTGCAGGACCTCGATCAAGGTTTCAATCAGGTGAAAAGTATTCTCTAACTCATTTGTTATTTGGAAATTAAAGATTTAGGGAAAATTTAGGGCACTCCCTAAAAGGGAACATTACACTTGACTATGACTTATGCTCATACTTTGGCTTCGACTTCTATTCCTAGGTGGACTTGGACTTTCTTTGAGAAATCCTTTCCCTTCGTCAACCTCACCCCTCAGTCATCATTGTCGTTCAATTTGTTCTTTTATCCTTAAGGATCTTCTTATCTTTTGGTCGATTGATTTGTGACCACTTTGTCTTAGCTTTCTATTTTTGTTTAAGGTTAATGAAATTAATTCTTTGACATACATCATCGATTAGTGTCACATTCTTCCTCTTCTCTTCTAGTTCATTCTTTGTACCATTGCAAGATTTGTTGTCTTCATTGTTCCATGTCTTTATCGGTGGGAAGGTCTTGCAATATAATATAGTGTCGTGCTTTCAATCTTGATAGTTTGTCAAGAAGATAGTCGACCTCCAGATTGACAGTCAAGTTATCATAGATGGTCACTTGAGGGACCTCTCACCTGAGAGCTTCCCTTCATACATGCTCCTTTGATAAGATGTCCCACATATTTATGAGGTCTTCTATCAACACATATTCTCTTTGCTCGTTTACTTGCACCGACTCTTCGGTTGGCTGACCCATTACAACGCCATGACTCCCATCTGTGTTTGGTGTATTGCTCGAGTTTGTATTAACGATGCCAAATTTTTACTCACAAAGAAACTTAACTGATGAATACAGAGTAAATGAGAATATTTAACAAAAATAACAAAACATATTATGTACATAGACAATGCACAAAATATGAGTGTTGTATTCTCCTCCATCAAATAGTTAATATGTACATATATCAAAATGTGCGGTCCCCGACTACAAATGAAACATAAAATATATAATCAACCGATGGTGGTTGACAACAACAACCATCGAAAACTACTGAATACAACTAACCAACCATCGAGGACTAATTCTTGATTACAACATATATTAATTACTTTTTTCGGAATACAATAATTTATTTATTTATATATTTTGTTGATTACACCTGGCACCTTGCTAGGCCAACTTTTGGGGGGGAGGATGGTAAGATAATTTCAACTTTATTTGGTATGGAGGCCACATTCCAAGAGGTGTTTTATAAGCTGAAATGCCAAACAATCTATAAGTAGCTTTCAAAACAAATAGATGAGGCTATAAGAATCTCATAGAAGGTGCATGCTAAAGTAGATGAACTTACTCAACACTTTTAGAAGCAAATAGATCAACAATCAAATCTTATAGAAGCTGAAAAAGCTAAAGTAGCCACCAAAGATGCAAAATTGGCAGAAAAAGATAGTCAACTAGCAAATAAAGATAAGGAGATTGAGCGGATCAATTTCCAATCGACCGAGGCTGCAAAAATGATGAAGGCTACTAGGGAGAGGGAATTGTTAGCCCCTCATCATCTCAATCTGTGGACAAAGGAGGTTTATAGGCTCTGCCAACTCAACTCACAAACATCCACTCCTAAATCCTTAGTCTACCTAGCTCCAAGGACGTCCTCTCACCCACCTTCTCAGTAAATATTATATTTTTTTGTTTTGCCTCCCAATTTTGTTTGACAGCCATCTGGAAGACAACTTTGTTTTTGGGGGGGATGATGTAGCCTATAAATAATCATAATAGTCTCTTATTGTAATCGGAAAAGTAATAGACATAATAGTTTTCTTGTAACCGGAAAAATTAGTTCCTGATTGTTGATAGTTGCCGACGGATGGTAGTCCTCAACCACTATCGGCCATTTTATATAAATTTCATTGTACACATGATTGGGGACCACATGCATGGATTTTGGAAACATTTTGTAAAAGCATTTTGAATGAATCTAATGACATCTTTTAGAATGTTGTTATGTATTATTCTTGTATCTTCTTTACTACTTTCTCTATAATAATGAATCAAGTGAAGTTACCAAAAAACACAAAGCACTTTTTGTAGAAAATTCAAAGAGGAAAAATATTTCTTACAAAAAATTCTTCATTGATGAAAGTACATGTAGAAAAGAAAATGCTATAAAAAAATAGTTCAGTGTAAAAAATAGATAAAAAATTATTTTGTATCTTATCTATTTAATTATTTCAATTAATGCTCTAAAAACTCTACCACCAACAAAAGCTTTCTGGATGTTGATCTTCAGGAAATGTAGAGAGTATCAATTGCCCAAGATGTATCGGGTCCCTTTCTAAAGCATTTAAGCTATGTCCAGGCATACTTGAAAAGTTGAAAGGTTTATATGCTTTGACTAACTTTAATCAGCATGGTCAATCATAGCTACTTTATTTAGAGAATAATGCCTACAGCCTGTTATATTTCTTTCTAAGTGTTCAACATTTGACTTCAAAATCAGCAATGAAGTGGCAAAAATATGGGAAGAAGAAATTGGCCTAGAAAGAAAATGCAAAGGAAAATGGCGTTGACCCATGCATGCCTATCACAAATTCCAACCACCAAAGATCAAGTCATAAAATAAGAATACTCCTACTCTGAAAATGAGTTTATGCCAATAATATATATGATATATCATTATGACGAAGTTGTAGGTAAGGGTCAAGGTGATCCTATGTTAACATTCAATAAAAAATGTCAAAAATGATAGCTCATGCATCTGATTACTTCATTGTTCAATCTGGTTATTCCATCGGTTGAATTTTGGCTTTGCTCTAGTCTTAGAGATTGTATGAATTTCATTTAAATTGGATCCCATTTTTCCATGTGCCATCTCTACATCCCCGCCTCCCCCCCTCTTGGCTTCTCTATCTCTCTCCCCTTCCTCCCTTTTCTGTGAGTATGATTGGAAATAGAAAGAATTTGCACGCATGTGCTATTGCACTTTGACCTGTTAACTCTTACTTACCACCTCAAGTTATCTTCACGAGGCTTATTTCAAAACTAGAGAGGATAAAAGGAGATTAATTTTATTTCTCATTTTGGATAATGATTTCTCTCATAATCTAGTTTGTGGGTAACAAACCATATTGCTGGGTATGATATGCAGTCTAGAGATGATTTGATGATGAGATAAATGCCTCTATAGAAGCAAACTTATAAACCCTTCATTAATGATATATCAAGGATATAAGACTGACTACTTGATTTTAATGAATGGCGGTTTTTGCATAAAGATGGAACCTTTTCATTACTTGAAAGAAGGTTTTGGCTTCCTACCAGGTTATGAAATCAATTTGAGGAGATCCTATATACCTATACTAGTCCCCTATGAGTAACATAACTGATGTGATGTATGGCCTAGGCTTATTGTAATGGTATGAACCTGCCCGATCATGCTATAATGTTGTATTATAAACGTTATCAAAAACAATTTTTTCTTTTTCATAAACAGGATTGATAAACAAAACCACAGGGATTAAGTCACCAAATTGATGTAACCAAGACCGTTAACATGTTGGCAAAATGAGTGTTGATGATTTGTACCAACCAATGTAAGGTGAGTTGCAACTGTCGAGTGAAAATAGGAAAGGATTTTGGGTGACTATTATGGTGATCTTGTAATGAAAACCTCCTACATTCCGAAGTTCAAAGGTGTTTGGATGCCAACTATCAAGAAGCAAGATTTTTTGAATTTTGATCAACTATTTAAACTGTGCAAAGCAACAAATAGGGGCTTTTTGAGCCACTTAGTTTTGTAATGTAACCATATCCATTAAAATAATGAAATCTTTGTTTTTATATGTGTTGTGTCATTTGCTATCAGGGTTTAGGTTGCAGCTCTAGGTGAACATGACTTGAGAAAGGTAGGAAACATCAAACTGCATGTGGAGATTTCATAATATTGATTCACATAAGGGGAGCCTATGGAGGATTTCGATTAGGGGCTTGCAGCAGTGGGTGATGAAGGTTTGCAACTTGTGGAGAAACTTGCAACCAATTAGTTGTGTGGTAGAACACAAAAGGAGAGAAGTAGAGATGCAACGAAATTCATGCAAAAGGAGGATGTTGTAGAACGGGCAAGATTTAGGCTTGGTTTAAGGTTTGAAGGGAAGAACCAAAGGTGAAGGTGCTGAAAAAACTAAGGATCCTAGGTAGTTTGGCACATGGGTGAAGGGTTGCAAAGAATACGCTTAAACTGACGTAGTTTGAAAAAATCATGATATACTGCAATCAAGTAGATTCCTCAGTCTAAGGTTTGGGTGTAGAACAACCAAAATATGCATGAGGTCATTGGAAAGTGTGTAGAGGCTTGTTCTCCATCGCTAGAGGATGGATAGAGAAAAAGGTTAAAAGAGAATGTTACCATAGAGGGCCATGTTAGAGGTTGATTGAGAATCACAAGTAATGGCCAATATTGCAACAATAATGGCTGAATTAAACATGCTACAAAAGAGACCCATGCAAAAGAAGAGAGCCATGCAAAAGGAGTTGAACACAGAAACACCTACATTCTCAAGAAGAGAAGGCACTTAAGGACCCCAAAAGTGTAGAGTTCATGGGGAGGAGGTTGTGTGATGGCGTAATAGAAAGATGGAGTGTCTCGAAGAATGGGGAAAATATAAGGGAAAAGTGCAAGTGAAAAAATGGGACTAGATGGTCTCCAAAATGATGCACAAGGTGATGCACCTAAGAGCACAATTTGATTGGTTGCAAAGTTTGGAATCCAATCATATGCAAGATAAAATGAAGGAGTTAGGAAAAAGGAGAGGCCTAACATACTCAAGTTAGAGGCTCGAAAATATAAGGCAAGAGGTAGAACTACAATAGAAACCAACTACAAGGGAGAAAGCATTGGAGGATAGTAACCACAATCCTCAAAGGAAGAAGATATCCTCATAGAAGGTGAGGAAGAGGAGGAAAATGTGAGTCTTGAAGGAGAGGTTCTATGGAGCAACAATAGTGTGCCTATGAGAAGTACGAGGGAGATGAGTGACATTCTATTTGTGCAAGGATTGGGTTTGAAGCCCAAGGAAAGCATAATGAAGACAAGCTAGTAGAAAGTTGAAGAGTAATCGTGCAAACAAGAAGTCACAATAAGCATGAGTCAAGGTGCACAAGTTGAAAGGATGAGGAGCATACCTAGTATGTCATGTCCCCAAAAAATGTAACATTAATAAAATGAATAAATATTAAAATATTATTATAATTATAGTCATTGCAATATAATACTAAAAAATACAAACTCTAAAATACATATAAAACCAATATAAAAAAAATAAATATTAAGAAACAAATATATCTATTCTATATATTAAAGAAAATTAACTTAAAAACACAGCGATTCTTATAATGAAAATAGGCGGTGATTAATGCATATCCTAATTGTAGCGATTATCCTAAATTCTAAAATTGCGATTACCTTAGGGAGTGGTTAATGCAGCAGGGACATGTCCCTTAGTAAGGAAAAGACACATGCCTTTTCCCCCATCGTGGGGGATATAAAAGTGAAAAAATATTTTCAAAGGTGATCAGCAGGGATGGGAAGGAGGAAAAAGTCTGCAGCAGCAGATGAGGTAATTAGGGGTAAAGTGTGATCGGGAAAAAAAGGAAATATGGAGATTAGAGAATATAATGAAATCTGCATATCAGCAACAAATATATAATATTTACTAGTCATATATATATATGTTTTATATAAACATATATATGAATACTAATTGATATAAGTAGAGAATAAATATGTGATTATTCAATAATGATGCTTGTAGCAATTATTGAGCCTTATAAGTAATTGTGATTATTTGATATAAAAATGAATAGATTTATGAATGTCTTTATCCTATGATCGATCAAATGTAAGGTTGAAGGAAGCAAGTTAGGAGGATGCAATCTACGGGCTCCCCCATGCTAAGTAGCCCACCTCAAGGGTGGAATTGCTTTGGTTTGGGCGTTCCTGCCACTTGGGGCCAAGGGGTTGGTAGTCTTGGTTAGATGCTTGTGCTCTTGGGCTTAGATGGGTTAAGTAGTTTATAGGCACCCCTTTCAAGGCTTTCCTATCAAGCCAAACTATGATTGGTTGTTAGGATGGATTCAAGGAATGGCAATCATAAGAGGGATGAATAAGACATGGATAGGGAAAGCAAGTACAAGTGTATCCACTAAGTAGCCCACCCCAAGGGTGGAATAGTCTTGGTTTAGATGTTCCTACCGCTTGGGGCCAAGGGATGGGTAGTCTTGGTTAGACGCCCATGCTCTTATGCTTAGATGGATAGCTTTGAGTGGACTTATCATGCTTCTCATCCAAGTCTCGTTATGATTAAAACTTCTAGTATGCATTATGGGTATTGGTAGTTTAGATAGTCTTGGAATAATTATGTATTTTAAATAGATAAGGCATTTATTATGTTATGATCACATGAATTATATTTCCAATATTATCTAACATGATTGCAGGACCTAAAGCCAAGATTTATCTTGTTTGAAGCATTTAAGTAGCAAGTTAGAACCCTAACTACATTAAGCTTGTGATTCTAGGGCAAGATTTAGGGCAATCTCAAAAGGGGACATTATAGTGGTATCAAAGCATCTTTCCTGCCATCCTATGTATGCTTCATGCCTTATGTAATTTATGTGTATACTTTGTGTATTACGTGTATTTATGTGTATGCTTCATGCCTCATGTCTTACATGTATTTAAGTGTATACTTTGTGATTTAAGTGTATTCAAGTGTATGCTTTGTGATTTATGTGTATTCAAGTGTATACCTTGTGATCTATGTGTATTCAAGTGCATTCAGGTGTATACTTTGTGATTTATGTGTATTTAAGTGTATTCAAGTGTATACCTTGTGATTTATGTGTATTCAAGTGTATACCTTGTGACTTGTGTGTATTCAAGTGAATACTTTGTGGTGTATTCAAATGAATACTTTGTGGTTTATGTGTATTCAAGTATATTCAAGTGCATACTTTTTGACTTATGTGAATTCAAGTGTATACCTTGTGACTTGTGTGTATTCAAGTGCATACTTTGTGGTTTATGTGTATTCAATTGTATTCAAGTGTATACTTTGTGACTTACATGTATTCAAGTGTATGCTTTGCAAACTACATGCTTTGTGACTTGCGTACACTCATGTGTATGCATGTATTCATGTGACTTACGTATTTAAGTGTATACTTTATGACTTACATGTATTCATATGTATGCTTTGTGACTTCATGTACTCGTGTGTATACTTCATGTATTATTAGCATATATGCTTCATTCTTCTTGTGTATACTCTATGTATTACATGTATTTGTGCCTCATATTTATACTCTTTATGTATCATGTGTATCTACGTGTTACTTCATGTATCTTCACCAAGATATGTTCTTATAACTACTTTATGTTTAAAAACTATGAAAATATTAAAAATGTTGTCTGTCAAGTTGCTCGAGCTACTTGGTTGCATGATTGAGCTACTTGGTTGCGTGCTTGAGCTACTTTCCTACTTGCTTGAGTTGGTTGTTTGTGTGCTTGAGCTACTTGCTTGTCTACTTGAGTTGGTTGCCTACTTGCTTGAGCTGGTTGCTTGCGTGCTTGAGCTACTTGCTTGTCTACTTGAGCTAGTTGCCTACTTGCTTGAGCTGGTTGCTTGCATCCTTGAGCTACTTGCTTGCCTACTTGAGCTAGTTGCCTATATGGTTGAGCTACTTTCCTGTGTGGTTGAGGTGTTTGTGTGTCTACTTCACCTACTTGTTTGCTTACTTCAACTTCTTGCTTGTCTCCTTGTTAGCATATGTGCCAAATCAGCATGGTGTCAGTAGTTGAAAAGAAAATGCCAAGTCAACAAAGCCATGCCGGCTTTGAATGGTTGAATTTATTTAGGCGAATAAGACTTAAGACTTAGTGAACACCTATTTCATTTAATTTTACCTTGTACTTATTTTCATTCTTATACTACTTCAATTTTATTATGCAATTAAAAGACAATGCATGTAACCTACAAATTGGTGTATTCACTTCTATATTTAACATCCTGAGGAGATCATTCATCACCATTGAACCTTGAGATAAATTGGTATGATTCAATAAATCAAATACTCTTCCCAGATACTTAGTACCTAACATAGAATAAAGATGATAGCCTCCAATTGAATTAAAAGATGAAATATGGAATTGGATAATAAGGTAAAACTACAAATTTAAAGCTAAACTCTTTTACATCCCTTTAGTTTTTCAAACACATAAATTTATATTTAAGTATGGGAGTGACAGATACTTGACCAAAACACTTTAAGCTCCTCATTAGAAACAAACTAGCCTCAAACCTTGTTTTAATGTTTACACAAAATGAAACATACTTTATCTAAACATCTAAGACCCTTTACACATACAAAAGTAATTTGGCACGAAGGAGTGGATCTCAATATTCACAACATTTCCATCATGCCTTTAGATTTCAACGAAAGGAAATAAAAAGTTTGTAACATTGCCTAGGGTCCTTAAGGTAATGAAATGAGAGAAAACTTGTTTTAAGTAACAAATCTTGCCAATTTCCAAAAAAACTTGGTTTTGTTGTTGACAGATATAAGAATTAATAGTACATAAGACAATAAATTTCCCTCAGACCTTAGAAGATGGAATTAACCTTATCAGTCGTAAATCAAGACAAAGAATACTATGAGCCACTCTCCAAGAACATAGAATCAAACATAACCAATGTAACGACCTAACCCATTTTATAAAGTAAAAATTTCTAAATTTACATCATATGAGTAAATAAACGTGCTAACAAGTCATTGCAATAAAAATTTTCTTTTCTTTATTGATAATACATGAACAAGATGCCATATCAAAGATTCCATTTCATTATAATAAATTCACAAGTACACGAAAGAAGAATACATACCTTTACAAACATAGCTCCAATGAGCTTTAGAACAAATAGTTGTAAGAAGGTCTAGGAATCTATCCTTTCAAATCTTAGTTCTTCGGTCGCCTGCTATGGAGGAGAAGCATCACTTGGGCACTTTTCTGCCAACCACAAACTCATAATGCAGTCCCCCACACATCTATCATTAATAGATGGCCCTTCCCTTCAACGAAGAGATTGGTAGAGTATCCTATAATGACAACCAACTGAGCATAGTGTTGTGTCCTACATAACTAGAACCTGTGCAATCCAACAACTCTCAAACTAGCATGTAATATGGGATCACGGTGAATTGACATTGTAGTCTCAAGCATCATACAGTCTAAGTGGATGTCGTACATTGCACTACTTTGATCAAATAGTTCTCATTCAGTACTTCTAATGAAGGTCATTTGTCACATACACTATCTAGGGCTGATTTGACTTAAGGCTATCTTAAGCTACGCATAGGTATTGTCCTTCAATGGGTAAATCTGTCACCCCAGACTAACCTACAACAAACTAATCTACTTGGCAATAACCTACTTGACTAGCAGGTTCTCAAGCCAAGTATATCCTTTAATGGATAGTCCGTCATCCCATATAACCTATCTTCAAAACAATCTACTAGTAATGAATCTATTAAGCAAGTAAATGCACAAGCCCACTCCCATGCTTATCCTAGGAGTAACACAAGCTTTCTAAGCTAAACTAATAACTTAGCTGGGTGTACCTCAAGTGACTCTTGCATTCAATCAAGCCTAGTATATAATTGAGAAACACACTCATCTCCTACTTATAAACATATTGTATCTCATGTTCAAACATAACTAGTATAATTAAATACCTACGTTGTACTACATGTAGCATGATTAAATACTTATGTCAAGCAATCCCTTTCGACATATCCAGTATAATTAACTGCTTGTGTCAAGCAATCTCTCCTATCATGGTGTACTTAAAAACACATTATAAAAGCACCCTACAAGATTCAATTCCTTTTTCCAAAAGAAATATTAAATACTTCTATAGTTCAATAGAACAAACATTCCATATAGTATAGAAAAACACAATAATCTCTTGCAAATAATAAGAAGGTAAAAACCCCATGCCTGTTATTGCTTATTCCAACAGTGATGATAGTGTAGCCTTCACTTATAGCTCAATTCAACAATTCCCAACACCTCAAAGAACTGACAACTCCTTCTCAGAATTCACTCTTTCTCACTCAGAAAATAGATATATAGAACTAGTAAAAGCACATAATTATTAACTAGCAAGTGTATACTTTGGTATGATATGCATTCTCTAATGAATACTCAGATATGATTAATGGTGATATTTGTTATTTACCCTCAGTTGGTAAATGAATGATACTCAAGGTATTTCGAACAAGAATAAGAGGAAACTTCAAACAATGATAACCAATGATATGGCAAAGGAAAAAGTGAATGAATGCAATCGAAAAGAGAATGAAGGAATACGAATTGAGTCTTGGATCACTGTGAAATGAGTGAATAAGAATGAATGAATAATAGGAAGGTTGGGGCGACTATTTATAGAGCCCTGCCTCCAACACTTTCCTTATGTTTTGGCATGTGGTTT
Source organism: Sequoia sempervirens (assembly GCA_007258455.2). Classification (NCBI taxonomy): domain Eukaryota; kingdom Viridiplantae; phylum Streptophyta; class Pinopsida; order Cupressales; family Cupressaceae; genus Sequoia; species Sequoia sempervirens. The sequence goes on along the minus strand of VDFB02353493.1, from coordinate 88,038,510 downwards.
GCCACCACTGCTGTTGGACATTTTCAAACTGGAGGTGGTGCTAATTCCATGCCTTACTCAACAGTTTATAGGGTGAGTCGTCCTGCATTTTATGCCAACAGTATGAAGACAAATTCAAAAGCACATGGAGAAAATATATCAATTGACACCTATAGAAACAGTTTACATAGCTGGCACCAGACTTCAATAATGGCGGATTTAAGATGATATCGGAGAAAAGTTCATTTGCAAAATCATGGACACATAGCCTATTTTCTAGGCTGAATCGATAGAGCTTCAAACATCGTTGGATTTTTTCATTGCCATAGACTTGGTCAAAAACGCATTTACATTTGCATGTATTTTTCCAGGGCGCATAACTTCTTCAGGCACCACATTTGATTTAAAAACTGTTTCAAAAGTTTAATTGATATATTATATCGATTCATAAATATTTGATTCAAAGTTCAAATAATAAGCTTCAAAAATATTTCGATTCAAAAACTGAAGTGATAAAATAATTCAATTGATTAGGAAATAATTTGATTTCCATAGTTGTATGATTATTATTTTATCAATTAGAAAATAATTCGATTTCCAAGGTTGAATGATTAATATTTAATCAATTAGGAAATAATTCAATTTCCAAAGTAGAGAGATCAATATTGAACCAATTAGGAAGTAATTCGATTTCCAAAGTTGATAGATTAATATTAAATCAATTAGGAAATAATTCGATTTCCAAAGATGAATGATAATATTAAATTATATATATTTTATTATATATATATATATGTTTATAGTTTTCATATATTAAACATATATATATATATTATATATTTATATAACTTAGTATATATATATATATATATATAATATTTAATATATATTCACATGTGTATTTATCATATAAATATATAAGTTTCGAAGGCAATAATAATAATAATAATATTATTAATATCCACATTATGTCGGATGTATATCTCTTATTATCATATACCGCAATGAATAATACGTGTATATTTTTATACACATATACTTTATATTATATATACATATGTACACTTCTCCAATAAGCATTAACGCTTGTAAGTGTATCTATGTATATATATACAAATATATTCATTATATGCTCATACAGTAATCAAGTAATCCATTTGACATAGAATGATCATGACCTAGTGTCTATTCCCACACATATGTATATACACGCATAGCCATTTCCTCATGTATGTACCTCGGTGAGTATTTCCACTCACATATATGTGTATTTTCCCATGCTCTCATACATGGTCTATGTATATGTATTTATATGTATATGCCTATAGACATGCTACATTTTACGTTTATATTTAATGACATAAAGGTAACCATTCACAAATCCCAAAGTCTTAAACCAAGCACAATCAACACAATTTCAAAAGGAAGGACTCAAAACTCAAATAGATAAACATCACCCAAAACAACATGTAGAAGTAACAAGACTCTCAAATGTAGACCCATCGGCTAAGGATGACTTACCTATAACCCACACAAACTGACTTAGTTCACTCAATCTAAGGTGATGTGTGTGTATGCTCAGATAGTTTACTTTACCGGTTACCCAACCAAGCTCCTCTCTCGAGTGATACTTCCCCTCCACCTATAGGAATGGTACATATACCTACATCCACTCACACATGCTCTCAACAGTCAAATGTTCATAACATAAGCAGTATACATAAACATCTCAAAGTTAGAATATTCATGATTCAATAACTTTATAATGCAATATTTCACCATGGATAACATCAATTGAAGCAACATTAAATGAGACAACATCAAGTGATATAACATTCATATTGATAACAAGGTACAAGCATTATTAATTCATCTCTAGAATTCACATTTAACCTATCTAGTAACGGTAAATAGTAACTTCACAATTTGGGGTGTAACATACTTCCCCCCTTGTGAATCATCGTCCCCGATGATCTATAGCCTTTTAACATACACTTAAAGTCAAGTAAAGTTTTACTTATAGTTCTCAAAATACGTAAGATTTATAAAACATTCATCCTATGTAGCAATCTTGGACCTTGCTTCGAGTGTCCTCACTATCGCATAGGGAAATTTAGTATGCCTCACACATACTTACTCTCCCAAAGAGTTTTATTACATAAAAACTTCCAAGATATAATAGTAACTATACATAACACCTAACATTGTGATCGAAAATCATTGGCCCATGAATTTATCCTTAGTATAATCCAAATAGAAAAGGAATGTCGATGCATTATAAACTACATCATGGATCAATCATTTCCCTTTGGTATTTACACTTTTAGACAACTCATAAATCGAGTTCATCTGTCACTTACACATCCATTTTCTTTACCATAAAGTACTTTGTTCTTGATTACCTATCCATCTCGAGCACAACATTGCTCCTGGACACCTGTCAATTCCTGATACTACTTCATACTTAAGCTTTGTATCAACAAAGTTTCATTGATCACTTCGATCTATTACTCCTTTTTGACATTCTATCAAGTCTAGGGTTCACACTATTTCTAAGCCTATTTCAGCTTAATAGAGTTACCAACATTTCCTTTCATATAATGGTCCAAACTTCAAAATTAAAAGTTTATAAATCATTCAAGACTTAGTCTACCATTTTCGCTTATTTGACTATAATAATAGATTGCACATTCGCTCAATTGAATGTTTCATAGTATGATCATGGTTTACACAACCTTATCATTATTTTCTAAACTGAAATAACCTCTCAAGATTACTAAGCAACTACTTGCCCACAATATATTATTTAGGACCAAAATCCTATAAGTCAAGTTTCCAAAAAGCATTGATTACTTTGATGAGTTTGTCCACTAGAACATTATGTTAGTTCTACTAACATAGACAGATTGACCTATCTTGTGTTCTACCATTTTCCTTTTGGAATCACAAGAGAGTATATATGTCCTACCGATGATGACATCTAGTCTTCATTTCCTAGCATACTAGACATTACTTTGCTACATTCCGTACAACTTCTTACTTTATCTTTTCCTAGGTTATAGTGGTTTCTCATCCGACAATTCCCTTTGTCATTCTGATGTCCTAACTCTGACATTAATTTCCTCATTCCATTCCTAAATCTTTCCAAATTTTTGGTACATAGGTTCTTTTATATCCAATAATAGTGTATTCTATGACTAAATGAAAACCTATTTTGATCTCATGCTACCTTTTAATTCCCATGTAATAATGGTTATAATTTTTGCGAAGATAAATCCCATTTATCTTAGGACATCCACAACTTGGATCTCTTCTGTCCTTGGATTATTTTCAAATATGTAATCCATCTTTTAACTCAATCTAATTTTCTCGATAATTTTGGTACTAATTTCGAGTATTAATCCTTGTTCAATCATGTTGGTCCCTAGAAGATATCAAATTTACTTGCATACCTAATTTCCAAACATGAATGTTTCTCGTTGGTTCCATTTATTCTCTTAATCATATAGGAGAGTCCAACTTCGGTATATCCTATTGGAGCACAAGTAACAATCCCTGGTGTTCTACTCCGTAAAATTTTCCACATTTCATGCTAAATGAAAATTCTAGGATATCTCGACATAACGTTAATTGCTTCTTTTTGAGAGTGTATCCTCTTTTATCATAAGAGTTAGTCAAAGAAAAGTCTTGTTAATACTATGACTTCCTTTCTAGAGTGTATAATAGCTTCATTTAACTCACTAGGTATCCCACCTATGTTTCCACTCATAGAATTTCATAGCTCAAGTGATATACACATTTGCATGGGTGAATCTCAATCTCAATATTCCCTTCCAATTCTTAAGATAGAGTCATCAATCAATGACTAGTTTGATGTTATAGGTTTCTCTATCCTATATGTACCAATCAATACCAAATGTACAACTCAACCAAATAAGTTATTTCCAACTTATAGGTGTTAAAGAGTAGTTGAGTACATAACCCTAACACAATAGGTTAAATCTCATCCTAAGATCTCTCTCTTTATTCAAATGAACTTCCTGTCCCAATTAGGTTATTACAACCTAGGGTTTCATTAAAGAGTAAGGTAGTGATCAAGTAAAGATAATTGATGCATTTGCATAGCGTCATATCCTACCTTATTTTCCATTCCATCTCTATGGCTTAAGGCTAAACCTTTTCATCCTCAGGTTTCTTAGCACAGTAAGCTACGGTGTCAAGTCACTTTACGACATGGATATATTTCATAATATGTAGTGTTACTACTTATGTATAGAAATAACATCGTTATCTAAATTCTCCATATAAAGTATATAGGAGTGTAGAGACACTTTCTCCCAATCATGAGTATCTTAGATCTTCCCTTGCCAATCTCATAGGCAATGATATTTCTTTATCATGATCAAATTATCTACCTATCCTTTTCTAAGGCATCCATGATAATACTCTTTGATCTTCCAATCAAATAAGTATAAGGCATGGGATGATAATAGGTCATAATCCTTGACCTTTCCATTTATCTTACTCCAAAAATCCTAATGCCTTTTCCTTGTCATAAAATGTATGACTAAATTGTCATCATGACTTGTGAAGAAGTCATTGGTTTTTTTCAAAATTGAAAACATACCCACATTTTTGGTTGGGTGGGGTACTTAACTTGAGTCAATCCACTCTCCTTCCCCCCTTTGTTTTTCCACAACTTTCAATCTACTTCAAAGTTGAAATCCTAGCAAACACTTGCTTCTTTTTGAAAGGATTTTTCATTCCTTCTTGTTGAATTTCCATTGCCTTTACCTTGACTCATGACATACTTCGAATATACTCTTCCCAAAGTTAGATTCGTCATTGATTTCTATCTCATAGATTTCAATAACTTGGATCATCCAACATGAGATCTAATGAATAATCAGCAACTTACAAGTTACGATACACTCCATTAATCCAATTCTCTTCCGATATCCTTTTTGGTAGAGGAATATCCATGCTCACAAGTCTCTTTTGAGGATTTATTTTTCAACTTAGAACATTGTTTTCCATGCAACTTCAATTGCTTTGACACATAGTGCTTATTGTATTCCAAATGACTTTATTCCAATGCTTGGAATCTTATTCTCTTTTAACCTCTTAGAGATACCAAAGTTGTTTGGTCCCTTTTTCACATCTTAATCAAATCTCCAATAATTTTATTGATTTTGGTTGGTGGAATCATGCCCACGTCCTTGATTACTTCTTTCTGACCATTCTATTCTTTTCTCTTTTCTAAGGTACTAACTCTTTTCTTGCAGGATCCTATCCTTACACAAGAGTTAGGTTTATGTCAAGATTTCTCCAACCCCTGTGGACATCTCCTTTGTTGACTTCCTTCTCCGTTCTAATTTATGTTGACATTGCACACACATAAATTCATAGGTGTTTTCTCAAATCCAAGAATTCTTGACTCTTTACAACTTTAGATCGTTACTATAAAAGGGTTATCTCTTTTCTTCTCATTCCCTTAGAGTCACATTACTATTCCATAGGGTAAGGTATAAACTAGTTATTCTTTCTAACCTTCCTACATAACCTAATTGTGTAATCTTCTGCAATCCTAGATGCTATCATAAGTTGTTGGTTTAGGAGTTCCTAGCTCCAGGGACGACTCTTACTAGTCCCAACTTTAAACAAGTTACTAGGAATCTCATCTTCCTTTTCACTTCCCTAAGTTCTTTTCTCTTGTTGTTGTGGCACAAGAACTTTTCAACCATTATCTTTTGATAAGGTTTATGCATTGTAGTGTAATGAACTCATAGGTTTCAGTGCAGAACCTGGTAGCTATGATACCACATGTAACGACTTAACCCATTTCATAAAGTAAAAATTTCTAAATTTACATCATATGAGTAAATAAACGTGCTAACAAGTCATTGCAATAATTTTTTTCTTTTCTTTATTGATAACACATGAACAAGATGCCATATCAAATTACTATAGAGATTCCATTTCATTATAATAACTTCACAAGTACATGAAAGAAGAATACATACCTTTACAAACATAGCTCTAATGAGCTTTAGAACAAATAGCGGTAAGAAGGTCCAGGAATCCGTCCTTTCAAATCTTGGTTCTTCGGTCGCCTTATGTGGAGGAGAAGCATCACTCGAACGCTTTTCCGCCAACCACAGACTCATAATGTGGTCCCCACACATCTATCATTCAATAGATGGCCCTTCCCTTTGACGAAGAGATTGGTAGAGATTCTAGGCTGAATCGATAGAGCTTCAAACAACGTTGGATTTGTTCATTGCCATAGACTTGGTCAAAAACACATTTACATCTGCGTGTATTTTTCCAGGGTGCGTGACTTCTTCAGGTGCCGTATTTCATTCAAAAATCATTTCAAAAATTTAATCAATATATTATATCAATTCATAAATATTTGATTCAAAGTTCAAATGATAAGCTTCAAAAATATTTCAATTCAAAAACTGAAGTGATAAAATAATTTGATTGATTAGGAAATAATTTGATTTCCAAAGTTGAGAGATCAATATTAAATCAATTAGGAAGTAATTCAATTTCCAAAGTTGAGAGATTAATATTAAATCAATTAGGAAATAATTTGATTTCCAAGGATGAATGATAATATTAAATTATATATATTTTATTATATATATATGTTTATAGTTTTCATATATTAAACATATATATATATATATATATATATATTTATATATATATATATAAACTGTTGTACCCAAACCAAATTTTTACTTCATTAAGGCATTTTGCTTAAAATGGTCTAAACCTTGTTTAAATGATGTCAAAACATAGTTTTTGGGAAAATCATGTATGGATTTTGAGTCAGTTTGGTGTCGGGAAAATACTAGTGAAATTTGGAAAAAATTGAAAATTAGGGTTTCTGCACCCCTATTTCACGTCATGAAACCCTAAAAATTAAAACTTGTTAGAATTAACTGAAATTAATTTTGATTGGCTTGTTTCACATCATGATCACAGTGGTGAAGTCAATTTTAGTTAAAAGTCAATTTAAGCCGGTGGGTAGATTTAACTTTTTCAAGAGAAAGTTAGGATTTCTGAGATCGTCGATGGTAGTTGGCCAGTATCAAGTGTCAAAATCTAAGCTTGAGATTCTAAGCAGAACATTCTATGATGAAAGATGTTGAAAGAGATGCTTCACGACAGAGGGGATTTTCAAATGACGAAAAGTGCAAAAATATTCTAAGTCTGGAAACACTTCACTTTGTAACATGGGAGACGATTGCGCAATCAACGTGCAAATCAAATTTACAATGTCCATACATGTGAAAGTGGTGAAATAAAGTCACACACACATGTCAACAATAGTAATGCTTCTACGTGGTCAACTCAGTAGTCGGCACGGTGTTCGTAGAGCGTGAAATGGAGGAAATATTACTTCCAGAGCAAATTTGCACCCCTATAGCTCAAGGGCGCCCTTCAATTTGGAGGCTCAGATTTAGTGTTTTCTGGTTGTAGATGCATTCAATCTCTTCAGAATTTAGTCAGTTTTTTGGCAAGCTAGAAAGCGAGATCATCTGACTTGTGAAACTCCAACAATCGAAGGTGGAAGCGAAAGATACAGAGAGTTTTCACATCACGAGGACTATCAAATTTGTAGTTCTTGCACCCTTGTAGCCTGGGGGTGCACTTGAATTAGACCCCTCAAATGATTGAATTTGTAGTTTCCATTTCTAGGGAATCTTTTTTGATTTAGCCCAGCTCCGCTATGCACCCATTCGCAAGATCATCAGATGTGCTGAGTGATCGTGGCAGTAGTTCCAGAGAGCATGTAAAACGGAGGGTGGATAAACATGAAAATGTCAACCTATACCTCTATAGGCTAGAGGTGCCCAGCCTTTTGGCCAACTAGATGAGGTTTTTAGTAGTCATCGTCTTCACAAGACTTGTACAGAATCCTCCTAGTTATTCAGTGAATCCAACCATCAGCCCTCAGGATTTGTTAAACGCCCATGAATGAAGGATCAATGTAGATTGCTGAAGAATGTAAATGAGAAGAAAAAATGGCTAAGTATTGAAATTACATACTCCCTTGAAAAAGGTGCCCTTCTACTGGAGGTCTTAGAAGCAGTTTTCTCGCTTCGTCACTTCCAGGAACATCTCTTCCAAGTTCTTCCAACTTTGTGATGAGATCAATGGTGTAAGCATCAGAGCAATCTAGCTCCTGGTGTCGAGGGTCAAAGTAGAGCATTTGCGTGAAAGTTGCAAGTCACAAAATCATTCTCAAAATGGTATTTGTGCTTCTGTAGGCCAGGGTCACCCTTACTTTTAAGGGCCTTAACTCAGCTTTCAGATGCCTTACATACAATCATTGGTTGCAAAATTCTTCTAGCTACATAATGGATCTATCATCCAATCGACAAGATTCATCATTCACTGGCAGCAGCAGATTGAAGTGCCAGGTGGCAAAGCAGAGAAATGGCTAAGTCTGGAGACTTGTACATCAATTTAATAAGAGGCGAATTTTATTTTGAGGCATCAAACATGGTTTTTAGCAGTCACAACTCCCAGCAAACATTTCATCTCAATTCTTCTGGATTCACAATGGATATCTCAGCTCAGTTCTAGCATCAATCAAGCACTCAAAAATAAAAGCTCAAACAAAGGCAATCATGACTTTTTCAGTGAGCTACAAAGTAGGAAGTTAGCAAAAAATCTCAACTGTTGCTAGGGGATGCCTGAAGAGTTAAATTTGGACTTTTTAGAATTAGTAAATTTTTCTAAGCACACCCGGATGCAGAGATTTCAGTTAACTCATTAAAATAATATTAAATTTTTATTCTTTGCATGCCAGCTTTAATGGGGTGATTTTGCTCAATATTTTAATATTGGCGCCCTTCTTGATATTCATCAGCAAATTCACATGTAAGGGGGAACTGAATATTTTAATACTTTTAATTTTTTGGGACTTTGAGTCAATGACAGTAGAACAAAGTGGGGTCCAATTAGAAGTTTTCTTTTGAAATCAAGGTTTTATTCTTGCAGTGGCACCATTAAGCAAAGAATTTATCTATTTATTCAAGATGACGTCCATTCTTCTCTCACACAGATTGAAGATCAAGCGAATTTTCTCATTTGAGTGAGTGAATTCTTCAACAATCAGTATTTGAAGGAACTTCAGAGATATTATTTTTAGATTTCCTTGCAGGTACAAGTCCAAAATAATCAACAAATTTCAAGACAAGATGGAGATTTTAACAAAAGCAAAAACTTAAAACTTCTATCTTCTGTCTTAATTTCTTCTAATATTGTCTTAGGTTTTCTTCGCCTGTCCAAGATTCGGCGACTTTTGACAAATATGATCATTTGGGTTGGTTGTGCACAACTTCCTCTACAAAACCCATGTGTTAAAATTTTTCAAGAAAATTTTCTCCAGAGCTTCAATTCTCGAGGCTTTGATTTTCTCAACTGAAATTCCTTTACATGGTGTAGTAGAAGTCGATATTTTTTGAATCTAACATTGTGGGTTGTCTTAGAATCATCTTCTGGACAAAACCCATATTTCATATTTTCTTAGAAAAATTGCCCCCCACAGCCCTTGCTGCCCCCAATTGCTTTTTTTGAAAAAGCTCTTGCATGCCAAGCTAAATGGTGTTTTTTCACAATTCTAACGTTGTCGGTTGTCTTAGAATTATTTTATGGACAAAACCCACATTTCAAACTTTTTTGAAAAAATTGCCCTCTGATAGGCTATTTTTAGCCTCATCAAGTGACATTTCAACTTTCGGAGAAAGTTGTCAAAACATAGTCGAGTTTACAGTCAACAGACGAGTTTTTTAGAATGTAGTACACACAACTCAAATTCAAGACTAAATCGGTCTTAACTCATGACTTCATCGGAACGGTTGACATAGAGTTGCATAAAGTGTTTCCAGAAGCTATCTTGGATCCGATTAAGATAAACAATGCAATACTTCAAAACATCCAAGATTTCAGGTGGCTAGAGGAAGCTTCACTCCCTATTTCAGTTCAATGCATAGAATTCGTGATGTCTTGTGTCAAGCATTACAATTCTACTACTCATGAAATTCAGTCAGCAGATGGACGAGTGATTTGCAGTCTCAAGCCCTAGGACATTGAAAGGTGTTTTGGTATTCCTCAACATCCGAACAGTTTGGTCATTACCATGGATCAGTGTGAAATAAAATTCAATGCTAATAAGGATGTGTGTCAGAACAAGATGGCATAAAGGTGGTTGAAATAGAAGAAAAACAAATTTTTGAGCAATGTGGGTCACAAAGAATACAAGGATGAGTATGAGATTTTGATCACTCTTCTCAATCGTGTTTCCGGTCATGCAGATGCTAATAAATTCCAGCCCTGGATGTACTACATCATTCCATAGATCATTTCTAGGTGAGAGCATTATGACTGGGCCTCTCTTATTAGTGACGTTCTCCACAAGCAGATTACCGATTTCCTAGTTGCCCACCAGTTTCATATGTGTTCCTATCTCGTATACTTGACTTCCTATCAGGGTCTGTATAGAGGATTGAACATAGTGGTAATTCTCAATGTACAGAAGATTTATCAAAACTACGAACAACTTGAGTTCACAAAGTCTGAGTGACATTTCAAGTGTGTGCAAGAGGCTTTCTTGATGTACATAGTGAGAAACCTAGACCAGGAATTGCATGTTCGTATCTCAGCGGTTGCCAGAGCAACAATGGTAGAATGGGTACACTAGTTCATTCAGTGCCCTAGATACACCTACATTTGCGTCTACAGATATACAGGAAATCTAGCTATGCTACCTCGCTATCCTTCGGATAGGATGATTTTCATGGAGTTCCTGAGGCAATTATATGATGTTCATCTATGTTTGCACCACAAGCGTAAACCAGCTGCCAAATTTCCATTTCGAAATGGGAATCTACTAGTGTAGGACAACAGTTGACACCAAGGCTACAAGACAAGAGAGACAAATTCAAACTCAAGTACCTTGTTGATGCACGCACATATGACCCTTGGGGTCATTATTCAGCACGCTGGTCGCCCTTATCACAAGCCTACAATGGAGGATTATTGGGTTAACTATGAAGATGACTTTGAGGTGCGCCGACGCAGGTACAACATGTTCTATCTCTCACAATTTTTTGTCTTCATGTCTGAGGATGTGGGAGGATTTTTAAATGATAATGGGAATGTACTTCCTCAAAATTTTAGAGAACGGGTTGATACACAGCCACTTCTTGTTGTCGATTGGTTTGCCAAAGAATATTCATTTGTCAAGGAGAGATCAAGTAGAGTTATTCATAACAACATACTCTACCTTGATAGCAAGAAGACAAGGAGGGAAATCATACCAAGCATAGAGCCACCACTGATGGATGTTTCACTACCATCCTCGTCAAAACAAAAACAAAAGAAAAGGAGTAACCCTCCTAAGAAGAACAAAGCACCTAACAATTCAAAAGGGAAGGCACTTGTTACTGAAACACATGTGGAGCCAGTCAGGGATATAGTTCAAAGTTTTCCAGAGCCTGAGATTTAGCCTCCCATGCCATCACCTACACCACAATAGTCTCTAGTTCCAATTCACATTGATTTGGACCTAGACTCACCACCTTGTAGTGACACCTCTACACATTCACACTCATTAGAGCTTCCAATGACTAGTACAGACCCTTCCAGTGAGATTAGTTGAGACTTGACTTGGCTTGAGAATCAACTGGGTAGGAAGAGGAGGCAACCATCTTACATACTTAATCATTTAGATTTTGATCATGTCTACTAGGATGCACCAGATAAAAGGATCAAGAAACATGTTCTTGTAGAGAGGAACGTTGACAAGGAGATCATCATAGAGACTGCTGCACCTCTAGAGGGTAAGAGTCTAAATGAGATAGAATTTCAAGACTTCGAAGTAATCAGAGTCAACCTTGGGAGAAGCACATGCCAAATAGAGGTTGATTTCCTACAGGTTGCAACAAATAGCGTAAAGGATAGAATGATAAAAGACAGAGAATACAAGGCAGTCCTCAAGGCTAAAATCTAGCAGTTTCGTCAGTATATTTCCAACCTTGTGTATAGGACAAAAAATATCATCGTTTCACTCCCATAGATGCTAGAGTCATCAACAAAGAAGAATCAACTTAATCAGCTAGTTGTATATACAAAGTTCTTGGTAGAATGGGAGGAGGAGTTCATCACCATAGGTTGTTTTGTACTTGAAAAGTTGTATCAATTGAGGTACAACACCTGCAAGCTCTGTCTACGCATCCAGGATGAGGAGCAAGACTTGGCGGTTGAAAAAACCAAAGATAAAATCATGATCTCTCACTTGAGGATGGCATACGACTCAATCACCGATGAAGAAGACAAAGAGGCTATTTTTACTTGGAGGACACAGTTTATCTTCAAGGAAAAAATACAAGATACATTGACTTTAGAGTTGGCTGAGAGTAGAGAGAACATGACTAGTGCACTTTGATACATGAGAACCTTTGTGTCTCAACTTTCATGTCGGTATCAGCATGAGGGTGGTGAGTACGTCAAGCTTATTGATGTTCATTTAGAATTGCAGATGCTCATCCATGGTATTTTCAATGGGGATTCTGTTGGCTATAAGTTAGATCAACTTAAAGTCATGTCAGCATTATTTGATGAGGTAGTTAAGAGTAGAGGAGAACTTTAGAGCCAGATTGTAGGCGGTGAGGAGATGGTGGGAAGACACAGTGTGCTACGACATAGTATCAGTGCTCTAGATAGTGATTCAATCAACAACCTTGTGGAGGGGTTACTTGCTCGAGATCACAACCAGTGAACTCCAGGTCCCACCTTTCAGGATAGATGTCAGACACAATAGTTAACTCAATGCTTCTTTCTGAGTTAACTTGTTGTTCCACCTTTCATGCTATGTCTATTTTGGAATCATCAATTTACATTTGGAGTTTTCACTTATTTTTCATTTCAATAAGGACATGCATGCTTGCACATGTCCATTTAGATTATCTTTGTTTCGGTTAACTAATGGTAGCTTTCCAGTTAATTGTATAGTTTCCTTTATTAGGGTTTAGCAATAAATCTTGCATGTTTGCAAGACTGTAGTTGACTCAAGGTGGTTTTAGGGTTCCCTACACCTTTTGATGTCTATAAATAAGAGATTTATGCTCATCTATAATTAACTTTTGCACGTGATAGTAATATATGTTGCGCCTACCTTGCATGTAATATTGTTGTTCTATATATGTTCACGAGCTTTTACTATGATAATGAATTGTTGTGCCACCTTGCCTTCGTGTTATTGTTATGGTATTTGTTTATCTTAGTTAAATATAGTGGCTAGTTTGATCGTTTATTGTATGTGTGTTTCACCAATGCAATTTGTTGTCCTAGTTGGTTATTCTATGTCTTGTTTCTAATAAGCCTATTCACATGAGAAAATTGTTGAGCCACCTTTCCCTCACATTGTGAATCTATACCTAAAGCTTATCGTTTAATGTGTGTGTCAATAAATCTATTCAACCAAGCAAATTGATGTGCCATCATGCCTTCATGTTGTGAATTTGTACTCAGTTTATCGTATATTTGTTTGTTTCTAATAAACTTCTTCCCAGCCAAGAAAATAGTTGTGCCACCTTGCCTTCACATTGTGAATCTATACCTGAAGTTTATTGTATAAACCATTCCTGCTCCTTTTTCCTCATGCTCTATTTTCTTGAGGAGAATTAGATAGATTAAAGCTTTAGTTTAGTTGTAGTTAGTGATTTGCAAAACCAGAAAATCCTTAGCTGCAACGTTCTTGGTTTTCTTAACCTTGTGCCTCTTCCAGTTGAGACAAAAAGATAGGAGTTAGATTACTTTACTTTTTCACGCATTTCAGCATAAGAGGGAGCTTCCCCTCCTAATTTGAAGATCTCTCATTACGTAGTATACATAGTTGTTTGTACCAACTCACACTCCAGAGGTGCTAATTGTTACACCAACATATACCTTAGTATATATATATATATATGTTGTACCCCAAATTAATTTTTTTGCTACACTTAGGCATTTTGAAGAAATGAGTAAAAGTGTTGTCAAAATTGGGGTTTGCATGTCTTGCATGAGGGTCAAAAACTCAAAATTTTCAAAATATGACGATTTGGGTCTACTCAGAACGACCAAGTCTATAAAACCCAGATCTCAGATCTCAATTTTTCGACCCTACTTTTTAGGAAAATTTCTATTTTTAGAAACTTTCTTAAAATAAAACTTTTTTTGAGTTTTTTTAGGTTTCTTTCGAAACATATGCTAGCAAATTTTTCTAAGAATAGAAAATTTCTAAAAATAGAAAGTTTGGCTTCTAGGGTTCAAACTAATTTTGATTGGTCAAAAATACTTCCTCATCAGGCTAGTGTAGTCAGAATCATCAAAATATTAGTTTTAGCCTAGTGGGTCTCTTTTTCTTTTTCAGAAGCTTTTTCAAGAGCTCCAAGGCCATTAATGGAGGTCAGTCAACTGCCAAGTGTCAAATTCAAACATTCAAGCACTGAACAAAAAGTGAAAAATGATGAATGTGCATGTAGAATGAAGAATGGAGAAGGGGAGCTGTGAAAGTTTGAAAATGCAAAATTTTGACTAACTTTGGAAACTCCAGGCACCCCAGCTCAATCTAGGCACCCAAACACTTAGGCCTTAGAAAAATTTTCATCTCCAGTGAGCAAGGCAAAGGAAAGCACGTCAAATGAGGGAGGGAGTCAAAATTTGCAAAATAAAAACTAACTTTGAAAGCCATGGGCACCCCAGAAGGAGATAGGCGCCTAACTTTTCAAGGCATCAAATGATGAAATTAGGGTTTGCGCTCCCAAAAAATCTTGCTCAAATTCTTCTCAGCTCCGCAGTGAGTCTAACATCATAGTCATCACATCAACCAATCATCTGGAATTCGAGATCAAACAGAGAGGTCTCAACCAAGTGGTAGAATGCAAATCATGAAAATAACAGAAAATATTATGATTCTAGGAACTCTGGGTGCCCCAGGTGGCCAGGGGCACCCAACATTTTAAAGGACCTAATCCAACAATTAGGGTTTGTAAATATGCTCAATCTCTTTAGGATTATGTCAGCTTTGTAGTGGATGTCTTTGTCAAATCATCAGACTTGTTAATCACCGACAAATCTAGATCAAACTGAAGACATAACATGAAGTTTCAAGTTTGAAGAATGAAATTCAAGTAAAAATGTCTAAGTCTGGAGGATTTGGGCACCCCAACTGGCTAGGGGCGCCCAAGCTTTTGGAGGCCTAAATGAGTAAATTTACAATTGACATCTCCAACATGACTTCATATTTGAAGCAACTTTCCAATGGAACCATCAACAAGGCCATTAGAGTTGATAATCACTAGATATCGAAGGTGGAACAGAGGGAGAAACATGAGAAAAGTATCAAAATTCAAAAGCAAGGTGAAAAAAATAGAAAATAAACTAACTTTGGAGGAGTTGGGCACCCCAGCTAGCCAGGGGTGCCCAAGAGACCCCCTTTAGAATCTCCTCAGCCATCCAGTGAATCTGACAGTCAGCCAATCAGATCAATCTAGCCCTCGAAATCGAGAATTCTTTAGAAGATCAAGGAAAACAAGTAAAATTTGAGGAACACAAAAATGACTAACACTGGTAATGATGGGCACCCCTGGAGGAGATAGGTGCCAAACCTTTTGAAGCCCTAAATCAAATTTTTAGGAAATATCATTCCCAACAGACCCCCTTTAGAACCCTCCGAGCTATCCAATGAGCCCAACCATCAGTTCGGTGGACCTCCAGATCATCCAAAATTGCAAAATCATCTGAAAATGAGAAAACAAGAAAGAAATTGGAAAATATGAAAAAATGACGAACTTTGGTGAGCCTAGGTGCCCCAGGTAGCAAGGGGCACCCAACATTTTGAGGGGTCAGATGAAGCTTTTATGAAAATTTTCCTCAAGGAAAACCTCACCATATTTGACCAGGCTTCGCAACAAGATCCTCCATCAGTTCACAGGATTCACCGAGCACTCAGAAATCAAAGATCAAACCAAGGGTAAAATCAAGCAAAAATTGAAAAATGGTGAAGAAAATGGCTAAGTATGGAGAAGAAAAATGCCCCAAGAGAAGATTGGCACCCAAGGCTCAATGCCTTAGAAAAAATTTCAAGGTTTTCATCACTCAACATTCAAACAACGTCTACGCTTGATGAACCTGGTCAGGATTGGCTCCAAGAAGTTTTAAAGCAAAAAGAAAGCAAATTTTCTCTTTTCTCTCAATGAATATTTGAAGACCCAAACGACATGCGTTTTCGGTGTTCTTCGTGGTTTCAAAATTAGTGAACAAAGAGGAACACTTTTTCTTGCTCCATACTTCTAGGGTGTTGCTTTTCCAAAACAACCACTCAACTTTTTCTGTTTTTGATCACATGGGTCTCTCCACTTTTTCATCCTCTTGAACATTGGGAAACTTTTCCCTCTTCTAGAAACTGCTTTTTGGTCGCTTTTTCAAGATGAATTTAGATTTTTCAGTTTCTAAGCATCTAGGTTTCTCTGGAATGTGATTTTCTACAAAACCCAGGTTCCAACTTTTTTTGGAGAGATTGTTTTTTCAAGGTAGATCGACATTGTATTTCAGCAGCATTCTCCCCATAAAATCAAGAAACAAATAATCTTTTTGGCAGATGTGGATGATATTTAAAGCAACAATCATCTAGAAGCTTTCTCCATGATTTATTTCTATTCTTATCTCAATTCTTATCCACTCTTTGAAGAAGAGAAAAAAACAAGTTGTAATAGTTGGCACATTCCCTATTTTATGCTTTCATAAGTTGTAAGATTCTTATCTAGTTTTAGTTTTAGAAATAAAGCTTGCATGTTGGCAAGTATTAGTTGTAAAAGCAAGGAGAATTTAGGGTTCCCCACTCCTCTGCTTGTGTATAAATAAGGGCAGCCTTGCCCATTATTTTCTTAATGGTTATTGTGATAGCAAATTGCAAGCCTATAATGTTGCAAGTTTTTATTCAATGTTAGTTCACTTTGTGTAAGAGCAAGTTTGCAAGCCTCTTTAGCTACAAGTTCTTGTTCAGTGCATGTGTCTTGTGTTGATGTATTTTGGTTTGATGGCTAAACTATAAGCCTATTTTGCTACAATCTTGTTGTCCCAGAAGTGTAATATCTTGTTCTTGAAATTTGAGGAAATAAAGTCTTGTGCCTGCTTTGTTTCCCTAATATAAAGTCTCATATTTCTGTTTATTGTGTTATGTGTATATGATCTCTATTTTAGCTTGCATTGAAAGTAAGTAGATGTATGTCAAAAGAAGAGTTTATCTAAGTATTTTTTCAGAGGATCCTTCCTTGTCCATTTCTAATTCACTTGCTCTGCCTTTACTTGAGAAATTAGAAATGTCATTAAAGTAGGCTTAGTCATAGTTGAATTCCTTAAACAGAAAATCTTAGCTACAACGCTTGAGTTTTATAACCTTGTGCTCTTAGCTGAACAAAAAAGATAGGCAAATTAGTTTTAGTTTACTTTCTTTTTAAACATCAACAAAGAGGGAGCTTCCCCTCCTAATTCAAAGAGCAGGTTACTACACATAGTTGTCCATTTCGAAGTTGCATACCAAAGGTGCGAATTGAAATGCCAATAGTTTTTTGGCGCCCACCATGGGGCACAAGGCATAAAACTTCAAGAAAGCTTACGCTTTATGACATGAGAATGACCATTTGGCACCCTATTGCATGATCCAGCATAAGCGATGGGTGATAACAACAATAATGTTGGAAGGAATCTGAGATGTCCACCCCCATTACCTTGGGGCAACATCAGTGGACCTTTGGATTTGCGAGAACATCATGAATTACCTAAAGGGTCAAGGAAGAACTTTCCATGGTTTCACGAAAATGGAACTCAACATCCTAATGATCATCTTTCCACCTTCTCAACGGCTTGTGCCATCTTGCACATGGCACATGAATACATCGCAGTGCATCTCTTTGTGGAGACTCTTGTTGGGAATATTGCTAATTGGTTCAATCACCTGGAGTCGGGCATTATTACAAGTTGGGAAACTACAAATTAGAAATTGTTGGAGAGATTCAAGCCTATTGAAGATAGTCATTGGTTGTTTTCCCAACTTACAAATTCAAATATGGAGTACAATGAGCACATGAGGGAGTTTGTAGCAAGATTTAATTCTCGTTGCATGAATTTCTTCTACACTTAATCCATCACCAGAGATTTTGATGAGATGCTTTATAAATGCTCTTCCATCAGAGATAGCCTTCTTCTTGAGGATGGAAAGACATACAAAATTGACAAATGCACAAGAACACGCCATTGAGTTGGAGGATAATATGATTACTTCTGACATAATGAAGAAGGATTCAATTAGGCCTCTAGTTCAGAGTTCTACAGATCCACTGCTACAGAAGGTAGCCAATGAGATGCTTGCACTACCACCACCACAATATCAACCTCAACAACAGTATGAACCTCAATAGTCATACTAGCCTCAGAGAAATAGTTTTCAGCCTTACAACAATTATAGGTCATGATTTCCAGCTCCACTGAAACAAACAATTGAAGTTACACAACATGCAGTATTTTGTTCCTTTCATGATATTGATAAATATGTTGATTCTACATGTTTTGAGAACTTAATAATAAACCAAATTATGGGATATGTTGATGTTGCACCTAGTTTTAGTTTTGTCCCAACACCAAGTTTGAATGTTTTCTTACAACAGACAGACAACTTCAATGGCAACTCTGCTCTGGGATACTTTCAAAGTGAACCCGTTATTGAAGAAAAAGAATACCTACACCACCACTCTCTTGCAGAAAATTATAGAAGACACTCTTTTCTTGTGTTTACAAGTGCTCTGTACTTGCAAGTGCAAAAGGAAGAAGAAGAGAGGTGAAAAGCCAAATAAAAAATTAAGGAAGCAATTCCAGCTTCCACTTCTAAAAGTTCACAAGAGAATGCTAAAGTAGTTGCTCATGACCCATCTTTAGTAAATTTTGACATTGTAAACTCCATGATGAAGACCAAGGTTGAGATTTCACAGTTGGAGTATCTTTGTGATAATCCTGAGTAGTTGGACATAATAATAAAATATGTAAAGAAAGAAGCTTCAATTCAGTCTACATTGCTTGAATCATTCGTTTTAGTGAAAGACAAGCCTAAGCCCTTCTATATTTCTCTATATATAGGGGGTTACAAATTGAGTAGTTGTATCATTGATTTAGGAGCCTCAAACAACATCATGCCTCTACAAGTAATGAAAGCATTGGGACTCTCGTGCATAGAAACTCAACATGAATGTTATTCACTTTAGTCTAAGTCAGTGCCATTGGTCAGACAATTGGAGGATGCTCAAGTAAGGTTGGTGGCTTGTCTAAAGAAAAGGATAGTGATGAATGTCCTAGTGGTTGACATTCCAGCCAACTACGAGATGTTGTTGAGTCAGAGATTTTGCAGAGATCTTGGTGGTGTGATGTAGTTAGATTGGTTGTCTGCAGCTATTCTTGTGAAGGAAGGCAAAATCAAGATAGAACCTGAACCCAAATCCTAGTTCATGGTGGTGAAAATCCCAAACCCCCCATCCCAAATTCTATATCAAGAAATGGGTATTGGTAATTGTGTGACACTATCAGAGATAGAAACTAAAGACCAAAACATTGCTTGTCTAGAAAAGAGACTGACAGATGATACAAAGTTATGGGCAATACAATTCGATGGGGTGGTTTAAATACAGGATCAAGAGTAGGGGAAGTGATCATCTCCCCTAAAGAACAATTGTACCCATTGTCATATGGCCTGCAATTGGAATTCTATGAAGTTGAAAAAGAGGCGCTTTTGTTAGGCCTCAAAAATGTTGAAGACATGGGAATGGAACTCCTATTTATTAAAGGGGATGTGGAGTTGATCAATGAGCCAATCAAAGGATATTTCTAGGTCAGGAAGGATCACCTACAAAATTATAGAAATTGGGTGTGGAATGTGATCAATTGGTTTGAAGAGTTAGACAATAAAGACATCCTAGAGATCGACATTAGAGACATCCCAAAGATGAATGGCAAAAAAGTTGGTGATTCAGTGGTACTTGCTTCCTTCCTTGTGCCATATTCTGACTATTGTCAAGGTGCCTCTTCCTGGATGTATGAAAATATGAGAATCTTCATCCCAAAATATTTTTCTCCTGCGATACCCAGGAGAATTGAAGTAAAGCCTTTCAGGTAGAAATGACATCCTTCGGGGATTGAGTTTTTTTTTTTTTTTTGTGATGTGTTTCCCCTTTCTGTAATGTGATCGTTATGTTGTGTTTCCCCTTTTCGTAACATTTTCATCATGTTTTAGGTGATTAGGCATCTTGTTTTAGGTGATTTCTAGGGAAGTCCAACTATTAGGTGATTCTAGGAAGTCTCGTCATAGGTGACTTAGGGAAAGTCTTGCAATAGGTGATTAGGAAATGATGCTGACTCCGATGCTCAATGGATAAGGCACTAGTCCAAGCTTAAAAATCCAGAGATTCTTTGGTTCTCCTATGCCGTAAGTATCCAACATGGTCCCCAGACAAATCCAAATGTTGTACCCCAAATTAAAAAAATTGCTACACTTAGGCATTTTGAAGAAATGAGTAAAAGTGTTGTCAAAATTGTCAAAAAAAGTTTAGAATTGGGGTTTGCATATCTTGCATGAGGGTCATGTTGTGACCTTTTCACACATCACCCCTTTTAAAATGGGGACCCCCTAATTTTTACTCTATTCCTCATCTTTTGGCTTAGGTGTTGTTTCTCTCTCTCTCTCTCTCTCTCTCTCTCTCTCTCTCTGTCTCTTTCTGTTGTCTACCTTTCTGGGGATGTGCCCGTCTTTGAGCTTAAACTTGAAATTTTGGCCAAGTTTGAGAATTAGAGTTTTGAATCTTTTGGCTAGTTTGAAGTCAAATGGAGTGAGTGAATTGAAATATGAGCTTGGCACTGCAGTCAGCAAGCTTCTAGCAGGTCCCCAGTAAAATTTCATTGAATTCTGACAACTTACTATTTTTAGTAAGTACCTAATTTGGGACATTTTCTTAGCACTTTTGAGATTCTAATTGTTACATTGCATCCAGGACACGTCAAAATTATTGCAAGAAAATTTTCAGTCAGATCTGACAACTTTCTATTTTTAGCAAGTATCACCTTTAGAAGTAGATTTTAGGGTTTGTATGCAAAGTTGTTCAATGCATGTTTGGAGAATATTTCTGGGTTTTCTGAGACCTACACGATGGTATAACATGCAAGATGAGATGATAAATTTCAACACTCATCCTTTAGAGGCTATTTTTAGGGTTTGCATGCAGGACTTTTCAACGCATTTCAGGTTATTCTTTGTGGGTTTTTCAAGAGCTATGCAATAGGGTGACATGTAAGCAGAGTTGGTCACTTTTTTGGGGACTTACTATTTTTAGCAGATCCACTTTGGCAGCCCCCCCAGCACTTTAGTATCACAAATGGATCGACATACAACAGAAACGGGGTCAAAAGGAGGTCATTTGATCGAAATGTAAGTCAGATTAGGGTTTCCAGCTTCGGGACCCAAAATGAGGGGTCAAACACCAGAATCTCTAAAAACTAAAGTATCCCACTGCGATCAGTATCTTTCAAGGATTCCACTAGTGAAATTTGAAGGCAATCTGAGCACTTACTATTTATAGTATGGCACTCCAGAAATAGGCTATAAATAGCAAGTCAGTAGCAGGCGCTAGTGTGAACAGGCAAGTCAACCCATGAGGATCACATTAGTCAGATTTCAAGTTGAACAGAGTTGCAAAAGCCCTGAAATCAAGCAATTACTATAAATAGTAAATCACCTCTAGAAACATGCTATAAATAGCAAGTTAGCACGAGGTGGCAATGTGAACAACATAACTAGGTCATGAGGATCTTGTGGTTAAAATTTCAGATCAATCCAAGCTTCAGAAGATCAAAAACCAAAAACTTACTAAATATAGAAAACTAGGGCAAGCAAGCTGAAAAATGTCTAAGTCTAAGAAAATTCTTGTTGCCTAGTCAAAATGCACCCAAGGTGAGACAGGTAGAAGGATGGAAAAAGTTTCAAATGTTAAAATTCCTACTCCCACCCTCAAATGCACCCTCAAGGAGAAGAAGCTATGAAGAAAATTTGTCTAAGTATCATAAATTTCCTTCACCACCTCCTAAATGTGCCCATCTCCAACATGTGTGAAGGAAGAAGTAACCAAGGCGTTGGATATTCCTGCTTGACTAGTCAAATGCGCCCATGATGAAAGGACTCTATAAAAATTTCTAAGTGTTGCTAATTCCTGTTGGGGTCATGAAATGTGCCCAAATTACCTAGTCATGGAGGAAATGAAAAATATTTCTAAGTGTTGATAAAATTCCACCTCTACCCTCCAAATGCGCGCAAAATGAAAGGGAAAAGGACAAAAGTTAGTAGAAATTCCTCCTCCTACCCTCAAATGCGCCCAAGGAGAGAGATGTTGATGAAAAAAATTCCAAGGCAAGTCAAAATTCCTTCACCACCTTGCATATGCGCCCAAGTCACCTTGCCTTGGAGGATATTTAAAAACTTGATAAGGAATTGCTAATTCCTCCTGAGGGTCCCAAATATGTCCATATTCAAAGTGAAGCTAAGACATGTTCTAAGGAAAGTTTGAATTCCTCCTAGACATGCTAAATGTGCCCATCTCCAACATGTGTGAAGGAAAAAGTCTTCAAGGCATTGCTAGTTCCTCCTTGACCCTCAAAATGCGCCCATATTCAAGGTGGTGGCTTTTAAAATGTGCTAAGGCGTCAATTCCTCCTCAACATGCTAAATTCACCCAAGGGTATTGAAGGTGATGTTCTAAGTATTCTTGAAGTTCCTCCACCCCAAGTGAAATGAGCCCAAAGTGAAGAAAGTTGGATGGAAAAAAAAATTGTCTAAGGTGTTCAAAATTCCTTCTAGACCCCCTATATGCGCCCATGCTGGTGATGTTATTTGAAATTTTTCTAAGGAATAAAATTCTAGTTCTAGAGAAATATGCCTAAGCCTGAGAGGGGATGATAAAATTTACTAAGGCATGGATAAATTGGCAAGAAGGATGTCAGAATACTCTAGCTTCATGAGATTGATGAAAATTGTCAAGGCCAAGCTAGGAAAGTACGCCCAGAGGTGTAGAATGAAGATAAATTTTGAAGAAAATATTTTTCTAAGGTCTAAAAAATAAAAAATTAAAAGTGCCCCTTCGTTTATAGACCCATGAATTTAATGCTTTCTGAAGGGAATTTTCTTCTGGGTACTGGACGTATTCAACAAGGAATGGATTTTTAAATCTTCCACACCTTGGCGAGGATTTTAGGATGAAGATTTTGATGGGTGCTTGAATAGTAAAATTTTCTAAGGCAAGGAATAGAAGTGTTCTTTTTAAAGATAAATTTCCTTGACTGGTAAAATGGAGGTGATTTCCTAAATGAATTTGATTAAATTCTTCATGAGAATAATATTCTCAAGCTAGAGATGGATAAAATCAAACTGTCAACACCTCAGCTGGTGAAGTGGATTCCTTAAGGTTGCAATTGAAGTTAATATTTTCAAAAGATGATTTTAAATGCTAAAGTAAAATACGCCTTGACCAATGAAGATGAATATTTTGAAATTATATAAGGTCAAAGTATTCTAGATGCCAAATTCCAAGTGTTACAGCTACCTGAGGAGGGAAATTTGAATTCCTGCAATGAAATAGTGGAAATTTAATGAAGTGGCTAAAATTGAGTTCTTCTAGAATTCAACTTGGCTATATGAATTGTGAAGTTGTTTCATTTTTATCCATCAGCTAGCAAGTACGACTTGAGCTCTAAAGTGAAAATTGCAGTGCAAGCTAAAATCTCGGTGTTGAGAGAAATTTGAAGTTGACTTTAAGAATGAAATAAGTTTGAAGCTGAGAAATGTTGAAGCAGGCTTGGGTTGAATTTTTCTAAGTGCTGAAGTTGTATTGTTGCAGGAAAACTTTCTAAGTGTTTAAAGTTTGAAGTTGTTGCAGGAGGAGTTGAGGTTTGAAGTTGAAATTTAGTGCTGCAACTTCTCATTTTTGAAAGTCTGCTGGCAGCCCCAATGTGATTTTATTTTTCTACGTTAAATTGTTGATGAATATATTTTGTTTTTGCAGAATGGCTGAAGTAAGAGCAACTGGCAGGGAAGATAATGTTGAATCCAGCAAGGAAAATGCATCTAGACAAGCTGTGATCAAGAAGTTGAGCAAGTCTTTCTTGCCGAAGTCGAAGTTCTCTCTAAGGCTAGGCAAGTTGGCTGACACGAACTTGGGCTCTTTCAACATGGAAGCTTTCAAAAGTAAAATAATGGGAGTTGGAGGCCATCGTCCATCAATCACTTCACATAATATTTTCAGAAGTGGACTCTATGCAGCTGTTGGTTTTCCACTAGCAATTTAGTGTCTAAAGTTGATCATGTAGTGTGCTAACTGTTACAACCCAAAGCAAAGGTCTATTGTCTCACTTGATGGTAGATTGTTTGCCAACCTCACACTTGCAACTATTGGCGAAGCATTTGGAATTCCCTCACATGAGAAGATGATCTACAAAATGAGAGAACGTGTTGAATGTATGTATGCCTCTACATTTGACAAATGTGTTGATATGATAAACTCTCGTTGGATGAACAATCCCAAGCCCACTCACACGAAGTTTCCAAAGTAGATAATCTCAGATGATTTGAAACAGAAATACTGTGATTTGATCATGATGCTCAGCAGAGTTGGAGGATGCCCCTAGGCGTTCATCTTTGAGTCGTGGATGTTTTATTACATCAATCTTGTGCTGGAAGGCAAGGAGTTTATTAATTGGGTAGTGATGATTAGTGATAATTTGCACGAGCAGCTCCAGAGTTTGAGGAGAACGAAGACATTCTATATGGTCTCATACATTATTTACAAGTTGGTTTGTATGACAAAATACAAAGGAATATCATACACGGAGCTTATTGGGTGTGGCTCTCAACAGTTCAAGATTCATGAGGCTTGTCCGCAGCTACACTTGACGAGCACATCTCATTACAAGATAGTCAATGACGCCTTCACCATGCACATAACGAGATCACTTCAACACATCACAGGATCTCCAAGGAGGCTCAGGAGTTGATAGAAAGGTACAGGTGTTGGTTCATCCAATTTCCAAAATTTACTTATATTAGGCTACAAGGGTTCTATTCATATCCATATAGGTTGCCCAGATACCCTACGAATAGGATGTTGATGTTAGAAATATCTAGGCAACTCATTGCCTACGATAAGATTCAAAAGAAAAAGAAGAAGGGAGGACTTGACTTCCTGATTATCTTGGGAAATTCAGATGAAGTCTGTCCTTCACTACAGGCAACCAAGGAAGTTGAAAATGGGCTTTAGTTTTTCCATCTTTCATACCACACTAGTAGGCAATATTATGATCCTCACAAGAATATCAGATGGAAACTATCAGAGGAGTTCAAGCATAAGGAAAATATTGAAGATTACTGGGATGGTGCATTGGATGAAGCTGAGGTAAGAAAAAGGATGTTTTCAAGATTAACTTTGGGCATGATCAGGGAGTGCGAGATTATTCTAGTGTCAGACCAAGTAGATGAGGTTATGAATATTATCCATCCAGATTATGAGATAGTGAGGGATACACCACTCGTACTTCCAGATTAGTCAGAGCCAAAGATTGCAAATTTGGATACACTTGGCATACCAGTCCTGACATTCACCAGAGGATGGATTGAGAGGCATGTGAATAGGTTGAAGAGTAGGTCCATCCCTCTTACTTACAACTTGATGGGAGATCATAGGTCACCAACTACTACAAAGAAGAAGCAGGTTGCTCGAGCTCCAGAGTCACGAAGGAAAGAGCCAATCCAGTCGGAGCCTTTGAAAGTTGAGGTGGCATTACCTACACCATTGGAGACACATTCTCCATGTATACATGAGATTTCATTGTTTGTTGATCAGAGAAATATGTTGAATAAGGAACAAGAATTATAGGAGGCAAATAAGCCACCTCAAAGGGAGTTTGTTGGCTAGAGTGTCAATGCACCTATCAGAGATAACCAACAACAGGAAGATGAGGAAACAACCACAAATACACACTTCCAATAGGAGATTGAGGAAGCATTGAAGGATGACACTGTTATATGGTAGGAGGCCCAAGGTTCAGGAGATACTCAACCTATGGAAGTTGGTGAGCCTCGTCAGAATCAAGTTAGAGAAGAAGTTTGTGAAGAGGAAGCAAGGAATCAACAACTGCTTATTATTTCAAATTTACAGTAGGTAGTACTGGATTGGCTCAGAGATAGAATGAGGAGGAGCCCCATTGAGGAAACTGATCTAGTAGTTGAAATAGAGGAGTTCCTGAGTAGGATCAGTGCACCTCCAACAAAGAAGAGAGCTAGTAAATTTTTAAAGATTTCAACAGATGAGGATGGCTCTCGCACCCTTCACATGGTTGTGCCAAGAGTTGAGTGTGATCGAGATGATGATATTCCAAAAAAATATGTGATTACCACCATGGAGTTAGGTTGCCCCACGAGAGCACAAATAATTGAGGAGTGTGATAACTCCTACCAGGCACTCAAGGACAGATTGCTTCGGACTGAGGGAAAATATAAGAAATTGAAGAAGGATCACAAGACTTTGATTGGTTATGTACAACATTTGTCTCATCCTTGTGGGCAGGAGAATTCGGCGATTGAGCTTCTAGCCAATTTTCCTAGAGAAATAGTTAGTGGCTTGGAATATTTGAGAAAGATGGCATAGGAAGCAGATAAGTGGGTTGCTGGTATTTGTGCTAAGACAAAAAAAATTATGGAGGATCTTGCTCATGCTTATCAGTAGGCTTCCAGCATTATGGCATAGATGGATGCAGTTGATCAACCTTGGGGTGATGCTCAAGTCTAGAAGAATAGGGTTGTTCAACGTCTAGAGGCTTTGATGCATACTCCCTTAAAAACTTTGGTTGAGGGAGGTGTGATTTAGGAAGGTGCTAGGTATGATTTTTCTAGCTAGTATTCTTCAGTTGTCACAAGCCGGGGATTCTTTAATGCAGCATAGGCAGATTTGGCTAGAGTCAGAAAGGCCATGATGAATATTATGGATGGAGTCTTGAACAAGCTTGAGGCTATCTTTGCTAGGAGATTGACTTCCGAGGAGGTGACTATTGATGGTTTGAGGAGTGGATTGATGCCTTTCTTTTCAGAGGTGAAGACTTTTGTGCAGGATGACTTTGAGAACACTTCAACTTTCTCCAGCCTGAGTTAGAATACCCAGGATGCCTTGACCACTTGGAGGAAGTCTTGCACTCAACATGGGAAGATGGTGACAGTACTTGATTTTTAGCTTGATCACATCTCACCTATTTCAATTCAAGAAGTTGAAGCAGTACTGGCCAGGTTCATTGATTTTGTGGCCAAGGAGAAAGAAAATGGAAATTCCCTTCTAGATGATGATCTTTTGGAAGATGATGGTGGGCATTAATTTCCTATGATATTTTGAGAGTGAGTGGAGGATCCACTATTCATTTATTACCATACTCCTCTTGGTGGCTATTTTTAGGTTGAATCTTGTTTAGGGCTGAGGTGGCACAATCTGCACCATCCAACCGATTATAATCTGAGTCGTCCATTGGACTGCGCCAACTATAAAAGGGGCATCCCCCCTCATTTGCACATCAATTAGATTAGACATCAGACTAGAGAATAGAGCAGAGAGACTGATAGTTGTAGTTTGTTAGCATAGCATAGTTTGAAGAAGGAAAGTTGTGCCTTGAGAACTTTGTAAGAAGTTGTGAAAACTATCATAATAAAAAGAGTTTCATTGATGATGATTTCATCTTTTGTTATGAGCAGCTAGCAATATTTCTTCGCCCTTCTACTTCAAGTAGCTTTGATTAGAGTAATTTTAATTTTCATGCAAGTAGATGTTAGTTGTGGATTGTGGTTTTTGATTAAGGAAGCTTCATTTAATCCATATCACTAGCAGCTTGCTAACGACAAGTTTTCCTTGTGTGGTCAACTAGAATACTTTTCAAACTTAACTTCAATTGCGATTAATGTGTTTGTATGCGTCGTCTTGATGGTATTTGCCTATTGAGTTGTAATATGAATACCTTTCGCTGCTCCCTCAAAGATTGCACCGACTTTGTTGAAGTTGTCCCACGCGAGGCAAGGCAACGCCCAGTTGAAGTCTGCTGAAGTCAAGCCCCGCACATCTTGCTCTTAGATAGAACTTAGACCTTCTAAACCCTACACTCATTTAAATTCATTACATTTTTTATTAGTTTTAGGAAATTCATACCTTATTTCCAAATCATTCGCATCACGTGAAAATATCCCTTTTATCATTAATCTGCTGTCAGTTGCTTCATTTGAACAATTGTGTAAGTCCCCTCGTGAAAACAACAAATCACAACAAGCCAACTGAGTGTATTCCATTGCATTGAAGGAACCTTGGAGTTGAACGTACGATCTCTCTCGCAATCTTAGCGTGCAGAATACTTTGATCAAGAGAGAATGGAGTAGTTGTTGGCAACTTTGTTCTATGTTGGTGCGGTCACAAAAATCACATCAACAGGTCAAAAACTTGAAATTTTCAAAATATGGCGATCTGGGTCTACTCAGAGGGACCAAGTCTACAAAATCCAAATATCAGTTTTTCAACCCTACTCTTTAGGAAAATTTCTATCTTTAGAAACTTTCCAAAAATAGAACTTTTTTTTGGGTTTTTCTGGGTTTCTTTTGAAATAGATGTTGGAAAAAATTTCTAAGAATGGAATTTTTTTTAAAATAGAAAGTTTGGCTTCTAGGGTTCAAACTGATTTTGATTGGTCAAAAATACTTCCTCATTAGGCTGGTGCAGTCAAAATCATCAAAATATCAGTTTTAACCTAGTGGGTCTATTTTTCTTTTTCAAAAGCTTTTTGAAGAGCTCTAAGGCCATTAATGGAGGTCAGTGAGCTGCCAAGTGTCAGATTCAAACATTCAAGCACTAAACAGAAAAAGAAAAATGATGAATGTGCACGTAGAACGAAGAATGGAGAAGGGGAGCTGTGAAAGTTGGAAAATGCAAAATTTTGAATAACTTTGGAAACTCTATGTGCCCAAACACTCATGGCTTAGAAATTTTTTCATCTCCAACGATCAAGGCAAAGGAAAGCACATCAAACGAGGGAGGAAGTCAAAATTTGCAAAATAAAAACTAACTTTGAAAGCCATGGGTGCCCCAAAAGGAGATGGGCGCTTAACTTTTCAAAGCATCAAATGATGAAACTAAGGTTTGTGCTCCCAGAAAATCTTGCATAGATTCTTCTCAGCTCCGCAGTGAGTCCGACAACACAGTCATTAATTCAAGCAATCATCTAGAATTCGAGGTCAAATAGAGAGGTTTCAACCAAGTGGTGGAATGCAAATCATGAAAATAATAAAAAATATTATAATTCTGGGAAATATGGGTGCCACAAGTGGCCAGGGGCGCCCAACCTTTTGAAGGACCTAACCCAGTAATTAGGGTTTTCAAATATGCTTAATCTCTTTAGGATTATGTCACCTTCGCAGTGGATGTCTTCGTCAAATCATCAGACTTGTTAATCACTGGAAAATATAGATCAAACTGAAGACATAACATGAAGGTTCAAGTTTGAAGAATGAAATTCAAGTAAAAATGTCTAAGTCTGGAGGAGTTGGGTGCCCCAATTGGCCAAGGGCACCCAAGATTTTGGAGACCTAAATGATTAAATTTGCAATCGACATCTCCAACATGACTTCTTCATATTTGAAGCAGCTCACCAACATAACCATTGTCAAGGCCATCAGAGTTGATAATCACCAGATATTGAAAGCGGAACAAAGGGAGAAACATGAGAAAAATATAAAAAGTCAAAAGCAAGGTGAAAAAAATAGAAAATAAACTAATTCTAGAGGAGTTGGGCACCCCATCTAGCTAGAGGCGCCCAAAATTTTGAACCCCGAGATGCAGCTTTCAAGAGACGTCACTCCCAGGAGACCCCCTTTAGAATCTTCTCAGCTATCCAGTGAATTTGACAGTTAATCGATTGGATCAATCTAGCCCCCAGAATCGAGAATTCTTTAGAAGATCAAGGAAAAAAAGTAAAAGTTGAGGAACACAAAAATGACTAACACAGGTAATGATGGGTGCCCCAGGAGGATATAGGCGCCCAACCTTTTGAAGCCCTAAATCAACTTTTCAGGAAATATCATTCCTAGTAGACCCCCTTCAGAAACCTCTGAGCTATCCAATGAACCCAGCCATAAGTTCGTCAGACCTCCGGATCATCCAGAATTGCAAAATCATCTGAAAATGAGAAAACAAGCAAGAAATTGGAAAATATGAAAACATGACTAACTCTGGTGAGCTTGGCGCCCCAAGTAGCCAGGGGTGCCCAACATTTTGAGGGGTCAGATTAAGCTTTTATGAAAATTTTCCTCCAAGACAACCTCGCCAGATTTGACCAAGCTCCACAATGAGATCCTCCGTAAGTTCACAGGATTTATCGAGCACTCAAAAATCAAAGATCAAACCAAGGGTAAAATCAAATAAAAATTAAAAATGGTGAAGAAAATAGCTAAGTATGGAGAAGAAAAGTGCCCCAGGAGAAGATTGGTGACCAAGGCTCAATGCCTTAGAAAATTTTTTAAGGTTTCATCACTCAGTGTTCGAACAATGTCTACATTTGATGAACCTGGTTAGGATTGGCTCCAAGAAGTTTTAAAGAAAAAAGAAAGCAAATTTTATCAAACCTCAACTTATTTAAGACGTCCTTCCCTTTCATTATTCACTTTTTGCAGGTTGGCATCAAGAGCAAGAAGATTTTCTCTTTTCTCTCAATGAAGATTTGAAGACTTAAACGACATGTTTTTTCAGTGTTCTTTGTGGTTTCAAAATCAGTGAACAAAGAGGAACGCTTTTTCATGCTTCAAAATTCTAGGGTGTTGCTTTTTCAAAACAACCACTCAGTTTTTTCCGTTTCTGATCACATGGGTCTCTCCAATTTTTCATCCTCTTGAACATTGGGAAACTTTTCCCTCTTCTAGAAACTGCTTTTTGGCCGCTTTTTCAGGAGGAATTTAGCTTTTTAAGTTTCTAAGCATTTGGGTTTCTCCGAAACGTGATTTTCTACAAAACCCAGGTTCCAATTTTTTTTGGAGAAATTGCTTTTTCAAGGCAGATTAGCATTCTATTTTCAGCAGCATTCTCCACTTAAAATCAAGAAACAAATAAGCTTTTTGGCAGATGTGGACGAGATTTAAAGCAACAATCATCTAGAAGCTTTCTCCATGCTTTCTTTCTATTCTTATCCACTCTTTGAAGAAGAGAAAGAAAACAAGTTGTAATAGTTGGCACATTCCCTATTTTATGCTTTCATAAGTTGTAATATGCTTATCTAGTTTTAGTTTTAGAAATAAAGCTTGCATGTTGGAAAGTCTTACTTGTAAAAGAAAGGAGATTTTAGGGTTCCCTACTCCTCTACTTGTGTATAAATAAGGGCAGCCTTTCCCATTATTTTCTTAACAGTTATTGTGAAAGAAAATTGCAAGCCTGTAATGCTGCAAGTTGTTATTCAGTGTCAGTTCACTTTGTGTAATAGCGAGTTTGCAAGCCTCTTTAGCTACAAGTTCTTGTTCATTGCATTTGTCTTATGTTGATGTATTATGGTTTGATGGCTAAACTGTAAGCCTATTTTGCTACAATCCTATTGTCCAAGAAGTGTAATCTCTTGTTCTTGAAATTTGAGGAAATAAAGTTGTGTGCCTGCTTTGCTGCCTTGATATAAAGTCTCTAATTTCTGTTTATTGTGTTACGCATATTTGATCTCTATTTCAGCTTGCATTGAAAGTAAGTAGATGTATGTCAGAAGAAGAGTTTATCTAAGTATTTTGTTAGAATATCCTTCCTTTTCCATTTCTAATTCTCTTTCTTTTCCTTTACTTGAGAAATTAGAAACGTCATTAGAGTAGGCTTAGTTGTAGTTGAATTCCTTAAACAAAAAATCTCAGCTACGATGCTTGAGTTTTATAACCTTGTGCTCTTAGCTAAACAAAAAAGATAGGAAAATTAGTTCTAGTTTAATTTCTTTTTAAACATCAGCAAAGAGGGAGCTTCCCCTCCTAATTCGAAGAGTAGGTTACTGCACATAGTTGTTCGTTTTCAAGTCGCATACCAGAGGTGAGAATTGAAACACCAACAATATATATATATATAAGTTTGAAAGGTAATAATAATAATAATATTAATATTAATATCCACATTATGTCGAATGTATATCTCTTATTATCTTATACCACAATTAATAATACGTGTATATTTTTATACACA
Source organism: Sequoia sempervirens (assembly GCA_007258455.2). NCBI lineage: Eukaryota > Viridiplantae > Streptophyta > Pinopsida > Cupressales > Cupressaceae > Sequoia > Sequoia sempervirens. The sequence goes on along the minus strand of VDFB02353493.1, from coordinate 88,006,171 downwards.
TAATTTATATTATATATACATATGTACACTTCTTCAATAAGCATTAACGCTTGTAAGTGTATCTGTGTATATAGATACAAGCATATTCATTATATGGTAATACGATAATCAAGTAATCCATTTGACATATAATGATCATGACCTAGTGTATATTCCCACACATATGTATATACATGCATAGTCATTTCCTCGTGTATGTACCTCGATGAGTATTTCCGCTCACATATATGTGGATTTTCATATGGTCTATGTATATGTATTTATATGTATATGCCTATAGACATGCTATGTTTTACGTTTATATGAAACAACGTAAAGGTAACCATTCACAAATCCCAAATTCTTAACCCAAGCACAATCAACACAATGTCAAAAGGAAGGACTAAAAACTCAAATAGATAAACATTAGCCAAAACAACATGCAGAAGTAACAAGACTCTCAAATGCAGACCCATCAACTAAGGATGACTTAATTATAACCCACACACACTAACTCAATTCAATCAATCTAAGTGACGTGTGTGTATGCTCATATAGTTTACTTTACCGGTTACCCAGCCAAGCTCCTCTCCCGAGTGATACTTCCTCTCTGCTTGGAGGAATGGTATAGATACCTGCATCCACTGACACATGCTCTCGGCAGTCAAATGTTCATAACATAAGGAGTATACATAAACATCTTAAAGTTAGAATATTCATGATTCAATAACCTTATAATGCAATATTTCACCATGGATAAATTGAAGCAACATTAAATGAGACAACATCAAGCGATATAACATTCATATTGATAACAAGGTACAATAATTATTAATTCATCTCCAGAATTGACATTTACCCTATCTAGTAGCGGTAAATAGTAACTTCACAATTTGGGGTGTAACAACCAAATAATCGTCCTTTGGTTTAGGGTTTCCAATACTTATCAAAATACCACAACGAAAGCTAATACCATAACAAGAAAGAGCAATATCTAAAAATTGTAAATTTTAAGTTGTGATTGCTTGAGTACAAGAAATCCTAGACGAGGTGGATTGTCATGCCCCCGAAAAATGTAACATTAATAAAATGAATAAATATTAAAATATCATTATAATTATACTCTGTTGTACCCAAAATATTTCTTTTGCTTCATTAAGGCATTTTTCTTAAAATAGTCTAAACCTTGTAAAATTGTAGTCAAAAGTCAGTTTTTGGGAAAATCAAGTATGGGCTTTTAGTGAGTTTGTTGTTTGGAAGATACTAGTAAAATTTGAAAAATTTGAAAATTAGGGTTTTTGGACCCTTATTTTTAGGTAAAAAACCCTAAAAATTGAATCTTGATATAATTGATTGAAAATTGTTTTGATTGGCTTATTTCCCTCCACAATCATAGTGGTGAAGTCAGAATCAAGAAAAGTTTAGTTTAGGTCTGGTGGATTGTTTTCACCTTTTTCAAGAGAAAGGTTAGGACCTCTAAGGTCATCAATGGTGGATGGCTAGGTACCAAGTGTCGAAATCTAAGCTTAAAACACTTTAGTGAAGATTCTATGGCAAGATATGTTCAAAATGATGCTTTGTCTTGGAGGGGATTTTTGTCGAGGTGAAAATCATTAAAAAAATTCTAACTCTGGAAATAAAGGAGCCCCTAGAGGCCAAGGGCGCCCTAGTTTTCAAAGGCCCAAATTACCTTTTCGAGGTTTGTCACTTCCAAGAAGACTTGTCTGGAATACTGTCAACTTCGCAATGAGCCTACCAGCGAGTTGAAATATGCCCCTTAGTTTATCTTTGAATTTTTCAACAACAACAAGCACCCGTTAAGGATTAGCCCAAAATCTAAATTGGCTGAAAGTAACCTTCACCAAGAATGTTCACCAAGATCCTTTGAAAGGCGAGGTGATAGCATATGGGAAGGGATCGTTAGCAACCAAACTGAAATGAAGAACAGTGCTAAAATGAAAGAAGCTTGACCACTTATTCAGCGGGAGTGAAATTACAATGAAAGAACATCATCTGCTAACAGAAGGCATCCGCTTTTCAGCAGGCATCCACTTAAGCAGTAGGAATACTCCATTTATTCAATGGGTGAAAATGAGTGATACAAATGTTAATTTCTCCACACTAGCAGAAAACCATCCAGGGTTTACAATGTTTGAATTAAAACAAAAAGTAAATGTAAAAATGAAATTGACTAGAATAGTACTACTATTTACAACCTTACAATGCCAATTAATTGCAAATTACAAGTGTTATTACAGTATTATCAAAGCCAAATGAAGGAAGATGATCTCACACTTATACTCTTCTCAACTACAGAATTACAAGCCAAAATCTGAAGTATTATCAATCTGATATAGCAAACAACAAACTAAAAATGCTTAACCAACAACCTGATACACATCAAAATACATATATATCTCTCAATACAACACTTATTCACTCCAAAACTGAGAACCAAGCTCCCAACAACTAGGCGACCATCATACAAGTGTCTCACAATACAAAACATCCACCAATATAAAAGCTCGATTCCCAATGCAAGCTCCAGGAGAGAGGTACGACCCTAGTAATGGTACGACCCCTCTAGAAAATCAAAGGCAACAAAATAAAATCTGATATTGTGCAAGAAGGGTCGCCCCTAGCATAGAATTAGATAGCAACAATACCCATAATGAAAATAAAATCTCCCTAAGAGTAACAATCAAAAACATCCTACAGCCATGATTGAACCAGCAAACAAAAAACTCAGAAAACATCAAAATCTTTCAATATTGAAGCTCAATCTGCTAGTCTAGATGAGAAGCAACCACAAAATCCAACTGGGTTTTATCTTTTAAACATGAAATTGATTCTATGCTAGAAGGTATGCATTCCTTGAAGCCAAATTCATGAAGTCATTTTGTTATCAAATTTTGATAGCATAAACAATGGATGATCAAAAGTTGGAGCAACGCTTGCTTATATAGAGAGCTTGAGATGACCTTTTGACTTCCCACAATTCCCTCCAAAAAGGGATGCCCAAATCTCCATGAATTATTTTTAATTTTAAAATAAACTTCATCACCTTTTCCTAGGCATTCAAAGCAACGAGACAAATTATCATTTTAAACATATGTTGTACCCAAACCATTTTTTTTGCTTCATTAAGGCATTTTGCTTAAAGTAGTCTAAATCTTGTAAAAGTGAGGTCAAAACTCCGTTTTGGGGAAAATTAAGTATGGTATTTTAGTTAGTTTGATGTTAGGAAGATACTAATGAAATTTCAAAAAATGAAAATTATGGTTTCAAACACCCCTATTTCAAGTCGCAAAACCCTAAAAATAGAAACTTGTCAGAATTGGCTGAAATTAATTTTTATTGGCTTATTTAACATCACGGTCACAGTGGTGAAATCAATTTCAGTTAAAAGTTAGTTTAAGCCTGGTGGGTAGTTTTCACTTTTTTAGGAGAAAAGTTAGGACATCTAAGGTCGTCAATGGCAATTGGCTAGTACTAGGTGTCAAAATCTAAGCCTAAAACTCAAAGCAGAACATTCTATGGTGAAAGATGTTGAAAAAGATGCTTCACAGTGGAGGGGATTTTCAAATGGTGAAAACTGGAAAAATATTCCAAGTCTGGAAACATTTCACTTTGTAACATGGGAGACACTTGTGCAATCAACATGCAAATCAACTTTACAGTGTCTGTACATGATAAAATGGTGGAATACAATCACACACATGCGTCAACAATAGTAATGCTTCTACATGGTCAACTCAGTAGCCAACACGGTGTTTGCAAAGTGCGAAATGGAGAAAAACATCAAGTCCAGAGCAAATTTACACCCGTGTATCTTAGGGGTCCCTTCAATTTGGAGGCTTAGATTCAGTTGTTTCTAGTTGCAAATACTTTCATTCTCTTCGGTTTTCAGTCAGCTTTCCGAAAAGCTATCAGGTGAGTCCATCCGACTTGTGGAACTCCGACAATCGAAGGCGGAAGCAGAAGGTATGAAGAATTTACATATCACAGAGAGTCAAATTTGGAGTTTTTGTGCCCCTATAGCCCAGGGGCACCCTTGAATTAGACCTATCAGATGATGGAATTTGCAAAATCCATTTCTGGGGGATCTCTTTTGATTCAACCCAGCTCTACAATGCATCCATTCGTAAGATCGTCAGATGTGCTGAGTGACTATGGTAGTTCTTCCAGCGAGCATGTAAAATGGAGGGAAAATAAAAGTAAAAATATCAAATTGTACCTCTATATGCCAAGGGCGCCTAGCCCTTTGGCCAGCTAGATGAGGTTTTTGGCATCCATCATCTTCACAAGATCTATGTAGAATCCTCCTAGCTATTCAATGAATCCAACCATCAAACCTCAGGGTTTGTCAAATTCTTGTGAGTGAAGAATAAGTGGAAAATACTAAAGAATGAAAACAAGCAAAAAAATGGTTATGGAATTTACATACTCCCTTGGAAAAGGTGCCCTTCTATTGGAGGTCTTAGAAGCAATTTTCTCGCTTCATCACTTCTAGGAACATCTCTTCTAAGTTGTTCCAACTTCATGATGAGATCAACGATGCACGCATCAGAGAAATCCAGCTCCCGATGGCAAGGGTCAAAGTACAACATTCGTGTGAAAAGAAATTTGAAAAATCATTCTAAAGTTTGTAATTGAGTCTCTGCAGGCCAGGGGTGTTAGACTCAAGGAACACTCAGGGGGGGTGAATCAGTGTTCAGCAAGATTTAAACTTTAATTTTGATCATAAACCATTCATAACATTTAAACTGAAATAGACATGCAAGCACATTAAAGAAACAATCAAAACACCATAACACCAAGATTTTTACGTGGAAACCCTGTTAGGGGAAAAACCACAGTGGAGATTAATCCAAAATTTATATACTTTGTTAAAAGTATGACGAAAAGGGAATGCACATGGATTGAGGCACATTGCCTAGAGCTCACTACTCAAAATAAGGAAGGCTCACTTCCTTACAAAATATTTGGATTACAACAAAATGGTGAATTGAGAAGATAGCATCTACAAATGCCTAGTTTCAGTTCCAGTGAAGCTCATGTACCAAATTCTGAAGCTTCTGTTAGACTTTGCACTTAGCTTTGCTTTGCCTTAATTTGCTTCACAAAATCCTCTTCTACACAAGAAAAATTCACTCAACCGCCCCTTTGATAATTGCACATGCATTTTCTCTGCTCTATTCACCCACTCACACACCAAAATGAATTGATTGAACTCACATAAATATCCGCCAACAAGAATTCAATTGCTATATGTCAGCTTCAGATAAAATACAAAATATTCTCCACATGTCAGCTCAAATCATGAGCAATATTTAATGCACACCCACACAAGTCGGCTAGACTATAGCTACGACCCAAAACAAAATAACCAACACAAGAAACAATTAAACAATTACTCCTTATACATCTATGACATGTGACATTCACTAGGTCGGCCATAAAGAGCAAATAAACTTAAAAACATCCTGCTAGATCTCCAAGCTCGTACACCGATTAATGAAACATCACAAAAATTAATAGTAAGATAACATATATGCTCAAAAATCTATCTCGAGGATCCATAGCTCAAACTGATGATTTGGTGAAGCATACAAATCGAATAACTGACTGGATACTCTGTTCTTTCTGCTTTCTGCCGGTAGAACACTATTCTCTACTTTTTCTGTCGATATGAGCAAATCATGGTCTATGGACCAAAATAATGACTTTAGTTGCCATCAATGAAAACACTAGAATCCATATGCCAACAATCTCCCCCTTTGGAATTGATGGCAACACTTAGTGAAAAATGACTAAGTGTCGAAACCAAGAGATTATGTTGCCAAAGCTCAAATTTTCAAAACACAACTTTCTTTCAAAACATTGCTCCCCCTTAGAATGTCAAGGAATTTTTCACTGCACTCTCTCCCCCTTTGACATCAATGAAATTTTTTTTACTACTCTCTCTCCCCCTTCACTAATTTAGAAAATTTGAAGAACTACAACTGTTGCACAAGTCGAAAAATTATTTTATACTTATCTTTCATTTCCGGAAGAAATTTCTTCCAAGCATCTACTGCAATCCCAATGATTATGATCAAGCTGTTGTTTTCTAATGTCCAGTTGATGATCCAGATGAGGGATTATAGAATTCTGATTTTTCCTTCTAATTTCTCTCCTTTCTTCAGCACTTCAATTAGCTACTTCAATATGCATTCAGTTAAATCCTTCACTTTTCAGAAAGTGTCCACAAGGGTGTTTTTGGCAAAGTGAACTTTTGCATGCTCAGTCTGCAAGTCATGAATCCTTTTCTTTCTTGTACCTTCCTAGTCCTAAAAGATGTTATAATCTTGAACAATTTTGTTCAACTCACTTTCAATCTACTCCAGCTTGTCCTTGTATTTCCCAACTACATGAGGCCAATGAAGACAATAATTGTAGATGTTATTTGTTGAGTTTATACATTGCCTCAACACATTCATTTTCCCTTTTAATTTGGTAAGGGATATTCTGAACTGCTCCTTCAAATGTAGAATTATTTCTTCCTCTTTCATGTCCTGAGACTTAGAGTCCATAGTTTCCCTAATACATTCAATCAACTCTTCAGGAAGTACATTTTGAAAACTTTCCAATCCAATGTTCTTATGCACAAAGTAACTGCTAGAGTGCTCTCAATTGGGTCCTGCTCATATGAGGGTTTGTCTAACCATATATCAATCTTCTGCATCCCATCTTTCTCCTGAACAATCTACAGTATCTTTGTTTTGAATAAAACACCTTCTTCTTCACTTCCTTTTTCCATTTTTGCATATGGTTCAACTGATTCTGGGTCATCCCTTAGAGTGTACTCATCGGAATCTTCATCTGGTATATCAAAAATTACTTGCTCTTTTCCTTTTCCTTCAAGTTTAGGAGACTTGTGTGCTGGAGGAGTGTCATCAACAAATTCTAGTGCTCTTTTCTGCTTCCTTTCTATTTTACCAAAAGAAGATCCAACTTCAAGTGTTTTTACTGGAATGGAGATGCTAACTACTCCAAACTTTCCCAACAATTCTCTAAAGAAATTTGCATAAACTGGCTCACAATTTTCCAAAGTATTGAAATGTTCAAAAATTTGCTTACAAACTAGTTCATTTTTCTTTCCATACCGAACAGGTTTTTCTACCGAGCACAAAATTATAAATTCAACAAGCGATTAGAAATACTTGATGAATTCACCGCCAAATTTACTTGAATCCTTCAAAATTATGCTGCAAATGTTCTCCTTCTATTCTTTCTTCAGTGCAAGGTGACAAATGAGGGTTCCAAATACCTTTTTATAGCTTCGTACACCTAACCTTTTGCCGCATTAAATGTTTTTTCCCTAAGAGTTCCGTTTACTCTATTTTTTCAGACAACAAGAGAAGAATTCATCTGCAGAATTTCCAGATCTCGGTTTTCTGCATAAGTGATCACAGACATATTTGTAGACTGATAGCACAACTACTGAAAATTTCCTGCATTTTGGTGCTAACTACTGACTGGGGGACAAAGGATTTTTCTTGAAAAAGAAAAACTCCCCCTAGGCCAATGGCCTGAGATCAATTTCTGAAGGAATTACCAGAGGCTACTTTTGATGAGGGCTTATTTCCTTCATCAAATTCACTCTTCTTCACCCATTTTTTCTTCATCTGATCTCTTATTTCTTCCACTATCACTTTCCCTTTTCCTTTATCATATTTCTATGAAATTATTCCTTTGTATATTGGACCTCTTTTATCCATGTTTTTGTTCCTACAGAATCTTGCAATGTTACCAAATCTGTTGCAATTGTAACATACTGGATTTATTTGTCTAGACCATTCATCCCATTGATTCCCCTTTGACCTGCATTGATTAGAAACATGCCCAAATATTCCATAGGTATAGCATTTAACATTCATTACACTGATAGACATACTTTTGCACTCAATTGACTTATGACCAAACTTATTGCAACTAAAACATTGACCGGGAAATGATGGACTGCTTGAATTTATTTTACTTCTACACTGAGAAGCCCTGTGACCAAAATTATTACAAGCAAAGCAATAACTATTAAACTTCTAAGCATTAGGTTGTCTTACCGGATATCTTCTGCCTTTGTTCATTTGATTTTTTTTTTCTGGAATCCTTATGTTCAGATATGGAGCTTTCACCTTTCTCATAGCCAAGACCTCGCTTATCATTTTCTTCCTTCTGTCCCTTAGTCAGCTCATCAAGCTTAGCAAAAATGATCTTGAACCTCTCCTTGTACTCATTTTCAGTAGTGAGTTCATCTCTGAGAATAACTATTTGTCTTTCAAGCTCTTGTTCATTATTTTTGGATTGTTGCAGTTCAATCTCCAGTTGAATGAATCCACTATTAACTCTGTTGTATTCTTCATATTTTTCTCTTAAATACTAGGCCATATTTTCCTCATTCTTATTTCTTTCTTCAATCTCCTTAGTTAACTTCATCGCCACAAATTCCATCTCAAGCTTTAGAGTAGCATTGTTCCTAGCAAGTTTTTCACATTCTTCAATTATCTCTTTTAGGGTCTAATTCAGGTGAACATTTCCAAAATTTTGTTTTCTTTTTGCTTCAGCTGATCACAAAGTTCCTTCCTCTTTTCTCTTGACTCGTTGATTTTATCCTTTAATGATTGAATGAATTTTTTGGCATCCACAAGATTTTCTTTCAATTCTGTGCTTTCTGCTTTAGATTGATCAAGATCATCAAGTGCCACCACAAGTTGTTGTTGAAGACCACCAGAGTCCATTTTAATCCAAGATCCACCTCAAGCTGTTAAACTTCCTATAGAGGAACTTGCTTTGATACCAATTGTTGGACTCAAGGAACATTGAGAGGGGGGGTGAATCAATGTTCAACAAAATTTAAACTTTAATTATGATCATAAACCATTCACATCATTTAAATTGAAATAGACATGCAAGCACATTAAAGAAACAATCAAAACACCATAACACCAATATTTTAACGTGGAAACCTTGTTAGGGGAAAAACCACGGTGGAGATTAATCCACAATTAATATACTCTGTTAAAAGTATGAAGAAAAGGGAATGCAAATGCATTCAAGCACACTGCCTAGAGCTCACTACTCAAAATAAGGAAGGCTTGCTGCCTTACAAAATGTTTGGATTACAACAAAATGGTGAATTGAGAAGATAGCATCTACAAATGCCTAGTTTCAGTTCCGGTGAATCTCATGTACCAAATTCCAAAGCTTTTGTCAGAATCTGCACTTAGCTCTGCTCTGCCTTAATTTGCTTCACAAAATCCTCTTCTGCACAAGTAGAATTCACTCAACTGCCCTTATGATATTCACACTTGTGTCTACTCTGCTCTATTCACCCACTCACACACCAAAATGAATTGCCTAAACTCACATATATATCCGCCAACAAGAATTCAATTGCTAGATGTCGGCTTCAAATAAAATACATAATATTCTCCACATGTCAGCTCAAATCATGAGCAATATTTAATGCGCATCCACACAAGTCGGCTAGACTATAGCTATGACCCAAAACAAAATAACCAACACAAGAAACAATTAATACTTACTCCTTATACATTCGCGACATGTGACACTCACTAGGTCGGCCATAAAGAGAAAATAAACAAAAAACATCCTGCCAGATCTCCAAGCTCGTACACCGATTAATGAAACATCACAAAACTTAATATTAAGATAACATATATGCTCAACAATCTATCCCGAGGATCCACAACTCAAACTGATGATCCAGTGAAGAATACAAATCGACTAACTGATCGGATACCCAATTCTTTCTTCTTTTGTCGTTTCTACTTTCTGCCCGTAGAACATTGTTCTCTGCTTTTCCTGTCAGTATGAGCAAATCATGATCTGCGGACCAAAATAATGACTTCAGTTGCCATCAATGACAACACTAGAAGCCATATGCCAACAAGAGGCACTCTTGCATTTGAGGGCCTTAAATTCACTTTCAGATGTCATTTTTTGTGAGAATTGCTCCCCGACAAGCTATTTTTAGCCTCATCAGGTGTCATTTTAGCTTTCTAGAGAAAGTTGTCAGAACATAGCTGTGTTTGCAGTCAATGGGTGATTTTTTCATAATGCAGTTCATGCAGACTGAATTCAAGACCAAATTGGTCTTAATTCATTATTTCATCAAAAAAGTTGACACTGATTTGTATCAAGCGGATCCGAAGAATTGATAGGCATAGTTACTTAGGTACACATAGTTTCATGCCTCGTATAGCTGATTGTCTTCCAAGGCCAGTTTAGAGGGTTGATTCCATTGGAATTCTACATGTGCAACAAGTTCATTTACATTTCTCACAACCAAAGTGTTTGCGGTTAAACTTCCCGGATTCATCATGCAACACTTTTCCAGTGAGAAAAATGTGAAAAGTGTCAAAAGCGTAAAGCTAAAGAAGGAACATAGGTCGTCACCCCAATTATGGAGTTGCTAGAGTTACCAGTCAATGAAATTCCAATTTAAGTGTACAAAGATTTCCAGGATTGCTTGAATTTTTGACAAGTAGTGAATTGACAGTTGAACATGTGATGACCTCTATATGGTGATGCAGTCAACGACCTTGTGGAGGAGTTAATTGCTTGAGATCAAGGCCAGTGAACTTTAGATCAGTACATCCCACCTTTTCAGGATAGACATCAGACATAGCAGTTAACTCGATGCTTCTTTCCTAGTTAACTCGTTGTTCCACATTTCATGCTATGTTTGTCTTGGAATCATCAATGTACAGTCAAAATTTTCATTTAGTTTTCATTTCAATAAGGACGTGTGTGTCGCACATGTCCATTTAGTTTAGTCTTGTTTCGGTTAACTGATGGTTGTTTTCTAGTTAACTGTATAGTTTCATTTATTTATGGTTTAGCAATAAGATCTTGCATGCTCACAAGACTGTAGTTGACTCAAGGTGATTTTAGGGTTTCCTACACCTTTGATGTCTATAAATAAGAGATATTTTCTCATTTGTAATTATATTTTGCACGCGATAGTAATATATGTTGCACCACCTTTCCTAAAATATTGTTGTTTTGTATTTGTTCACGAGCTTTTACTGTGATAATAAATAGTTGTGCCAACTTGCCTAAATATTATTATTATGGTATTTGTTCATCTTAGTTAAATATAGTGGCTAGTTTGATCGTTTATTATATGTGTGTCTTGCCAATGCAATTTTCTATCCTAGTTGGCTATCTTATGTTGTGATTAATAGTTGTTCTTTCAATCTACGCCTCGAATAGGGGTTCCTCCTCCTTGGAAATTTAGTAATTAAGCTTATCATTTGATTTCATGCCTAATAAACTTCATATTAGCCTATGCCTCAGATAAGGGTCCCTCCTCCTTGGAAATCATGTTGTAAAGTTTATCGTATAAAAAATTCCTACTCTTATTTCCTCATGCTTTGTTTTCTTGAGGAGATTGGATAGATTAAAGCATTTAGTTTAGTTTTAGTTAAGATATGCAAAACCAGAGAAAACCCTTAGTTGCAACATTCTTGGTTTCCTTAACCTTGTGCCTCTTCCAACTAAGTCAAAAAGATAGGATTTAGAATACTTTACTTTTTAACGCATATCAGCAAAAGAGGGAGCTTCCCCTCCTAATTTGAAGAGTAGTCATTATGCACTGTGCATAGTTGTCCATACCAACTCGCACTCTAGAGGTGCTAATTGTTACACCAACAGTTTTTTGGTGTCCATTGTGGGGCACGAGGCAAGAAAACTTCAAGAAATCTTAACACTTTATTTCACAGGAATGACACTTTGGCATCCTATTGCATTATCCATACAGGAGCAATGGATGATAACAATGATAATATTGACAAGCGACGGACACCCCCATTACCTTGGGGTAATAAAATTGGACCTTTGGATTTTTAGGTAAATCATGAGTTACCTAAAGGGTCAAGGAAGCGCTTTCCCAAGTTTCATGACGATGGAACTCAACACCCAGAGGAACATTTTTTTGCATTCACCATGGCTTGCGTCGTCTTGCATGTGGCACATGAAGACATTGTGGTGCATCTCTTTGTTGAAACTCTTATGGGAAATGCTACCAACTAGTTCAATCACTTGTCACTAAGCAGTATCACAAGTTGGGCAACTATGAGTGAGAAATTTTTGGCGAGATTCAAGCCCGTTGAAGACAATCACCTGTTGTTTGCCCAACTCACAAATTCAAAGATGGAACACAACAAACACATGAGGGATTTTGTAGCAAGATTTAATCATCTTGTTACAAGACTTTCTTCTACACTCGATCCATCACTGGAGATTTTGATGAGCTATTTCATAAATGCTCTTCTATTAGAGATAGCCTTCTTCCTCAAGACAATGAAAGAAATAGAGTTGAAGAGTGGGCAAGAACACGCCATCAAGTTGGAAGATGATATGATTACTTTCGGCTTGATGAAAAAAAAATCCATCAGATCTCTAATTCAGCAACTGTACTAGCCAAAGAGAGACAATCTTCAGCCACGGTTGCCAACATCTCCATCAAGACTGATGATTGAAGTTGCACACAGTGCAGTATTTTGTCTGTTCCATGACACAGATGCACATATCGGATCCACATGTACAGAGAATCTAAGAATGATCCAAATCATGGGATACACTGAAGCTACTCCCGGTTCTAGTTTTGTACCAACACCAAGTTCAAATGTTGTCTTACCACAAATGGACAACTTTGATGACGACTCCGCAGCAGGATACTTTGATAAAGAACTCATGAATCAAGAAGAAGAAAAGGAATACCATAAGTATGCTCCTATTGTGAATCATGAAAATATTTCAACACTTGTGTTCACACGTGCTCAGCACTTCAAAGCACAAAAAGAAGAAGAAAGGTAGAAATCAAATGAAGAGGGTAAAGAAGTGCCTCTCACTTCTAAACCCAAATATTCACATGAGATTACTATGCTAGTTGCTCAACTGACGTCTTCAGTAAATTTTGACATCATAGCTTCCATGATGAAGACCAAGGTACAAATTTCTCAACTGGAATATCTTCAAGACCATCCAGAAGAACTAGATCAGATTCTCAAAGTTGCAAAGAAGCAGGTTGTGCTCAAATCATCTATTCTAGCAGAAGCAAAGCCTGAAAGGGGTCCTGGTAATTATGTGACTTTGTCAGAAATAAAAACTGAAGACCAAAACGTGGCTTGTTCTGAAAAGAGATTGACAAAGGATACAAAATTATGGACAATACAGTTCGATGGAGGTTGTTCAACAACATTTTTAGAAGCAGGGGAATTAATCATCTCCCCTAAAGAACAATGGTACCCATTTGCAAATTTCCTGCAATTGGAATTCATTGAAACTGAGAAAGAGGTGCCTTTGCAAGGCCTCAAAGATGTCGAAGACATGGGAATCAAAATCCTATGTGTTAAAGGTGATGTAGAGCTAATCGATGAACCGGTCAAAGGATATTTTCAGGTCAGAAAAAATCACCTATGACATTACAAAAATTGAGATTGGAACTCAATCGATTGGTTTGAAGAAATCAACATCCTGGGGATGGACTACATCAAAACTTATGCCTTTGGGATATCAGCTTTCCCATTTGCATCATATTCTAACTTTTGTCAAAGTACCTTTGCTTGGATATATGAATGCCTGAGAATCTTCATCCCAGAAGGATTGCCTCTTGCAATTCCCATCAGAAGAGAAGTCAAGCCTTTCAGGCAGAAACAACATCAATGGGAGGCTCTTCCTATTGTCATACAACAGACAATATCCATAGCACTTCATCTCTTTGGGGGTGGAGTAAATTTTCTTTAAGTAAATAATTTATTTATGCTTTATCATTATGTCGTAATGTGTTTCCCTGTTCTGTGATGTTTTTTCCTGTTTTAGGTGATTTAGGTAGTCTTGTTTTAGGTGATTATTAGGAATGTTTTAATGTTTCTTAGTTGATTAGGAAAACTCCAAGTATATTAGGTGATTAGGGAAAGATTCTTGACTCCAATGCCCAATTGATAAGTCACTAGTCTAAAAAAACACAGAGATTCTCGATTCTCCTATACCATAAGTATCTAACATGGTCACCAGACAGAGCCTAATGTTGTACCCAAACCATTGTTTTTGCTTCATTAATGCATTTGGCTTAAAATAGTCTAAATCTTGTAAAAGTGAAGTCAAAACTTAGTTTTGGGGCAAATTAAGTATGGAATTTTAGTTAGTCTGATGTCAGGAAGATACTAGTGAAATTTGAAAAGACTAAAAATTATGGTTTCAAACACCTTGTTTCAAGTCGCAAAACCCTAAAAATAGAAACTTGTCAGAATTGGCTAAAATTAATTTTGATTGGCTTATTTCACATCATAGTCACAGTGGTGAAGTCGGTTTTAGTTAAAAGTCAGTTTAAGCCTAGTGGGTAGTTTTCACTTTTTCATGAGAAAAGTTAGGACCTTTGAGGTCATCAATGGAAATTGGCCAATACCAGGTGTCAAAATCTAAGCCTCAAACTCAAAGCAGAACATTCTATGGTGAAAGATGCTGAAAAAGATGCTTCACAGTGGAGGGGATTTTCAAATGGCAGAAATTGGAAAAATATTAAGTCTGGAAACATTTCACTTTGTAACGTGGGAGATGCTTGCACAATCAACGTGAAAATCAAATTTACAGAGTTTGTACATGTAAAAATGGTGGAATACAATCACACACACGCGTCAACAATAGTAATGCTTCTACATGGTCAACTCAGTAGCCAACACAGTGTTCGCAGAGTGCAAAATGGAGAAAAACGTCAAGTCCAGAGAAAATTTGTTCCCCTGTAGCTCAGGGGTGCCCTTCAATTTGGAGGCTGAAATTTAGTTGTTTCTAGTTGCAAATACATTCATTCTCTCTGGTTTTTAGTTAGCTTTCTGGCAAGCTATCAAGTGAGTCCATCTGACTTCTGAAACTTCGACAATCGAAGGCAGAAGCAAAAGATACAAAGAATTTACATATCACAGAGACAATCAAATTTGGATTTTTTGTGCCCCTATAGCCCAAGGGCACCCTTGAATTAGACCTATCAGATGATGGAATTTGCAAAATCCATTTCCAGGGAATCTCTTTTGATTCAACCCGACTCCGCGATGCATCCGATCGCAAGATCGTTAGATGTCTTGAGTGACCATGGTAGTTGTTCCAGCGAGCACATAAAATGGAGGGAAAATAAAAGTAAAAATATCAAATTGTACCTCTATAGGCTAGGGGCGCCTAGCCTTTTGGCCAGCTAGATGAGGTTTTTTGCAGTCATTGTCTTCATGAGATATGTGTAGAATCCTCCTAGCTATTCAATGAATCTAACTGTCAGCCCTTAGGGTTTTTCAAATGCTTGTGACTGAAGAATCAATGAAAAATACTGAAAAATGAAAACAAGTAGAAAAATGGCTAAGTATGGAATTTACATACTCCCTTGGAAAAGGCGCCCTTCTATTAGAGGTCTTAGAAGCAGTTTTATTGCTTCGTCACTTCTAGGAACATCTCTTCTAAGTTGTTCCAGCTTCGCAATAAGATCAATGATGCACACATCAAAGCAATCTAGCTCTCGATGGCAAGGGTCAAAGTATAGCGTTCACATGAAAGTTGCAATTTGCAAAATCATTCTCAAGTTTGTAATTGTGCCTCTACAGACCAAGGGCACTCTTACATTTGACGGCCTTAAATTCAATTTCAATCGCTCCACATACAGTCATTCTTTGTGGAATTCTTCTAGCTATGCAATGGATCCAACATCCAGTCGAGAGGATTCATCATTCACCAACACCAAAAAATTGAAGCACGAAATGGAAAAATAATAAAATGACTAAGTTTGGTGTCCTGTACATTCTCTTTGAAAAAGGCACTTTTGTTTTTGAGGCACCAGACATATTTTTGAGCACTTGCAGCTCCCAGTAGACATTTCATCAGAGTTGTTCTAGCTACATAGTGGATGTGTTAGCTCAGCTCCAGGATCAACCGAGCATCTAGAAAATAGAGTTCAACAAAGGCTGTGGTGACATTTTCAAGCAGCTACAAAATAGGAAGTTAGCTAAAAATCTCAAGTTTTGAAGGAGGGCACCTGGAAAGTCAAAGTTTGACTTTTTGGAATCAACATGCAATTGCAAGTCAACCTAGAAAGGTGGAACTCAGTTAACTAAATAAAATCATATTAAAATCTTCAGTTTCATCTATCAATTTTTGCTTGCAAAAGGGGTGAATTTCTTCAATGTTTTAATATTGGCGCCTATTTTGAAACTCAAAGTCAGTTTCGCATGTTGAGTTAAGTTGAAATTTAAAGAAGTGGCACCTATTTCTGACTCAGATTTAGTCTTTGTTTAAGTGAAATAAGGTCCAATCAAATTATTTCATTTTAAATTAAAAATTATCTCTCAAAAGTGACGCCTAAACCTCGAAATTCTTTAAACATGCATAGAGGCATCCATTATTCTCACTATAGGTTGAGTGCAAACGAGTTTTCTCTTATGCAAGCAAGATCTAAAGGTGCCATAGGTGTTATTTTTCAGAGTTCTTCACAGATACAACTCCAGATTATTCAGCAGACTTCATTCAAGGATAGGCAGAGGCAGAATATAAATTTTATCTTCTATCTTAAATTATTGTATTCTTGTCTTAGGTTTTCTCTCACATGTCAAGAATATGGAAACTTTTGACAATTTTTATCATCTAGGTTTGTTGTGCACGGTTTTCTCTACAAGACCCATGTGTCAGAATTTTTTAGGAAAGATTGCCTCGTAGCTTCAATTCTCGAAGCTCTGCTTTTCTTTTCAGAAATTCCTTTGCATGGTAGAGTAAAAGTCAGTATTTTTCAAAACAGAGGATCTAGGTTTGTTTAGAATTATCTTCTGCACAAAACCCATATTCCAGAATTTTTTAGAAAAAATTTGTTCTCGCAACCCCTGTTGCCCCCAATCATTTTTTTTTGGAAAAGTCTTTGCATGTCAAGCTAAAATGTGTTTTTTCAAATTTCTGATGTTGTTGGGTTTTCTTAAAATCATTTTCTATACAAAACCCATGTCTTGGAATTTTTCATGAGAATTGCTCCCCGACAAGCTATTTTTTAGCCTCATCAGGTGTCATTTTAGCTTTCCAGATAAAGTTGTCAAAACATAGCCGTGTTTATAGTCAACGGGAGAATTTTTCATAATGTAATTCACGCAGACTGAATTCAAGACCAAATTAGTCTTAGTTCATGATTTCATTAGAAAAGCTGACACTAATTTGTATCAAGTGCATCTGGTGAATTGACAGGTGTAGTCACTCAAGTCTTGATGGTTTCATGCCTCATGACATTGATTGTCTTCCAAGGCCAGTTTAGAGGGTTGATACCGTTGGAATTTTGCATGTGCAGCAAGTTCATTTACATTTCTCACAACTAGAGTGTTCACGGTTAAACTTCCTAGTTTCATCATGCAATACTTTTCTAGTCAAAAAAATGTGAAATGCATCAAAAGCATAAAGCTAAAGAAGGAATAGAGGCCATCACTCTAGTTATAGAGCCACCAAAGTTGCCAGTTAGTGAAATTCCAGTTTAAGTTTGCAAATATTTCCATGATTGCTTGAATTGCTAACAAGCAGTGAATTGACAGTTGAGACATGTGACGACCTCTAGATGGTGATGTAGTCAACGACCTTGTGGAGGGGTTAATTGCCTGAGATCAGGGCCAGTGAACTTCAGATCAGGACATCCCACCTTTTCAAGATAAACATCAGACATAGCAGTTAACTTGATGCTTCTTTTTGAGTTAACTCGTTCCACATTTCATGCTATATTTTTCTATACCAACTCGCACTCCAGATATGCTAATTGTTATGCCAACAAAATATTAAATAACATCTCTATGAGGCGTCCACCTTTCAAGTCCACATTTTAAAACAATTTCAAGTCATGGTGTTAGGCTACGGGTTCAATTAAAGAATATAACATTAATGACTTGAAATAACTTATTTCTCCAATATTTCACCTGAAAATCCAAATTCAATAATACTCAACTACTCCGCCAGAAATGGAAAGCTCACTATAATGTTGTCAACTAGATCACTACTAAAATTAGAACTTACTAAAAATAGTAGATTTTGAGAAATGCCAAAAACCTCCAAACAATGAAAAACCTAATTTCACCTTGACAAGCCTATGAGCCTCCGGAATAGGCTGACGAGCCACTAAACTGATTACTAATGAGAGGGGGACATTACAGTCCACCCTCCTCGAGATTTCTTGTCCTCAAGCAACTGCAAATCTGGATGTTGCAAGATGTGTTCACCTTCCCATGTCACATCTTCAATTGGAAAGTTCCTCCACTTCACCAAGTACTCTTTGATTGTTCTTCTCCTGAAAGAGCGCTCCTTAGTGTCAATGATTTCCTCTAGAATCAACACCAACTGACCTTCTTCATCCAATGGAGGTAACTCTATAGTAGCAACCAAATTGTGCCCAAGCACCTTCTTGAGGCGTTACACATGGAAAGCATTGTGAACCTTGTTACTGGCTAGAACCTCCAACTCATACGCCACTTCACCAATCCTCTTGATGACTTTGAATGGGCCATAGAATTGTGGTTTGAGATTTTCTACACCACTCTTCTTGAGAGAAAATTGTTTGTAAGGCTGAAGCCTCAAGTAAACCATATCTCCAACTTCAAAAGATTGCTCAATACACTGTTGATCAACATATAAGTTCTGCTGATTTTGAGCTTGTTGCATATTTTCCTTTAATGACTTCAAGATGTCTTGGCTTTGCTATAACATATCGTTTTCCTGTGGATCTCTACTATCACCAAACACCAAATCTACAAAGTCAGAAGCATCATATCCATAAAGAGCCATGAAAGGATACATCTTATGACATTAGATAGGGAGAGTTATAATAATACTCCCCCAAATGAAGTCATTTCAACCAAGCTATTTGTTGCCCTGAAACATAATTTTTGAGGTAGCCTTCTAACCATTTGTTTAAAATATTTGATTGTCCATCCATTTGCGGATGATAGCTAGTGCTTGGAGTGAGAATTGTACCACTCAATCTAAAAATTTCCCTCCAAAAAGCACTTAGGAACTTGCTATCCCTATCATTGACAATAGTTCTAGGAAAACCATGCAAACGAAAAAAATTCTCTGAAGAATAGTTCAGCTACTTGAGTTGTTGTAAATGACCTTGTGATAGAAAAAAAGTGAGAAAACCTAGTCAATCCATCTACCACAACATAAATCTAATGTCCCCTCCTTAGTCAGTATCAGTTGTTGAGGGGTTAGTCCATCATTTGACCCTCGTGGGCTAGTATTACTGATTTGAGGGTCTGTTGGTAGCTATTACTCATTCAGATGGGAAATTACTACTCTCTAGTGTTTCTTTGGACTTAGATTCAAAACTCTACACATGTTATTTGGCTCAGTTTGAGGTACTTACTATTTATAGTAAGTGATATTTGTAGGGTTACTATTCTTGGCAGGGCACCTAGTCACATGGTTTATGCAGTGGTCATCTTGGTTTTTAGTTGGATAGGCAAGTTGGCTTTATTTGATTACATTATTATTATTATATCATTAAGAAAGGTAATTTATTAATGATTATTTATTATAAGGGAAAATTATACAGTTAATTAATTAATGGGGCCATGACCCATCATTAATAAGTATTAATAATTAAATAAAAAGATGGGTGCCCAAACCAAGGTGGACATAAGTCAACTTAAAATTGAAATAAATGTTATTAAATAATCAAAAATCTCACTTAGAAAATCAAGCCATCTTGTGGGGAGTATAAATACCTCTCAAAAAGCAAATCGACCTCATATCTCAATGAGTACTTGAATTTGTTTGTGTGATTTTTGAAAGAAGCAAGGGTTTCAGTTACCAGGGCATTGGAGAATGATAAATTCTTCAGTGTTACAACTATTCTGAGGTGGTGAAAGATCCATTGAAGATAGCCATCGGGAGAGCTTCATATAGAGGTTCTATTTGTGTTGATTGGAGGAAAATTTCAAAGGTTTTGGATGCCATTTCATATCAGATCTGATTGTTTGCATACACTCAACAATTGCCATCAAATATCATTATTTCTGATTGTGTTTTAAAAGTGCCAACTAGCTACAAGGGATGTACATCTCCAAGTTAAGGTGTTTTCTCTCCTAGAGCAAAGTACTCCATTCTAGGGCCTCAAATCCATTCCTTTAGTGGCGGCTAGGTTTGTCATAGTTAGTAGAAACATTAAATCATGGGGAAAAGGAGTTATCTTGGCTACAACAACATTTCAAGTGATTCCACAAGCATCTTTCATTTCCAAGTTTTTAATTTCAAACTTGTTTGCATCTTGAAATTGTGTAAAATTCATTCTCTAAATTGCATATCAAATGTATATGAAATAAAGCTCTTGCATTTAATTTCCAATTGAAGCATTGTAAATATTCATTGTTGCAATAGTTTATATTTTTCAAGCATTTCTTTTAATTCTCAATTGCAAGTAAAAAATACAAGAAAAAAGCAAGAAAAATCAAAAGCAAACAAAAAAAGATCAAGTTCATAAATTTATACCAACAAAGGCAGAAAATCAGAGTCTAAGCCACCAGGGCTTACTACAGTGGTATCAGAGCAGTTTCCTACCAACCTGTGGGGAAACTGCATTACATGAACATGAACAATTATTTTTATACTAGGGGTACAAGCCATTGGAGACCACCAGTTGTTCTAGAAGGGTATATAGTATCTGGTATATTGGGAATTCATGGGTCTAGTTCAATGAGTAACAGAGCAAAATCAAGTAGTAGTAACAGTGTTTCAGGTACTATAAGTGACAGGAGAGGGGCTAGCCCTCCAAGAAATGGAGGGAATAATGAGGAAATAAAGGCCAGAGATCTTCTAAGGGGTCTTCATGCAGGGAAGAAAAAGGTAGAAAATGTTTTGCAGAAGCTTATAGTAGCTATATAGCAGTTGAATCAACCTCCTAGAGGGCCTAATCATGATCAAGAGGAGTGTGCAAGTGTTTTAGGTACACCTAGAGCAAGAAGAGCACCTACCCACACTTTTGAGAGGCCCACACGTCCCACATTTGTGAGGAGTGAACCAGAGGAAGAAGAGGAAGAAGGAGCATTTACTGATGATATTATGGTGATGCATGATGAGTGGGATGCTTTGCCACCACATGTGAAAGAACACTTGACTTTTGACCGTTACATGATTCAAAAGAGAGAGCATAGTAGGCCTAGGAATGATGAGAGGCCAAGGCACCAGAATAATGATCTTAAACACGCAACCAACAAGCTCACACTTTCACTTTTTGATGGCAGCGGTAAGGTGATAGCAAGGTCATGGATTAGTAAGTTGGATACATTCTTGACACTATGTCCTACGTCAGAAGAAGATGCAATTAAGTTTACAGCACTACATTTAGATGGGGTTTCCCATGATTGGTGGCATCATGGTATGGTGACTTTGCAACATGATCTCATTACTACATATCAAGAATTTGCTGATAGATTGGTTGAGCATTTTGATAGAAGGGATCCAGAGTTGTATTTTAGAGACCTTGCTTAGCTGAAACAAATGGGAAGCTTGGAAGCATACTGTTGATGTGATTTTTATGACCACACCAACACAGAACAAAGTTTCCAACGACTACTCCATTCTCTCTTGATCAAAGTATTCCGCACGCTAAGATTGCGAGAGAGATCGTACGTTCAACTCCAAGGTTTCTTTAATGCAATGGAATACACTCAGTTGGCTCATTGTGATTTTTTGTTTTCACGAGGGGACTTACACAATTGTTCAAATGAAGCAGCTGATAGAAGATTAATCATAGAAGGGGATTTTCGTGTAATACAGATGATTTGGAAATAAGGTATGAATTTCCTAAAACTAACTAGAAATGTACTGAACTAAAATGAGTGCAGGGTTTAGAAGGTCTAAGTTCTATCTAAGAGCAAGATGTGCAGGGCTTGACTTCAGTAGACTTCAACTGGATGTTTCCTTGCCTCGCGTGGGACAACTTCAACAAAGTCGTCAAGGGAGCAATGAAATGTATTCATATTACAACTCAACATGCAAGTACCATCAAGAGGATGCATACAAACACATGAATCACAATCGAAGTTAAGTTTGAAAAGTATTCCAGTTGACCACACAAGGAAAACTTGATGTCAGCAAGCTGCTAGTGGTATGGATTAAACGAAGCTACCTTAATCAAACATTGCAATCCACAACTAACATCTACTTGCATGAAAATTAAAATTACTCTAATCAAAGCAACTTGAAGTAGAAGGGCGAAGAAATCTTGCTAGCTACTCATAACAAAAGACGAAATCATCATCAATGAAACTCTTTTTATTATGATAGTTTTCACAACTTCTTACAAAGTTCTCAAGGGACAACTTTCCTTCTCCTTCAAATTATGTTATGCTAAAAAACTACAACTATTAGTCTCTTTGATCTATTCTCTAGTTTGATGTCTAATCTAATTGATTTACAAATGAGGGGGGATGCCCCTTTTATAGTTGGCCCAGTCCAATGGACGACTCAGATTACAATCGGCTGGATGGCACAAATTGTGCCACCTTAGCCCTAAATAAGATTCACCCTAAAAACTACCACCAAGAGGAGTAGGGTAATAAATGAACAATGATCCTCCACTCACTCTCAAAATAGCATAGGAAATTAATGCCCATCATCGTCCTCCAGAAGATCATCATCTAGAAGGGAATTTCCATTTTCTTTCTCCTTGGCTGCAAAATCAATGAACCTGGCTAGTACCGCTTCAACTTACTACATCTATAATATTCCTCATGAATCCATCTATAATATTCCTCATGGCCTTTCTGACTCTAGCCGAATCTTCGTGTGCTACATCAAAGAATCCTCAGCCTGTGACAACTGAAGAATACCAGCTGGTGAAATCATACCTAGCACCTTCCTAAATCATGCCTCCCTCAACCAAATTCTATAAGGGAGTATGCATCAAAGCCTCTAGATGTTGAACAACCCTATTCTGATAGACATAAGCATTGCCCCAAGCCTGATCAACTGCATCCATCTGTGCCATAATGTTGGAAGCCTACTGATAAGCATGAGCAAGATCCTCCATAAACTTTTATGTCTCAGCACGAACACCAGCAACCCACTTATCTGCTTCTTGTACCATCTTTCTCAAATATTCCAATCCACTAACTAATTCTCTAGGAAACTCGACTGGAAGCTCAATTGCCGGATTTTCTTTCCCACAAGCACGAGACAAATGTTGTACATAACCAATCAAAGTCTTGCGATCCTTCTCCAATTCCTTGTATTTTCCCTTAGTCTGGATCAATCTTACCTTGAGTGCCTGGTAGGAGTTATCACACTCCTCAATTATATGTGCTCCTGTGGGGTGACCTAACTTCGTGGTGGTAATCACATAGTTCTCTAGAACAACATCATCTCGATCACACTCAACCCTTGGCACAACCACGTGAAGGGTGTGAGAGCCATCCTCATCTATTGAAATATTTGAAAATTTCCTAGCTCTCCTCTTTATTGGAGGTGCACTGATCCTACTCAGGAACTCCTCCATCTCAACTGTTGGATTAGTTTCCTCAACAGGGCTTCTTCTCATTCTATCTCTGAGCTAATCTGGTACTACCTACTGTAAATCTGAAATAATAGGCGGTTTCTCATTCCTTGCTTCTTCTTCATGGACTTCTTCTCTAACTTCATTCTAACAAGGCTCACCAACTTCTACGGGCTGAGTATCTCCTGAACCTTGGGCCTCCTACCTAGTAACTATGTCATCCTCCAATGTTGCCTCAATCTCCTATTGGAAGTGTGTATCTATGGTAATTTTCTCATCTTCCTACTATTGATTATCTCTGATAGGTGCTGATCTAGGAGGATCCAAGAATCTCAAAAATATCACAGTCTCAAAATCTCTCAAATTTGACATCATTGGATAGAGCTCACTGACATGATCCCGACGCAACCTGAATTGCGTCAAAAGGAGGTCATATGCTAGAGTTATACTTGGTCAAAGGTTTGGTCAAACAGGTGAATCAAGCATTCAAAAAGGTGAAATTGGATTGTCTCAAATCCAAGCGAAAATGACACCAAGTCGTAGTGCTTGTCGTGCTGATTCCAGAACTATCCTCAGTTTCAAAAATAGAGTCCATATGAGGAAAATAGAGTCAGTAAAATTTTTAGTCAAAATGATGGTGTCAGCATGTGACATGGCAATTGACTAGATGGTGACGTGGGAGTTGCAGGTGATGTGGCAAAAATCTAACAAAATTCACGTACCATGCTTTATTTTTGAAAATAAGGTGTGGAGGATTATTTTATCTCACAAAAATCCATCGGATTTTGTGGGATCCCAACCGGATTTGGTGGGATCCAAATCTCCTAAAATCAATGAAATTAACTCATAAAAAATAAACAAAACCTCCTAAAATAACACTAAATTGTTATTTTATTTTTAAACACAACCCCATAAACTCAAATAGCCAGTGAATATAATAAGACAAGGGATTAAAAAACAAATTCCAAATGTTTTATTAAGGGGTTGTTTAATGTTTTATTTTTAAAATGGGGAAGTTATTGTTTTTATATAAACGGGTTAGAGTTTTTTTGTAAGGCTGATAATTATAAAAGCCAAAGGAGGGGGGCTAATTTGTTATTTTATTTATTATGGTGGTTTTTAACCTTATATGCAAAATTTATGTATAAAAGGAGGTGATGTGATAGAGTTTGGATGCATTTTTGTGGAGAAATAATTCAGATGTGTTTTTTGAGAGAAAATTTTATACTCTTTTGAGGAATTTTTGGGAGAGAAATTACAAGGTGTTGTTACACCAAAAATTGTAAAATTGCAAAGAGAGATTGTGAGTGATTAAAGCTTGGATATTGTAAGAAGGCTATTGAAGCTTGGCGATATCAATAAAGCGGTCCAATGTTGATAAGCGGACCCAGAGACGTAGCTCAAATTGAGCGAACTCCATTATCAAGTTGTTTGTGTCTCTCTTCTATCTCTTTCTTGTTCTCTCATTTATTTTGGTATTATGATCTCTCATGAATGTTATTACAAATAATTGACTTAGATCGGGAATTAAATTTGTAATTGGATTAAGTTTTGGAAAACTTTAACGTCCTAGTTTACAGATCAAGTTGGTAGTAGTTTAATAGGAAAATTGCAAGTGGTGAATGTTAACCAGGTTGAAATTGAAGCAAGGAGAAGGTGCACTTATACAATT
Organism: Sequoia sempervirens; assembly: GCA_007258455.2. Lineage (NCBI taxonomy): Eukaryota > Viridiplantae > Streptophyta > Pinopsida > Cupressales > Cupressaceae > Sequoia > Sequoia sempervirens. The sequence continues at coordinate 87,980,963 of VDFB02353493.1, read as the reverse complement.
CAACCCAGAGATTGGAAAACGAAGGACTTTTCCATGATCAGAGATGGTAGGTGAACAAAGTTCTATAGAGCTTGATGAGAAAGCTTTCCAGAAAGCTTTTCTTGAAATGAAAGCTATGGTGGAAGTTCTTTTCCAAGAGAGGCAAGAATGACAGAAGAGAAAGGAAGACAAGAACAGAAAGGAGGAAAATGAAACTACTTCAAAAGAAGACAAAGGTAAAGGAGTAGGAGGTGGTGGTGACCCTCTTGAACCTCCATCCCCATCATCTTCATCTTCTTCATTGTCTTCTTCTTCTTTGTCTAACTCTTCTAAAAAGAAACAAGTTGTGCAAACTCCTTTGTTAAAAATGGATGTTAAATTTGAGTTGCCTATGTATAATGGTGAATTGGATGCAGAGAAATTGGATAACTAGCTTAAGTAGATTGAAGTGTATTGTAGGGTTCAACAGATATTGGATGATTCTTCCAAAATCCAGCTAGCTACTCTTAGAATGGGGGGCACTGCATTGGTTTGGTGGGAGAGTAAGATTCAAGATGATCTTGCTACACACAGTAAAATCATTTCATCTTGGTATGAGTTTACTTCTGCTTTAAAGAAATAGTTTTATCCTTTGGGTTATATGCAACAGGTTGTTATGGATTGGAAAAATCTAAGATAGAGTAAAGAACAAATAGTGCAAGAGTATACACAGGTGTTTAGGAAGAAAGTACTCACTCTTGGAATTCCTCTTTATACACAAGAAACTTTATTAAAGTATATAGGTGGTTTGCATTCACATTTGAAACATACAATATTGATGTTTAATCCATCTAACTTTGATGAAGTGTGTGTACAAGCAACCCATATTGAACCAAGTGGAAGGAACATAAGTTTCAGTTCAAAGAAGGAATTTTTTCCTCCAACTGAAGGCAATAAAAAGGGAAAAGAGAAGAAAGTAGCCACTGTGAAGAAAGAGGAAGGTGAAAAGCCTACTTGTTCACATTGTCAAAAGAATGGGCACACAGATGCAAAGTGTTGGAAATTGCATCCAGAATTGAAGCCAAAGTGGTTTAAGGATTGTAAAGGAAAGCAAAAAGCTGCAACTGTCATTCAAGATCTTGGATCGGATTCTGATGATGAAATAAAGATAATAGTTGTGGGTTTGAAAGGTAAAGCTTTTGATAGTAATGATTCTGCCACTAATGTTTCATGTGCTTCTACTTCTAAAAGTCATGTTGTTCCTGAAGATAACAAAATATGTGAATTGTTTCATATAAGGGTGATTTCTAAGAACACTAAGATTGATACACTGATAGATAGTGGGTCCCAGTTAATTTAATTTCAGAAGAAGTTGTTAAACAATTGGGATTGGAAACAAAGCCACATAAGAAACCTTATCCATTAGGTCGGGTGTGCGATGATAATAGATTGCAAGTAACTAAGCAATGCAATTTGAGATTTGCAATAACATCTAAGTTTATAGATGAGGTTGAATTTGATGTGGTTCCACTTGATATTTGTGGCATTGTGTTGGGTAGCCCATACTTATATGATAGAAAGGAAATCTTCTATAGGGAACATAATTAGTATCATTTATTTAAGGAAGGAATTGAATACATTGTGCATTCTCATCCAATTAAGACTAATAGATCTTTTGTGACAATGGGGCAATTGAAAAGGGTAGTTAATGCAAGCAATAATTTGGCACTTATGTCTGTACGACAAGAAGTTTCATTGCCTGAGGTTGTTCTAGTTATGAAAGACAAGCATGATGTTGGTACATTATTTTTCTCATCTGCAAATTTAGTTTTGTTATTCAGCCTTCTACTTCTTAGTAGTGTATGTTTGGTAGTAGAAACACTGAATGTGGATTTGTATATGGATAATGTACTTACAATATTAGTACAGTTTTTATTGTTGTGATGAGTTAGATGCATAGGTTCCAAGAAGGAAGGACAGATGATACTGGGCAAGTGAGGTAAGAATTCCCTCACTTAAATTGAAAATAGACCTTTTGGAGGTCCAAAAGCTTCTCAATGGGGAGGAATGATCCAGGAGGATCCAAGAATCTCAAAAATATCATAGTCTCAAAATATCTCAAACTTGACATCATTAGATAGAGCTCGCTGACACTCCCGACACAACCTGAATTGCGTCAAAAGGAGGTCAAATGCCAGAGTTATGCTTGGTCAAAGGTTTGGCCAAATAGGCGAATCAAGCATTCAAAAAGGTGAAATTTGTTTGTCTCAAATCCAAGCAAAAATGACACCAAGTCGTAGTGCTTGTCGTGCTAATTCCAGAATTATCCTCGGTTTTGAAAATGGAGTCTGTATGAGGAAAATAGAGCCAGTCAAAGTTTTAGTCAAAATGATGATGTCAACATGTGACATGGCAATTAACTAGATGGTGACATGGGAGTTGCAGGTGATGTGGCAAAAATCTAACAAAATTCACGTACCATGCTTTATTTTTGAAAATAAGGTGTGGAGGATTATTTTATCTCACAAAAATCCATCGGATTTTGTGGGATCCCAACCGGATTTGGTGGGATCCAAATCTCCTAAAATCAATGAAATTAACTCATAAAAAATAAACAAAACCTCCTAAAATAACACTAAATTGTTATTTTATTTTTAAACACAACCCCATAAACTCAAATAGCCAGTGAATATAATAAGACAAGGGATTAAAAAACAAATTCCAAATGTTTTATTAAGGGGTTGTTTAATGTTTTATTTTTAAAATGGGGAAGTTATTGTTTTGATATAAACGGGTTAGAATTTTTTTGTAAGGCTTATAATTATAAAAGCCAAAGGAGGGGGGTTAATTTGTTATTTTATTTATTATGGTGGTTTTTAACCTTATATGCAAAATTTATGTATAAAAGGAGGTGATGTGATAGAGTATGGATGCATTTTTGTGGAGAAATAATTCAGATGTGTTTTTTGAGAGAAAATTTTATACTCTTTTGAGGAATTTTTGGGAGAGAAATTACAAGGTGTTGTTACACCAAAAATTGTAAAATTGCAAAGAGAGATTGTGAGTGATTAAAGCTTGGATATTGTAAGAAGGCTATTGAAGCTTGGCGATATCAATAAAGCGGTCCAACGTTGATAAGCGGACCCAGAGACATAGCTCAAATTGAGCGAACTCTGTTATCAAGTTTTTTGTGTCTCTCTTCTATCTCTTTCTTGTTCTCTCATTTATTTCGGTATTATGCTCTCTCATGAATGTTATTACAGATAATTGATTTAAAGTGTTTGAAAGGATTACTCAGTTTCATAATTTCAACTGTTAAGATGCATAATCAAGCATTATTGTTGGATCGGGAATTAAATCTATAATTGGATTAAGTTTTGGAAAACTTTAACATCCTAGTTTACAGATCAGGTGCATTGACACTCTGGCCAATAGACTCCCTTTGAGGTGGCTGATTTTCCTCTGGTAATTCCTGTTCCTTATTCAACATATTTCTTTGATCAGCAAATAATGAAATCTCCTGTATACTTGGAGAACGTGTCTCCAATGGTGTAGGTAATTCCACCTCGACTCTCAGAGGCTCTAGATGGATTGGCTCTTTCCTTCATGACTCTGGAGCTCGAGCAACTTGCTTCTTCTTTGTAGCAGTTGGTGACCTGTGGTCTCCCATCAAGTTGTAAGTAAGAGGGATTGATCTTCTCTTAAGCCTATTCACATGCCTCTCAACCCATCCTTTGGTGAATGTCAGGACTGGTATGCCAAGTGTATCCAAATACACAATCTCTGGCTTTGACCAATATGGAAGTGGGAGTGGTGTATCCCTCACTGTCTCATAATCTAGATGAAGAGCATTTATATCCTCGTCTACCTGGTCCGGCACTGGAATAATCTTGCACTCCCTGATCATGCCCAAAGGTAATCTTGGAAACATCCTTTCTCTTACCTCAGCTTCATCCAATGCACCAGCCCAGTAATCTTCAATATTTTCCTTATGCCTGAACTCCTTTGATAGTATCCATCTAATATTCATGTTGGGGTCATAATATTGCCTACTAGTGTGGTAAGAAAGATGGAAAAAATGAAGCTCATTTTCAGCTTCCTTGGCTACCTGCAGTGAAGGACACACTTCATCTGAATTTCCCATGATAATCGGGAAGTCAAGTCCTCCCTTCTTCTTTTTCTTCATAATTTTATTGTAGGCAGTGAGTTGCCTAGATATTTCTAACATCAATATTATGTTCGTAGGGTATCTAGGTAGCCTATATGGATATGAAGAGAACCCTTGTAGCCTAATGTAAGTAAACTTCAGAAATTGGATGAACCAACACCCGTACCTTTCTATCAATTCTTGAGCCTCCTTGGAGATCTTGTGATGAGTTCTTTGTTGAAGTGATCTCGTTATGTGCATAGTGAAGGAATCATTGACTCTCTTGTAATGAGATGTGCTCATCAAGTGCAGCTACAGACAAGCCTCATGAATCTTGAACTACTGAGAGCCACACCCAATTGGCTCCTTGTATGATATTCCCCGGTACTTCGTCATACGAGCCAACATGTAGATGATGTATGAACCCATATAGAATGTCTTTGTTCTCCTCAAACTCCAGAGTTTCCCGTGCAAATTATCACTAATCATCACCACCCAATTAATAAACTCCTTGCCTTCCAGCACAAGATTGATGTAATAAAACATTCAAAATTCAAAGATGAACACCTAGGGGCATCCTCCAAATCTGTTGAGCATCATGATCAAATCACAATATTCCTGCTTCAAATCATCTGAGATTATCTACTTTGGAAACTTTGTGCGAGTGGGCTTGGGCTTGTTCATCCAACAAGAATTTATCATATCAGCACATTTTTCAAATGTAGAGGCATGCATCCGCTTAGCACACTCTCTCATTTTGTAGATCATCTTTTCATGTGAAGGAATTCCAAATGCTTCGCTAATAGCTGGAAGCATGAGGTTGGAAAACAATCTGCCATCAGGTGAGACAATATTCCTGTGCTCAGGGTTGTAGTAGTTAGCACAGTCCATGATTAATTCCAGACACTGAATTTTTGGTGGAAAACCAAAAACTGCATAAAGTCCACTTCTGACAATATTATGTGAAGTGATTGATGGACGATGGCCTCCAACTCCCATTATTCAACCTTTGAAAGCTTCCATGTTGAAAGAGCCCAAGTTTGTATCAACCAACTTCCCCAACCTCAAAGAGAACTTCGACTTTGGCAGGAAAGACTTGCTCAGCTTCTTGATCACAGCTTGTATGGACACATTTTCCTTGTTGGGTTCAACATTATTTTCCCTGCCAGTTGCTCTTACTTCAGCCATTCTACAAAAGCAAAAGATAGTCATCAGCAATTTAACTTAGAAAAATAAAATCACATTGGGGCTGCCAACAAACTTTCGAAAATGATAAGCTACAACACTAAATTTCAACTTCAAACCTCAACTCCTCCTGTAGCAACTTTGAATTCTCAGCACTTAGAAAAATTTACTTGCAGCAATACAACTCCAACACTTAGAAAAAATTTGCCTCAAGCTAGCTTCAACAACTTCAAACTTTAAATTTATTTCACACTCAAAGATCAACTTCAGCTTCAACACTCTCACAACTAGAGCCTAAGTTCAAACTTCTTCACCAAGTTTTAGCTTGCTTTGCAATCTTCACTTCAGAGCTCAAGTTGTACTTGCTAGCTGATGGAGAAAAATGAACAAACTCACAACTCATATAGCTAAGTTGATTTCTAGAAAAAAGCCAATTTTAGCCAGTTCATTAAATTTCCACTACTTCACTACAGGAATTTGAATTTCCCTCCTCAAGTAGTTGTAACCCTTGGCATCTGGCATCTGGAATATTTGACTTTCTATAATTTCAAAGGATTCATCTTCACTGGTCAAGGCATATTTTACTGGTATTTTTAAATCATCATTTGAAAATATTAACTTCAACTACAACCTTAAGGAATTCACTTCACCAACTAAGGCTTTGACACCTTGATTTTATCCATCTCTGGCTCAAGAAGATTATTTCCATGAAGAATTTGATCAAAATCATCTAGGAAATCACCTCAATTTTACCAATCAAGGCAATTTTATTTTTGAAAAGAACACTTCTATTCCTTGCCTTAGAAATTTCTTAAATTTTCCTTAGAAATCTTCATCCTAAAATCCTCAGCAAGGTGTGGAAGATTTTAAAATCAATTCCTTGTTGAAGATGTCTAGTACCCAAAAGAAAATTCCCTTCAGAAAGCGTCGACTTCATGTGTCTACAAACAAAGGGGTTCATTTAATTTTTGAATTTTAACCTTAGAAGAATATTTTCTTCAAAATTTATCTTCATTCATTACCTCCAGGTGTATTTTTCTTGCTTTTCCTTGACAATTTTTATCAATCTCATGAAGCTGGAGTATTCTGACTCCTTGCCAATTTATCCATGCCTCTGAAAATTTCATCAACTTCTCTCAAGCTTAGCGTATTTTCCTCTAGAGGTGGAATTTTGTGCCTTAGAAAAATTTCAAATATCACCAACATGGGTGCATATAGTGGGTCTACAAGGAATTTTGAATTTTTCCTTAGATATTTTCCTCCCATTCAACTCTCTTCACTTTGGGTGCATTTCACTTGGGGTGGAGGAACTTCAACAATACTTAGAATATCACCTTCAATACCTTTGGGAACATTTTGCATGTTAAGGAGGATTTAACAATATTTAACAAATTTCCTAGAGCTACCTCCAATGTGGGCGCATTTGGAGGGTCTAGGAGGAACTTCCAATGCCTAAAAACTTATTCTCATCCATCTCCCAATAGTCTAGCAAGTTGGGTGCATTTAGGACCCCAAGGAGGAATCTAACAATTAACAACCTTTTTCAACGTCCTTCAAAGAAAGATGACATGGGCACATTCTAGGGGTCAAGGAGGAACTTTGACTTGCCTTGGAATTTTTTCCATCACCATCTCTCTCCTTGGGCGCATTTGAGGGTAGGAGGAGGAATTTCTTCTTCGACGCCTTAAAGCTTCCTCCAACCTCTTCTACATTGGGCGCATATGCAAGGTGGTGAAGGAATTTCCACCAACTTTTGTCCTTTTCCCTATCATTTTGGGCACATTTGGAGGGTAGAGGTGGAATTTTATCAACACTTAGAAATATTTTTCATGTCCTCCATGGCTAGATAACTTGGGTGCATTTCATGACCTCAGTAGGAATTAGCAACACTTAGAAATTTTTCTAGAGCCCTTTTGAATATGGGCGCATTTGAGACCCCCTATAGGAATTAGCAATGCCTTAGAAACTTTTTATAGCTTCTTCTCCTTGATGGCACACTTTGACTAGGCAACATGAATTTGTTCAAACTTAGACATTTTTCTAGCTTGGTTGCCCTAGTTTACTATATTCAGTAAGCCCTCTGATTTTCATTCCTCTGAAGCTTGGATTGATTTGGAATTTTAACCACAAGATCCTCATGACCTAGTTGATCTATTCACACTACCATCTTGTGTTGAATTGCTATTTATAGCATGTTTCTGAAGGTGATTTACTATTTATAGTAACTGATTGGTTTCAGGACTTCTGCAACTCTGTTCAACTTAAAATCTGGCTGGCATGATCCTCATGGGTTGACTTGCTTGTTCACGCTGGCACCTACTACTGACTTGCTATTTATAGCCAGTTTATGGAGTTCCTTACTATAAATAGTAAGCACTCAGATTGCCTTCAAATTTTACTAGTGGAATCCTTGAAAGATATTGATCGTAGTGGGATACTTTGATTTTCAGAGATTCTGGCATTTGACTCCTCATTTTGGGTCTCGAAGATGGAAACCCTAATTTGACTTGCATTTCAATGAAATGACCTCCATTTGACCCTGTTTCTATTGCATGTCAGTCCATTTGTGATACTGAAGTGTTCGGGGGGGCTGCCAGAGTGGATCTGCTAAAAATAGTAAGTCCCCAAAAAAGTGACCAACTCTGCTTGCATGTCACACCACTGTGAAGCTTTCAAAAAACCCATAAGGAATAACCTGACATGCGCTGAAAAGTCCAGCATGCAAACCCTAAAAATAGCCTTTGAAGACAACTCTTGAAAAAGGTCATGAACCTAGTTTGCATGTTACATCACTGCGAAGCTTTCGAAAAACCCACAAAGAATATCTAGGAATACGTCAAAGATTCCAACATGCAAACCCTAAAAATAGTCTCCAAAGTCAAGACTGTTGAAAGTTATCATCTCATCTTGCATGTTATAGCATTGCGTAGGTCTTGGAAAACCCATAAATATTCTCTAGACATGCACTGAAAAACTTCGCATGCAAACCCTAAAATCTACTTCTGAAGGTGATACTTGCTAAAAATAGAAAGTTGTCAGATCTGGCTCAAATTTTCTAGCAAGCAGTTTGACGTGTCTTGGATGCAATGTAACGATTAGACTTTCAAAAGTGCTGAGAAAACGTCCCAAATTAGGTACTTACTAAAAATAGTAAGTCGTAAATTCAATGAAATTTTGTTGGGGACCTGCTGGAAGCTTGCTAACTGCAATGCCAAGCTCAGGTTTCAATTTACTCACTTGATTTAACTTCAAACTGACTAGAAGATCCAAAACCCTAATTCTCAGACCTAGCCAAAATTTCACATTTAAGCTCAACGATGGGCACATCCCCGGAAAGGTAGACAACAGAAAGAGATAGAGAGAGGGAGAGAGACAAAACCAAAGGAAAAAGATGAGGAATGGAGAAAAAATTAGGGGGTCCCCATTTTAAATGGGGTGATGTGTGAAAAGGTCACAACACATACATAAGTGAATTTCAAAGACTTTCGGTAATGGTAACAGGTCTTTCAGAGAGGAGGCTTGTTTTATTATTTATTGAGGGGTTATATGAGCCTATGAGGGGTTGGATCAAAACTTTTGATCCACCTACCTTGTAAGAGGCTATGAGGAAATAACACAACATGGAACTCTCTAGTCCTCGCAGCAAGTTCAATTCCAAGCCATCTACCTCATCTAGTGATAACAAATCAGCTTCCAAGAAACCAATGGATTTTGACCAAAAGAATAAATTTACAGCACCTTTGGATAGGGAAACACTAAATGATTTGAGGAAAATAAAATTATGTTTCTACTATAAGGGGCCTTATGATGATAAACATGAATGTCCTCTAAGGCCTAAGGGAAAAATAGGCAAATGGAGTGGTTCTATGAAGGTGAAGACCTTGTTGTTATGACAGAACATCAAGCTGATTATGAAGACATAGGGGTTGAAAGTGAAGAACATGAAGGAGAAGATGAAGGAGAAACAAGTATGGAAGAAGCTTACCTCTCTAGCATGCAAAAGGAAGGTTCTTTTCGTATGAGAGGGATCTTAGCAGGACAAAAAGTTATCTCCTTACTTGACACAAGTGCAACTCACAACTTTATAGATGCACGGTTAGTGGAAAGACATGGTATTTAGACTCAAGAGTTTGAAGGCATAAGGGTCAAAGTTGTTGATGGCTATACTCTCAAGTGTGAGAGGATGATACTGGATTTTCCCATGCGTTTAATAACTATGAGTTTAAAGTAGATTTCTATGTGGTCAAAAAGGGAGATACAGATGTAGTACTTGGCATGAAATGGCTACATGCAATTGGTGAGTTCACTCTCAATCTTAGAGACATAGAAATGAAATTTCAGGTTGATGGTAAAACTCATATTCTTAAATCCATAAGGGACAACAACTTGAAGGATATTTCATTTAGACCGATGGAGAGGTTGATTATACATGACATGGTGGAGTGCGCAATAGAGTGTAGAATGATGCCTACTCAAGATGAGTAGCCAAAACCAACATATCATCCAGATATTCAGGAGCTCAGGACTAAACACACTAAAGTGTTTAGTGATATACCACCTAGTAGACCTCTAGATCGAGGCATAGAGCACATCATTGAGTTGGAGGAGGGCGCAAAGCCCATTATGATTACACCTTATCGGCACCCAAAGCGTTTAAAAGATGAGATTGAAAAAAATATCAAGGAACTCTTAGCTATGGGTCACATAATTTCGAATAAGTCTCCTTTTGCTTCTTCAATTGTATTGGTGAAGAAGGACGGATCACTCAGAATGTGCATTGATTACTGGGTCTTGAACAAAAGAACAATTAAGAATAGGTATTTGATCCCTCGCATAGATGAGCTTATAGATGACTTACATGCAACACATTATTTCTACAAGATTGATTTGAGGCCAGGTTACCACCAAATAAGGCTTAAGGAACAAGATATTGAGAAGACTAGATTTAGATGTCATTGTCGACATTTTGAGTTCTTGGTTATGTCATTTGGCTTAACCAATGTGCCAACTACCTTCCAATCCACTATGAATAGAGTCTTCCAGTCTCAGTTGAGGAGATATGTTCCAATGTTCTTTGACGACATTCTGGTGTACAACAGATCCTGGGAGGATCACCTAGCTCATCTGGATACCATCTTGGGCATACTTGATAGGGAGTCCTTGTACACCAAGGAGTACAAGTGTGGATTGGGTATGACAAAGTTGTAATATTTGGGACACATTATCAACATAGAGGATGTACGCATGGATCCTGATAAGATTCATGCTATTCTGGATTGGCCTATTCCAGAGAATTTGACTTACTTCAAAGCATTTCTTGGATTGTGTGCCTTCTACTATTGGTTTTTTAGTAGTTTTTCTTGTCATGATGCACCACTCATAGATCTAACACAGAAGGGGGCTTTTGTATGGACTACTTAGGCACAGGAGTGCTTTGAGAAGTTCAAGATTCTAATGACTACTTGCTCGGTCCTTGCTTTACCAAATTTCACCAAGCCTTTTGGGCTAAATTGTGATGCTTTTAGAGAGGGAATTAGTGTTGTGCTTATGCAGGATAAACATCTCATAGCTTTCAAGAGTAGAAATCTAAGAGGACCCAAGTTGAGCTATAGTATTTATGACAAGGAGATGTTAGCCATCATGCATATGTTGGCTAAGTTAAGGCAATACCTTGTTGGCAGCCAGTTTTGTGTCAAAATTGATGATAATAGCCTGAGGCATTTCCTTGGATAGAGGGACTTGAATGAGCGACAACAAAAATGGGTCAGCAAGTTGTAGTCTTATGACTTTGAGATCTCCTATGTCAAGGGTATGTAGAACATTGTTGCTAATGCATTATCACGCCGTCCCCATTTGAGCTCTATGGCAGAGATTTTAGAGGACTGGAGGCACTTGATCATTGCTGAGTATGCCAAAAACCCATGGGCTTCTGGCATTATTGATGGGACTATACAGGACATAAAGTACTCTCTTGTGAATGAGCTCATCATTTACAAGGAGAGGATATATTTAGTCCTAGGATCAGATGTGAAGAACAAGGTGTTGAGGACCTTTCACAATTCACCCATGACTGGATATCCCATATACTATAAGACCTACAGGCAGGTACAGGAGAGATTCACATGGAAAGGTCTCAAAACTAATGTTCTTCGTCATGTTAGAGAGTGCTTTGTTTTTCAGTAGAACAAACAAGAGCACATATTACCAGCAAGATTGCTTCAGTTGCTTCCTATTCCTAAGAGGAAATGGGAATGCTTATCTATGGACTTTATTACGGGCTTGCCAAAATCCCAGGGCAAGGATTGTTTATATGTAGTGGTTGATCGGCTGACAAAATATGCTCACTTCTTTTCGATTACTACTACATACACAACTACACAGATAGCAGATTTATTCTTTCATGAGGTATTCAGGTTGCATGGATTGCCTCAAAGTATTGTCAATAATAGAGACAGTTGGTTCATGAGCCACTTTTGGCAGGAGTAATTTTGTTTATGTGGGACCAAGCTTACTCCGAGCATGAGTTACCACCCACAAACAAATGGGTAGACTAAGATAGTGATAAATGGGTGGAGGGATACCTATGGAGCTACATCTCGGGGCAACAAAGAGCCTGTGTAAAGTGGATGCATTTATGTGAGTACTGCTACAATTCTACTTACCACATGACTATTCAGATGACACCATTTAGAGCATTATATGGTTATGATGCACCTAGCTTCCTCAATTTTTTGCTTAGTGATAGCAAGGTGCCTAGTGCTAGTGATCTATTGCAGCAGAACCAAGACATTATGCGAGCACTTCGTGAAAATATATAGAAAGCATAGAATCAACAAAAGTAGTATGTTGATCAGAGGTGAGTTGGGTGATCATTTGAGGTTGGTGATATGGTGTACCTTATGTTGTAGCCTTATAGGCAATCTACTCTCAGGAAGAGTGGAGCTGAGAAGCTCAAGCCACGCTACTATGGACCATTCAAAGTTGTTCGACGAGTTGGTGAGGTGGCTTACGAGCTTGATCTACTGGTAGGAAATAGAGTGAACAATGTATTTCATGTGTCACACCTCAAGAAGGAATTAGGATGACATATTTTCCTTCTACTACACTATCACCCCTGGATGATGAGGGGAAATTAGTTTTAGTTCCTGAGGCTATTTTGGAGTTTAGAGAGAGACCTCTTTGGAGAACAGTCATCAAGGAATATCCTATTAAGTGGAAGTATTTTCTAGTGGAGGATGCTACTTGGGAGCATGAGGATATCTTGCAACATCTAGCATTGTGATTGCTTGAGGGAAAGCAATCTTGGGGAGGGTGGATTGTAATGTCCCCTCCTTAGTCAGTATCAATTTTTGAGGGGTTAGCCCATCATTTGACCCTCATGGTCTAGTATTATTGATTTGAGGGTCTATTGGAAGTTGTTACTCATTTAGATGGCACATTACTACTTTCTAGTGTTTCTTTGGATTCAGATTCAAGACTTTGCACATATTATTTGGGGCAGTTTGAGGTAATTACTATTTATAGTAAGTCATATTTGTAGGGTTACTATTCTTGGTAGGGCACCTAGTCACATGGTTTATGCAGTGGTCATCTTGGTTTTCAGTTGGCTAGGAAAGTTGGCTTTATTTGATTACATTATTATTAGTATATCATTAATAAAGGTACTTTATTAGTGATTATTTATTATAAGGGTGAATTATAAAGTTAATTAATGAATGGGGTCATGAGCCATCATTAATAAGTATTAATGATTAAATAAAAAGGTGGGTGCCCATACCAAGAAGGACATAAGTCAACTTAAAAGTGAAATAAATGTTATTAAATAATAAAAATGCTCACTTAGAAAATAGAGCCATCTTGTGGAGGGTATAAATACCTCTCAAAAATCAAATTGACCTCATATCTTGATGAGTACTTGAATTTGCTTGTGTGATTTTTGAAAGAAACAAGGGTTTCAGTTACGAGGGCATTGGAGAATGATAAATTCTTCAGTGTTGCAGCTATTCTGAGGTGGTGAAAGATCCATTGAAGATAGCCATCAAGAGAGCTTCATACAGAGGTTCTATTTGTGTTGATTGGAGAACAATAAATTCTTCAGTGTTGCAACTATTCTAAGGTGGTGAAAGATCCATTGAAGATAGCCATCAGGAGAGCTTCATACAGAGGTTCTATTTGTGCTGATTGGAGGAAAATTTCAAAGGTTTTGGATGCCATTTCATATCAGATATGATTGTTTGCATACACTCAGCAATTTCCATCAAATATCATTATTCTTTATTGTGCTTTGAAAGTGCCAACTAGCTACAAGGGCCATACATCTCTAGGTTAAGGCATTTTCTCTCCTAGAGCAAAGTGCTCCATTCTAGGGCCTCAAATCCATTCCTTTGGTGGCGGTTGGGTCTATCATAGTTAGCAGCAACATTAAATCATGGGGAAAAGGAGTTATCTTAGCTGCAACAACATTTCAAGTGATTCCACAAG